>ML779284.1:946566-989330 GCA_009831015.1 Picea engelmannii
AGAAGTTGTTGACTTAGTGGCCATTAATGAATGCCACTAGTCAACACGAGAGCTCCCACCATTGATTCCAATGGGAGTCAAGATGCCTAACACATCTTTGTAGGTATGAATAAGTTTGTTGTGGTCGAGTCACCTACAAGATCTAACGAACAAGGGATATTAATGTACTCCCATTGTTCATTGGCAAGAGTACTTGCCATTAAGGCATGCAAGCCTCTAGGTGTCTTTACAAAGATAATTAGACTCAAGGACTTTGACTCAATGGTGTATGGAAGCAAGGTTTTATTTGCAAATATAGGAAAATGAAATTGACAATGAATATGTAAGGTTGGCCAAAAAGCTTGTAGATGAGCTTGGTTGGTTTTATTTGTGGGTTAGGGTTGAAGAAAATGTAATGAAGTGTATGAAGTGAAGTGTAATGGGAAAGGAATAATGACTCTTGCTGGAATTATGGCATGCAATCTTTCAAATATAACAATGGAATGGAAACTCTCAATGGAATGCAAACTTTCAAACATAGCAAATCTGCTAAAAAACAACTGAGTTTGACTAGTCTTTGACCAGCCACTTGGAGATGTCGAATAGGTTTTTCACCATGCTTTTACATTTAAGAACAAACTCAGCTCTTCCAATTTTGCTAATCTGTCATGCAACATGTCAAACGATTAAACTATTACAGGAAGTTGCAAAAATTCGTAATTTTCTGGAAATGTCGTTTATGTTCATGGATTGGTTCTTTAGAGTTTCTCATGAATTTTGTCTTTGGAAGATCAATTGTCATCACAATGTAATCTCCTTATTGATCACTTGATTAATCTATAACCTGCGAAAAAACTTGGCAGAAAGAAAACATAAGTGTGTTCAAGAAGAAATGGCCAATTTCTTAGTGATTCTTACGCAAAAATAGATGCCAAATGAAATAGATTAAGAAAAATCAAAGTGTTGAAAATAACTCTATTCATGATATTAGTAGCAATCCATTCTGAAAGAAATAACCATGAAAAGTAAAGTTACTCCATGTTGTTGTCAGCGAACTTTTGTGCATGGCGAAAAGCTTGGCACTGCAGATTTGTTGTGTCGGCAATTCCTTTATTGTCCTCTGCATATGCAATCATCTATTGGAGATCCCACATCATATTTTTCGGCTACAAAGTCTTCATCCTCTTCATCACTGTCTTCACCACCAGCCCCACCATCACGTTGATTTTTTTTATTCGCTCAAGATTTGCATCTACAGCTTCATCATCAGAATTCTAAAATGTCGCTGCAACTCCACCAACAGTTTCTGTATCTCCTAAATTGATTATTTTCAAACCCTTGGTGTTTATGAAGCTGAAAATATTGTGATATTCATTCCGTTGAATATTGCGAAACTGATGCTCTTGCTTATTTTCAGTTTTATAATAGGATCAAAATAGTGCGAAGACATACTACTCGTACCAGCAGCTCCATGCCTCTCAAACTCAAGATAATCAATCTCCTCATGAAGAATAAGTATTAGGGTTTAGGCATAAGTTGCACCATCCAAAGAATGCCCAAAAAATCGCAATGCATACCCATGACACTCACCACTAGGCGTCAATATAGAAGAAAGGAAACTGACAGAAGTATCAACTGTGGAAGTGTGGTTGTGATTTCGTGTGAATGAAATCCCAAGAATCTCGAAGAGGATATTAACAGCCATGAAATGCTCAAGAATACCGGGATTGGAGGCAGCAAGCTAATTAAATTGACAACGTAGGCAGAACGAGCCGCTTCCAGTGCTTTTCTCGTGACATTTTCCTTCTCCCAATTCACCAGGTGGACGCAGAAAGTGAACTCATCGACCAGTCTCTTCTTCGCACGCGGATTTCGGAATCCGGAACACCACCACATTTTGGGGAGGGTTTGTTCTCTATCTGATGATAGCATCGTGCTGGACGTCTCCCCATAGTAGCAATAGAAACAAAGGTGGCATCACATTCACTTATATATGATGCAAATCCAGTTTCAATGCGGATCCAAAGCGAGTAGTTTCAGTAGCAAATCCAATGAATTGAGTTGACTTCACAATTGAACCAGTAGCAATACCGGGTGCAGTTCCAGGTGCAAACCCATATCCATTGGATCCTCGATGTAATGGTGGGATAGACGCGGTTGCCTATCTCGGAATGGGCGTGGGCGTGGGCGTGTACGATGTGGACGTCATACGGGCACTGACTGTTGCTTATGGCTGTTGAATCATCAACTGCACGGGAAGCAGCGGTCCACTAAACTCATCGGCCTCTTTCTCACGGTTCGGCTCTCGCTTGTTGGCCTTGCTCTAGTGCAAATCCAATCACATTCCAGTAGCTTCTGTTGATCCTGTTATTGGAGCAGATTAAGCCGTGGATTCAGTCGATCCATCATTATTATTACATATACATCTATAAAGACAGCCAACAAGCCAGTTAGTTATCCTTCGCATGGCTTTATATCCATATATATATATATATATAGATCCAAATCCAGATACCGTTGAAGCAGTAGTTCCAGATCCAGATCGATACCCAGATTATGATGTTTGAGATTGTGATCCAGATTCTGAGTTTCGTGGTCGTTATTCAGATGCTCGGTCAGATTCGGATGCTTGTGGTAAAGATCTAGATTCTGTGTTTCGAGATAGAGATCCTGACCTTAGTGAGTGGGATCCTGACCCAGACTTACGAGATCTAGGCCCAGTTCCAGTAGCTTACCCACCATCATTTCGCCCAGTTACAGATCGAGAACGTGATCCAGATCCTGATCGTGAAGAAGATCCAGAAGCTAGGGTAGGGACAAAGATAGTGACAGATCCACCATAAGTTCTAGATCCAGTAGTCGATCCAGTACCGATGTTCTGTAGGATCTCATCTTTAGGCTTTTCAAGTATTGCCAAAATCTATCTTATAAAATACTGCTTAAAGCGGACATGCATCTTAAGGGGTTAATAGCATAGGATCTGCTCTAATGCTTTGAATCCGGTGTGATAGGTTCAGGTTCCAAAATCTCCTCTGTTTTCATCATTATGATATTCAAATTTATCTACTTCATTATTCTAATCTATTTGTCACACAGACTGACCCTGCTTCTTCACTCGGACGAGGAGTAATTATGCGAGAGAAAAATAAGCTTGGTCGCAACCCGATCGATCAATGAGTGTTTCTTGGTCCATTTCGTCAAATCCCCAAAGCATACAAAGTAACTCCCACATGCTTTGATATGGATCGGGATAAGGATAAAGCCAACATGTCTGATTTGCAATTAAATTTCCAGCAAGATTTTTTTTATTACAGGAAGAGAGCATACTAATCTCTTGTTTTGTTTATTTATGCAGGTTAGCATGGATGGATAAAACATAATTAAAATCTGCGACAAAACCTTGCATTATCTACACTTTTCTTGCAATGTCACGAGGGCGTTTAGACTCTCGGAAGACAAAGCTTTCCGATAATCAAGCTCCTGGCTCACTCGTGATATAGAAACAAGACATAGAAATGCAAAGATGAAGCAACTTTTTTTTTATTATTCATGATGATATTTAAAAAAAAAAACAAGACTAAAAGAAAATTCTACAAGGAGATTCTACGACGAAATTTCTACGACGAAATTCTACGAGATCTCGTTTTATTTTTTATTTTTAAGCTATTCTACATTAACTTGAAAGATGTTTTATTTTTTCAGTAAAAGAATGCTTCCAGTGAAGCCATCTACGGATTAAAAATTCGAACATGCTCACATCAAGATTTAAAATGTTTACTTGATTGTTTGCAAGGATGTGAGTAACCTGTCTTATTCTTGGAGTTGGCGCAAGGTTCTTTTGAAACCAGTCTTCATTATTGTTCTTGTTCTCCAAGAAGTACATGTTTATCATCGTCAAATTCTTCATCCGTAGATGGATTAGTGAGAAAATGGGGGGTTTAAAACAAACACTGAATTTAAATTAACTAAGCTAATTGCGAAAATAAAACACTCCAAACTTGAACTCCTTTATGAAGATCCTTCTGTCACCAGGTTTCACAAGTTAGTCCATGAAATAAAAAGATCTCTTAAATTAATCTAAGTGTTGTATATATAAGAATTGCTAAAACTCCATTCGAAGTTACATTCATAGATTCCTTATCACATATCAACGACTTCTCTTCATTCAATCAAAACAGAAAGCATTCAAACTAGTCTAGGGCATTCAAACTAGTTTAGATACTGTAAATGCAAGAAAAATTAAACTCTTATTCAAGAGATGTATTCATAGTGTTTTTTTACATTCATCAACAACTTAACTAGTTCTTTTTGAAAAAAACTTTAAAGCATAAACAACCAAATAGCAAATGACTGATACCTTACTGTTGAAAGCAAAGATTCATATTGAATTCTCATTCAAGAAATCATTCACAATATGAAAATCAATGTTCTAACAATTAGATATGAAAAAGTAAACCTATCTAACTAAACTTCAATCCTAACTTGTGCCTCCCCGGCAACGGCGCCAAAATGTTGAGTGCAATCTATGTCATATAAATTCTCAACGATTTAATGTCAACCAGGAGCTCATAAGCTTAGAGGCACAACACAATATGTGTGAGGATTGAAGTTGTCTATTCTAAACTACTAAAGCAAAGAACATAAAAATAACATGAATACACAAATGACAAATTTTACCTACTATATACAACACATAGGTGTACTGACATCAGTGCATGGGGGCCCTTCCATCCTTCAGTAAGTACACCATAATCTTAACACAAGATAGAGATCAAAATGGAAGCATGTCTTGTATTCAAAAGAATATGATTACATCTTCATTCTAATATGAAATCTCCTCTCGACTAACCTCAAGAATCAACCTATCAATTCAAAACATGAGAATTTCCCAAACTTCACACACATATCTCTATATCTCCATCTATCTCCATATTCCATCTCCATATCTTTGAAAGGAGAAGGCTCTCCTATTTATACAAGAACATAAGAAGCTACCCCATTAATGGAGATCCACTATTCTCTCCCTAGATCCATAAAAATTTCATATAGTTACAACCAAATGGCAAATGATGAGACACATATCCTCTTTGACCTTTATCCAAATCTCCTTCCATATCTTGAAGGGAATTCGAATTTGAGTATTGGARGCCACATAAGAGTGTCTTGGAAGCTTCCAAATCACCTACACATGTCACCAAACTCATTCTAATTGTTAGGTATAAGTATAAGTATATTATTTTCTAAAGTTTAACCACAAATTCACTTAAAAATGTTAAGAATTGATAAACTTTGGAAAAGCATAGTTATAACCCAATAATGAGGTAAATGTAATGATGTGGAGGTGATATGAAGGTGATATGAAGGTGAAATGGAAGTAATTGTGAAGATATTGGTGAATAATGGAGTGAAAAATAAGGACTATTTTGAGACTCAACAGTGACATCTGAGACAATTTTCATTTCATGTCAAATCACTAAAGAAGATAACAACAAGGATCTTTGGTTGCTAGACAGTGGCTATAACATTCACATGATAGGTAACAAAAAGTTGTTTTATAACATTGATAGCTCTATTCAATATGAAATTACTTTAGGAGATGATTATCACGTCAAGACATTAGGAAAAGGTGTTGTGTCATTCTTAACCAACAAAAATGAGAAGAAAGACATTCTTGATGTCTTCTATGTACCCAATCTTAGAAATAATCTAATAAGTATAAGACAATTGAGTTAAAATGGTTATGATGTCAAATTCAAGGACTCCACATGCACTATCTTAGATAAGATACCTAGTAGAAGACTTGTTTCAAAGGTTGCAACGACCAAGAATAGAATGTTCCCATTGAATCTGAAAAGTGTAAACCTGTCACAATCATATGCACAAAATGTATCAAGCATAGATGAGACTTGGTTGTGGCATCCTAGGTATGGTCACCTACCTTTTAGGAGTCTTAGTCTCTTGCAAAAATAATCAATGGTTAAGGGATTGCTTATATTGAATGAACAAATGAGCCCTTGTGAAATCTACAACCTTGGAAGACATTAAATAAAAAAAAAATCAATAGGCTCCTACAAAGCCAAAGAGAATCTAGAACTAGTTCACACAGATCTATGTGGACCCATGCAAATTCAGTCCATTGGTAGAAGTTTTTATTTTCTAACATTCATTGATGATTTTAGCAGGAAATTTTGGGTATATTTCCTCAAAAAAAAATATGATACATTCACAAAGTTCAAAGAATTTAAAGTTGTAGTAGAAAAACAGAGTGGAAAATATGTCAAAGTGCTCACATCAGATAGAGGAGGAGAGTATGACTCAAAGGAGTTTGCAAATTTTTTTAGACAACATGGAATTGAAGGGCAGTTCACCAACATATATACTTTTTAGAAGAATGGAGTGGTTGAAAGAAAGAATCAAATCATCATGAACATGGAAAGGATCATGATCAAAGCTAGAAATTTGTCCAATGATTTTTGGGTTGAAGCTATTGTTGTTCAGACTACATATTAAACATCTCTCCAAAAAAAAGTGTGAAAGATAAAGTGCCTTAGAAACATGGAGTGGCATGAAGTCAAGTGTCTCTCACTTTAGAATTTTTGGTTGTATAGCCTATGAACATGTCCTAGAAGAGCTAAAAAGGAAACTTGACAACAAGAGTGAAAAGCCCATTTTAATCAGGTACAATGAACGATCCAAATCCCATAGGCTTATAATCCAGTCACTAAGAAAATTGTGGTGAGAATAGATGTAAAATTATTGGAGGAAAAATATTGGAGTGAATAAGAAAATGAAACAATGGACAACCGAAATACATTACTCCAAATAGATGATCAGGTTGAAAGTTTAGGACATCAAGTACCTCCACCAAGACTGACAAGGTTACAGGTGCAAAGATAAGAAGAACCAACTGAAAATATTCTTCATCCAATAGTGAGTCTTCTATGAGAAATTAGAGAATAGGGAACTTGAGGGAAATCTATGAGCAGATGGATGACATCTATCAACAAGACCACTTTTCCTTATTATCCTATCTACCTACTTATTTTGAAGAGGCAGTGAAAGAACAACATTGGGTACATGCCATAAATGAAGAGATTGAAGATATTGAAAGGAATGAGACATGGGATCTTGTTGATATCATAGAATATAAAACCAGCATTGGTGTCAAGTGGGTTTACAAGACAAAACTAAATGAGAAAGGCAGGGTAGAGAAACATAAGGCAAGACTAGTTGCCAAAGGTTTGCTCAACAACCTGATATTGACTATGGTGAGACCTTTGCTCCAGTAGAAAGGTTGGATACTATTAGAGTTGTGATAGCCATTATACCCTAGAACAAATGACTACCAGATGGATTTGAAGTTAGCCTTTTTGAATGGAAATTTAGAAGAAGGGGTAAAGTAGATCAACCACGAGGATTTCAAGTAAAAGGCAAAGAGTATAAAACATATAAGAAGAAAATATTGTATGGCTTGAAGCAAGCTCCAATAACTTGGTACAGTCGAATTGATTCTTATTTGCTCAACAATGGGTTCAATAGGAGCATTAATGAGCCCACTGTTTATACAAAATGAGATCAACAAGGTAAAATTATTATAGTTTGTCTTTATGTTGATGACATGATATATATTAGAAATATTATGTTAGATGATTTCAAAGCTGCCATGAAAAGAGAGTTTGAGATGAAAAATCTTGGTCTCATGAAGTACTTTTTGGGAATTGAAGGTAAGTAATTCACTCAAGGAATTTTCATATGTCAACAAAAGTATGCTACAGATAGGTTCACGATGGACAAACACAAACCAGCAGAAACACCTATTGCACCAGGAGAAAAATTGAGCAAGTAGGATGATGGACCAACAATTGATTCAACATTGTAGGAGAGGCTTGTAGGAAGCCTCTCATATCTTACTGCAAAAAGACATGATGTTATGTATGTAGTTAGTTTCATTTCTAGATTTATGGAGTCTCCCAAGGACTTTGACTGGAAAGTTGGAAAAGGAATTATAAGGTATATTGTAGGTACAACTGACTAAGGATTGTGGTACACAACTTCTGAATAAACATACATGATACATAAACAATGACTTTGTTGGTAACATTGATGATAGGAAAAGTGCCTTAGGATATGCTTTTCATTTAGGTACAAATTTGATCTCATGGGATTCTAAGAAGCATCCCATTGTCTCAATTTCTTCTGTAGAAGTAGAATATGTAGCAACTACTACAACATCATGCCATGTGGCATAATATGTAGCAGTTACTACATCATCATGCCATGCAGTATGGCTAAGAAGACTCTTGAAAGATCTTACGCATTTGGAGAAGGATCCAACTTCAATTTTATGTGACTACAGTTCAACAATTGCATTTTCCAAAAACCATGTGTTTCACTGGAAAAAAAAACTCATTGACACTCAATATCACTTCATTAGAGAGCTTGTCAACAATGGTGACATTTCTCTTTATTTTTGTGGATCTAAAGACTAGCTAGAAAATATCTTCACCAAACCACCACTTGGAAGAATTGTTTTTGAGTTTCAGAGACAACACTTAGGTATTTTGAGTGTTGAGGAATGTAACAATTGAGGTTAAGGGGGAGTGTTAAAGCATATAATCTCTCCTATTGACCGAGTATGCATAGATTAGTTTTTTGGGTGATTAGTTGATTTGGTCTTTTTCTATTTATGGAAAGTTGTTATTTTTTTACTGTATCAAACCTCTAGGGTTGTTAGTCAAATCTCTATTGTAAAGCATATATTTAATAACGATAAGGGTGAGCCATGCCCCATGAGTTTTCCAGTGTTTTTCTTCACACCCGTCTCTACCTATTAGTGGCATTGTCATTGTTACTATACATAAAAATGATAATTGCAAAATGTTTTTGAGTACGAACACTACTTCTGGACAGGATTCCCCAATGTTTGCAACCCCATTCACAAGCAGGTTTCTAAAAACAAGTCTAAGTCCCTCCTTTGTGCATTGAAAACAAAGAATTAAATATTAGATTTTTAACTGCTACACTTTTAGAAGATTTTCAAAGAAATAAAAAAAACTTGGAAGCATTTGTACTCAAAAAGAAGTAATGTGTTAGAGATAAGCATGGACGCTTCTTTCAATAAGAAACAAAAAAGAACATATTAACACTGAACAATTATTACTCTTATGGAAAAAATTGTAGAGAATCCTCATACTTGTTCCTTTAGTGCAACAAATTTTGTCATCTAACCTACGATGGATAGTTGTTGTCTACTCTGATCTACTAGAAACTAGTTTGTCACCTATACAAGGTATTCCAAAAATTCCTATAGATATTTTCGTTTCTCTCAAAGATAGGTGTTCCCCTCTTCGACAAACAACCTCGTATTCATGCTAACACAAACACAATCAAAACATTTGCATTGTATTGATGTACTTGCAATAGGTACGTTACCTTCATTGAATATCTAAACAAGCCCTGCAAATATTTGCAAACCTCTTAATTGTTTTTCACCTCAACTATTATACATATTCCCACCTCCAAATTCTATGAAACTAGGTTGTGGTGTATGGTTCCCTATAATAAAAAGAGATATTGTTTGCAGTGATTAATTTCACATGCACTACACATACACCAATGAAGGGATACAAACAAAATAAAGATCAAATCATCTAATATTATGAAACAAGATGCACACAACTAAGTAAAAACACAATTAACTTAATCCCCATAGTAATTCCAATTCTTAAGCTTTTAAAACAAGATTATTGAAAAAAATGGAAAATAGAAAATAGATTTTACATTGTAATTAATATAAATTTAACTTGATGTTATAAAAAAGTTACTTAACTCTCTTATAAAATGGCTAAAGAGAATATTAAACAAAATATAATCTGATGTTATAAACAATCTGATTAAAAATAATCATAGAATACTTTAGCACTTCAAAATTCTATAACAGTGCTTGAAACTACGCTCCTTAAAAATTCCACATATTCGCCCTCATCATAAAAAGCATGAATATGCATGAGTAAATCTTAAATGGATGTAGAATCATTAGATAAATCAACATAAGTACAGTTTTGTTCACATGCATCCATCCCCTTGAATAAGAAACTTAAAAACCTAAATTATCTCCTTGACTAATGGTAAATATACGACTGGTACTTCGTCCAATAAAAATGAAATGATTGCAAATAATAGGAATACCGGGAAAGGAAGAGTAATCAAGAAACAACTACTCGAGCTTGTTATTGACATGGAAGCCTTGGAGGGGGACACTAATTAAAGTTTAAGAAAGTTTCTCAAATTAAACCAACTATATTCTCAATTTGAGAAAATTACTCATTAACAATGAAAATGCAATACCAAAGTAGTAATAAGCATTGCATGAATGATTCAAAGTTTTTTATTTCACATTGGTAAAATACATAAATGCTACAACTTGTATCCTAACATGTGTTTCTAATAAGAAACATGTCTTAGAGTACTTGTATCTAGGTATTTACATAGCCTGTAACCTAAAAGGAATTGTTCTTAGAGTGTCTTGTATTGATAGTTTGAGGTTCTAAAAGTTATCCCTTGTGACGATTTTATAAGTTAGGGGCATATTTTCTCTTCTGACTTACCCATCCAAAGGGATGTTGATTAAATTGGGGTTTTCTTTGTCCCATAAACCTCAAGAAAGATATCTACAATGTTGTAAAATCAAAAATCTCCTCCTCGGATTTGGATCCAAATCACAATTGAGAATTTTTCCTCTTCTTTACTTAGTGAACCATCCACACTTGCTTTTGAAGCACCAAAAATTAATCTCTCCTCCTCTTCCTCTACCTTTTGGAAAAGGTCTTCTTCCCCGAAAGTCTCCTCCTATAGAGCCTCCTCGTCTAGCTATCTGGTTGCCAAAACTACTAGTCTCTTCCTTGGTCTTCTGGAACTTTTCTCCTGGGGTTCCTTTCCCTCGAGTCAGATTCTTTCCCCTATTCTTCTGACTCTGCTTTCTTGCCAAATTTTCTTCTACCTTTAGGGCTACCTGATAAGCATCCTCTACAGTCCCCATTGTCACTAAACTAATCTTATATTGGATTCCATACCTTAACCCATTGATATACCTAGCAACTTTATCTTCATGATTTTCCCTATGTCCTGCTCTTATATTCAACTTATAGAATTCTTCAGTATATTCCTTCACTGACATACCTTTCTATCACAGATTCTGCAATCTTTTGAATAGATTCAACAAATAATCCTTGGGTATGAATTTAGCCTTGAGCTTAGCTACCATTCTATCCCAACTCTTAATCTTGGACTTACCTTTCCTCCTTCTATCAGCCTACAACTCATCCCACCATAAATTTGCACGTCCCTTTAACCTAGTCATCGCATGCTTTACTTTCTTGTCATCATCAATCTCCTCATAATCAAAATATTTGTCTAAGGCATTTATCTAGTCAAGCAACTCTTCTACATTCAAATTACTTTTGTACATCGAGACTTCCATCTTCGCTCTGGTTCCCAGCTTGACAACAACTCTCAACAATTTCTCCTCTAATGCTTCTTTTCCTACAACTTCCTCTTCTTTTGGATTTTCACTTTCGGCATCACTAACATCACCAGTCTCTGGTGCTCTCCTTTGTATTGCTTCCATGGCATCCACACTTGCACGAATTTGTCTCATTTCTTCCTTCATCACTGCATTGGCTACATGTCTCTCTCTGCGTCTCCTCGACGGCATGACTTCTAATATATCTTCACACAGAGCTTCTTCCTACTTGGATACCACTTGATGCAAACCCCCTATGGCTTGTGTGACCTCTCGGTCTAGGATCTTCTCTCATAGGAGTCGAATTAGCTCTCGGGATCCCACATACACCTATTTTTATCTTACCCATAGGCTACTCAACAAACAAGCGCGAAATTCAAATCTGTGAGGGTCCCTTTTCTCCTGATGACTTGTGCATGTGACCACGAATTAGGACCAAGTGCTTAGAGAAAGGGTTGTTTAGCGCTCTAGGGCTCTGGGCTTCGGGGTTCCTCCACTCCAACCTCGACAACAGACTTCTCCTGAATAGTCGAACCACTGAATTCTCGAAGAGTTCAAGGATCAACGGTCCACACTCCTCCTTCATATCAAGGTCTATGTTCACTCCGTGCTTCGGGGCTCCAAAAGAATTTACTCCAACCAACTATGTGATCAAATGCACCAGAGTCTTAACAGTCAAATCCGTTCATCAAGCAACTTAACTGATAGGCATAGGTATTACCCTATCCTTCCACTTTTCCAATGTCAAAGTTAGGACTTTGATCAGATGACTAGCGGGAATTTGTCTTCCCTACACAATCTATGGCTGAGAAAGATTTCAGGACTCCAATATTCGGGGGATTTTTCACTCCTCCAAACAACAACCAATATTACCCGAAGTGTCGAATTGTCGAACCACTCAGGGGATCCAATGGCTCAAACTCACCCACTATTCTACGGTGGAGGTTAACTACGGGCTTCGGAGCTTCGGGGATCCATGCCTCCTGACAACAACTCATTGTCTCCAAACTACCGAAGTGGTGAATTCTGAAGGACTCATGACTTAACAACCACGCTCGTCCCATGAAGGAGTCCTCCACTGCTTGAGTTCCACCCGAGAACCATACACTTGTTTCTCTCCTAAGCTTCATTCACTTGACAAAGTGAACTCTTGCACACACTTATGCTTCTCTCATGAGCTTAGACCCTTAGAAATTTATGTGCTGGTGCACTCCTTGCGTTAACTCTCCTGAGCTTGGGACTTTGAAAAGTCACATGTGCAGTCCTTGTGCTTGCTATGTGCAGAATCACACTGTCTTGTTGAGATCATTTCCCGCTTCCTAAATTTTCCCCTCCCCTTTCTATTTTCCCAACTTCATTTTTTCCATTTCTTTTCCCTCTTCTATACTTACCCAAATTCCCCTTTTCTTTCTCCCCTTTATTGTTCCCTTTATGATTACTACACTTAGTCGTTTTTCAAAATGGTGGGTTCACGGGTTGGCGGACTCACAAGTTTTCATCTCCATCCATACTTCCTTATCATGAGTTCGATCGACCGTCGTATTATCCTATACTCTGTAATCGTAGGTTCGAGGGTTCAAACTTTCATATTTCAAGTTCCACGATATCCATTTTGTACCCAATGATCCACGATCTACATTATGACCATCAGACTCACCAAGCTCCTAAGTATCTCATATCTCTTATATTGAATCCGACCGATCGCATTACAAAACTTAGCCTATTTTGGACCTTTCGCAACTGCAGGTTGGCGGGTTCACAAAAAGTCCCAAATCCTAATCACTCTCGTTCGTCCCCGCCATCCTCGTGCTTTTCCCAATACACATTTAAGAATTATTTAATGCTACTAACTCATCATGCAGGTTACGTAAAGATCGTCATTAATAAGCGAAGGGATCAAGGAGATTTCTCGTTAAAACCGCATTAAAGCACAATTTGACAAATATTATATTATTGTTATCTCTCTCAAGCGCCCATTGCAAATATTATTGGATTAAAGGAACACTCTCATCAACTTATAGCCGCAGTAGCTCAACAATAGTTCGTCGGTGATACTTTGAATATTTTTGGGCATGAGGACTAGAAATTTTAGTGGTCTAGAGCATATTCTTACTATTCATCCCCTTATGCTCAGAAGAAAGTAATCTGGATGTTCGAAATTGCTCGTGCAGGGTGTGTCCTTGAGGTTTTCGACTGCAAGGAACTGGTTGCATGGTGCGTTGAGAAATATATACCAAGTCAACAAATTATTCAACTTCAATACCAATCTCTCATCTCTCTTTCACTTCAAGTGTTCTGTAAGATGTTAAAAATCCTTGAACCAACACTTACTTTCAAAGGAGAAGATTGTAGGGATTTCCTAAAAAAGCATGACAATGACCTGGACCTCTTTCCTGAGTTCTTGGAGAATCTCACGTCCATCTCTGAATATATTACCAGGTTGTAGGTCGACTCGTTCAAAAACCCCTTTCGGGAAATTGCTTGGTTATTCACCAGGGTGACATGCCAAGAAAGTACCGACAACATTTCCCATATGATCTTTATATCTTATATTTTACTATCAAAGAGAAAGTCATTTTCGATTGGGGAAAACTAATTTCCATTGAAATCACTTCCCAATTGTCACAGTACAAAAAATATAAGAAATTATTTATGGCTTCTTATTTGGTATTGGCGATATCATATTGCTCTCAATTTCCTAAATTCTCTATCTATAAGAGGGTGCACTGTGAATTTGACCCAATTACCTTATGGTACCAAGCATTGTGGAGACACAAATATTCTTTGCATTTCTATGAAGTTTTCAATGATTTTGTCTTTGTTTTTAAAGGATTGTTGTTTGGAAAATATACCCCAAGAATATTCAACCATGCAAGTAAATTTATGGATAAAAGGGGGATGTTGAAGCAAATGGAAAATAACAATGTTATCAGGATTTTCGGTTCTAAGGAAAATTCCTCCTTTCTGCCATGCCATATATCTGATAGAATGTTTATTACAGAAGTCGCAAGGCAATACAATTTATGGTTCCAATTTTTTCATGAGAAACGAAAAAAGCAATTCATACCCTTTCCTTGGAAAATTGAGGACTCTATATTTAGAAATATATAAAAAAAAAAGAAGATGAATTTGAAAACCACTTCCACAATATGAATCTCAGATTTGCTGAAAATATAAAATGGTTTGACCCTAATAGAATTTTTGTGGAACATATGCTAGCGTTCAGATTCAACGATTCATTTATCCATAATTTTCTAAGTGAAGAAGAAGATAATAACTTAGGCGCTCATATTCACAATGTTGGTGACTTGGAAACGATACTCAATACCAATGAATTTTACAATAAGAAAGGAAAGGGTCCCAGCGAGAAGAGTGCCTAGTCCCCAACTGTTACTCCTAAGACTACAACATCTTGGAGAAATGCTCCAGCAGCCCACCAATCTAGAAAGTGACCAACAATAGTTCAGGTGGCGGAGGAGAAAAGAATCCCCCTACGAGAAAAATTGAGAGCTCGCACAAGCTTCCTCTAAGAAAAAAGAGGAAAAATGTCGTGCAATAGGAAGAAGACCAGTGCATAGAGAATGACATCAATATCTTCTCCCTTGAAGATATGGATCTCGAGGCAGACATTGAGGAAATGTTTCCCCCACTGGATCAGTCAAGGAACACGACCCACCAAAATCCGTCATTGGAAATCCCTGAGAATGAGACCTTCACCGAAGAAGAGTCATTTGTTTTAAGAGCGTTGTCTTTGATAGGGAATCCAAGAAATTGATTATTGAGAAAAGTGATGTGAAGAATAATAAAGGAAAATCTTGTTAAGAGGTTGACCTAAGAGATATGTGGCTTTCCCATATTTCTAGAATTCATAGAGCAACCGATGATGCACGGGATGAATCCATTTGTGGTCTTGAAGTGGAAAACGTGAGGTTAAAAGAAAGGATCAAGGAACTATAAGACACCTTAATGCCTCTTCCACTTCTTGACAGTCCTTTGACAATCGTTCGACCCACCACACCTGCTACTAAATTAAAAGGATCCTCAATATTACTTACATCAGCCAGGAGCTATGTGGAGAGAAATATTAAGAAAAGAATGGCATTGATCACAGAGGCTTGGGAAATTTAAAAAAACATGGTTTCTTTTGGCTCGAGGGCGCATGCCTTCCATGAGTATTTGCAAGTCGACCTAAAGAATGAAGAAGGTTTTTACCTTGATTTTGTAGTACCCTTTGGTATTAAAGTTTCCAACATGACAAAATTAAGGAGAAGAGAGGAGGATCTTCCCTCTCCAAGTCGAATCAAACAATTGAACGCATGCTGGAAAGAAACGATAAAAAAAATTGAATAACATTGTCCAAGCATGCAACCAAGCTATATCAAGGAGGGAAGAACTATTCAAAAGGCTCACAGAGGTTGACCTAGCCGGAAGAACTCACGAAGTCCAAAATCCCAAATTAATCCTCAACTCGATGTTGATGATAAAGCAACAGTTTGATGAGCAAGTTGAGATCTTTAAAAGGTTGTCAGTTGAAAAGTTCTATGGTATACTTGAATATGATGAGGACGACATAGACAATTGGCTAGTGGACTGCTCCGTGAAAAATCAGGACATTAAAGAAGCATTACATGTCATTTCCATTGATCTAAGAGACGTGGAGGGTGAGTTGTTCAACATCAAAATCCGGCATGAAATCAACGTGGCACCAATGAAAAGTTATATTGAAGAATGGTTTAAGAAAGATATCAACAAATTGACCACCGAGGGGCAAGAAACAGTTGAGACGGTGCATGTAACCATTAATGAAGAAAATAAAAGGACACCAACAAGAAAGTGAAGAAACGAGAGACCATCATAGTAACTTTATGTTGATCACATCCTTCTTTTCTTTATCAATTCCTTCATCCAGTTATTCCACCTCTTTCACTAGAAAGGTTTAACCGAAGACTGATAACTCCTCTTTTATTCTTACCAGGTCTTGTTGTTCTTTTACCGCCCACCATATTCCTTCTACAAGATTAATTCTTGTGTATATTTGCTTTATGGTCCGCGAGAGCCCCAATCCCAGTCTTTAAGACAAACACGTTTTAAGTTTCAAAGAATATGTAACATACTATATATTTTTTAGAAATTTCAAGAGAGCTACTTTGGGAACAATCTCGATTGTACTTTGTAACCCAGAGTTTTTGAATACAAAGTATTTGAGGTTGATCTATCATTATCTTTATTTGAGCTTCCCATGTTCACTCTGTTAAAGTTCTCTTATGCATGCAAACCATCTTCTTTTTTATTTTTATGTGATCAGAAATCTTTAGTCAAACTATGATGGATGTGAGGAAATTTTGCTTATTTTCTTTAAATGTGTGAATGTGCTCGGTTCATGTTCCTTTCTCAAGAAATTTATTTTAAAATAAAACAAAATATTTTCCTTTTATTTTCTTGCAATATTTATATTTCTTTGAATTACTACGACAAACTTCTGCAAAGTCCCACAATTTGAATATCTAGAATTCCCAAGAAATCTATAAAGGAGTACCACCTCTATAAAAATGCAGGGGGATTTATATCCTCATGAGGTTGTCGTTTCGGTCCTAACATATTCAAGCGTCAACATGTCTCTCCTAAGCTTCTAAACTCATAAAAGGGTGACCTCCGCACACCTTGCGTTGGCACTGTGCATTCCTTGCACGAAGATTACCAGAAGAGAAACAATTGAAACTTATAACAAAATCATAAATTCATTTATTTAAACAAACATCATCCTTACACATAGATGCAAAAATACAATAACGCAATTTCTATTCCATTACACAAAGAACAAAAAAACAGGTTTACAGTCTCTCAGGAAATTTGAGAGTATTCTCCTTCATTCCAACAACAACTTCCAACAAAAATTTCAACAACCTTAAACAACCTCTTTTTGGCCTAGATTAAATAGATTTATACATGAAGGGGCTTCTCGAGCCTTCCCTCCATACTATTCTAGTGCTTTCACATCTCAATAAAAGACAATCCTATCACTGAGCTTATTATAGTAAATTCTCATTTACAACATTAGATATGAGTCGACGGTCAAAATCTATACAACCCTACAAACATTAAAGGCAATTACAACTTTTTGGAGTACATACAATGGATCTAGTCTTTATATCTCGAGGGATCCTTAATTACAAAGGTTTCAAAATTTAAAATGTTGTGCCTCCTTGGAATCCAAACTAGTAAATGTGCATTGCATTATGCGTTGAATCACCTTCAACCATGCCTCATTAAATGTGATAATGATGCTCCTACATCATACTCCTTTGGAAAAAATATTTATGGACTCGTGTACATGAGATCCTCAACTTACTTTCCATGTTTTTGAATATTTGCTTTAGTTAACCAACTGGAATCTTCTATTGGGCGATCCTTCCATTTAACCAAGTATTCATAATAAACCTTCCTCCTGGTTCTTTTAGAAATCCTCTTCTCTAAAATATTCTCTATTTGAAGCTTCTCTGCTATGGGAATATGTTGCATAAACTGGACCTCCTCTTGGTCATCTACTTCTCCCAATCCATCACCTTTATAAGGATATAAGTATGCTACATTAAACATCGGTGAAATGCCAATGTTCTCTGGCAACTCAATCTCATAAGCATTTGTAGAAATTTTTCTAAGGATTTTACAAAGTCCTATATTTTTCAGCTTCAATTTATTATAGTTCCCTCGTGGGAATCTTTCTTTCCTTGGATGTGCTATAAATTGATCTCCAACTTCAAAATTCATCTCTTTCCTTCACTGGTCTATTCTGTCCTTATATCTCTCATTGTTATTCTGCAACTGGCCTTTGATTTCTTCATGCAATTTATGCATTTCTACAACGAAATCTTCTACTCATGCACTTTGAAATTAAGCTTGTCCCAAATATCTCAATTCAAAAATTCCTCTGGGGTTCATTTCATACATTATCTGGAATGGGCTCTTACCAATACTTCTGTTTGGTGAACATTATATGCAATTTTTTCTTAGGGAATAACTTGATCCCACTGACTACGATGTTCAGTCACTAAAATTTTTAGCAGATTTCCCAAACTTCTATTCACTACCTCATTTTGTCCATCTGTCTGAGGGTGATATGTCGAACTAAAAGACAAATATGTCTCCAATTTCTTCCACAAATTCCTCCAAAAGTGTCCTACAAATTTTGAGTCTATGTTTGAGACTATACTCCTAGGCAATCCATGCAATCTCACAATCTCCTTCAAAAACAAATTCGCTATGTGAGTAGCATCACTTGTTTTGTGACATGGTATAAAATGTGCCATATTTGAAACCCTGTCAACTACCACAAATATTGAATCATTCCCCCTCCGGGTTCTTGG
Organism: Picea engelmannii; assembly: GCA_009831015.1. NCBI lineage: Eukaryota > Viridiplantae > Streptophyta > Pinopsida > Pinales > Pinaceae > Picea > Picea engelmannii. Next base: position 965,431 of record ML779284.1, read on the forward strand.
TAATCCCCAAACAAAATCCATACTTATAGCATCCCATGGCATGTTTGGAATATGTAATGGTTGGTACAACCCTGTATTCTGTTGTCTTCCTTTTGCATATTGGAAAATTATGCATTTGTCCACAAACTGCTTCACATCAAATCTCATTCCTAGCCAATAGTATGAAGAACTTAATTGTGCATATGTTTTATCATGGCCAAAATGTCCATCCAATCCTCCATTGTGCTTTTCCTTTAGGAAATTGTCCCTCATTGAACATTTCGGGATACATAATTGAATCCCCTTGAACAATAATCCTTCTTGGATCAGGTACTCGATCCATGGGATTCTATCCCTCATCAAAGTATTTTCACAATCTTCGTAATCCTCCTTGAAATCTGTGTCTCCTCTGTACATTTCCTTGAGGTGTTCAAACACCAAAGTCTCCACTTGGAATTCTTGCAAGATCAAACATATTCTGCTCAAAGCATATGTATCTTTGTTAGCACTCCCACTAATATGCTTAATGACAAAAGTAAAATTCTACATGAAATCTACCCATTTGGCATGTCTTTGATTCAACTTCTCTTGTCTGGTTATAAATTGCAAAGCATGATTGTCAGTATACAAAATAAATTCTCTTGGAATAAGATAATGCTTCCACTTTTTCAAAGCTTTAATTATAGTATAAAATTCCTCATCTTAAGTCATATATTTCCTCTTAGCATCATTCAACTTTTCACTAAAATAAGCAACATGCTTATCATCTTGACTTAAAACTACATCGATGGCCACTCCACTTGCATCACATTTGACTTGGAAGTCTTCCTAAAATATGGAAAAATCAAGATAGGTTGTTCTCTTCTCTTCTCCTTTAACAATCTAAACCCTTTCTCGACTTCTTTTGTCTAATCAAAAGACCCATGCTCCTTCTTTATAGTATCTAGTATAGGTGCACATATACTGCTAAAATTCCTAATGAACTTTTTGTAAAAACTTTCTAACCCATGAAAAATTCTTACTTCAAATACACTTCTTGGAGAAGATCACTCCTTTATAGCCCTCGCCTTCTCTGGGTCCATCTTTAATTCATATGAAGAGATCACAAACCCCAAATACACAAGTTGTATCTTTGTAAAGGAATATTTCTTTAAATTTATCAACAACTTTTCTTGTTGTAATCTCCTCAACACCATCCTCAAGTGTCTCAAATTCTCTTTCATAGTCTTATTGTAAACTAGGATATCATCCATCCAAGTAAACAATCACAAATTTCCCAATAAAATCTTTGAGCACTTCATTCATTAATCTCATGAATGTACTTGGAGCATTGGTTAAGACAAATGGCATAACAAGCCACTCATGTAACCATTCATTTGTTTTGAATGATGTTTTCCATTCATCCCCTTCTCATTATTATATGATGATAACCACTTTTCAAATCTATCTTAGAAAAATAACTAGCACCACTCAAACAATCCATCAAATAATCCATTTTAGGCAAAGGAAATCTATACATGATGGTTATCTTGTTGATAGCTCTAGAATCTATGCACATTTTCCAACCTCCATCTTTCTTTGGACTCAAGGCAGTTGGTACTGTACATGGGCTTAGACTTTCTTTGATTAACCCTTTATCTAACAATTCTTGGAACTGCTTCTTGACCTCTTCATTCTCCTGAGGGGTCACCCTATACACTGCTTTGTTTGGAAAACTTGCTCCCAGAATAAGGTCAATATGATGACTGATACTTCTGATGGGTGGTAAAGTATGAGGCAACTCATCCACCACAATGTCAACAAACTCATCCAATAATTTCTGAATTTCCATAGGAAAATCATTCATGGAAGTATTTGTAAGGATATCTCTTGGCTTACCTATAACAACAAACTGCATTTCCCAATCTTTGTTAACTTCTTTCAAGAGCTCCTTCCCACTCATGAGAAGTATACTCAAACTGGTCTCCTCTTTGACTCCTTTATCTTCTAATGATAACAACATATTTCTACACCCATTTTTATCGAGGGTATATGTATTCTTTCTCCGATCATGCATGAAATTTCTGTCATATTGCCATGGCCTCCCCAACAGAACATGAAAACAATCCATAGGTATGACATCACATAAAAATTCATCCTTATAACTACCAATATCAAATTCAACTTTACAGTGCTTACTTACCATAACTTGATGTCCTTTTTGCAACCACGACACCATGTACGAACTCGGATGTGTTTTTTTCTCCAACTTTATCTTTTCCACCATTTCCGCGGATACTAAATTATCAGTTCTCCCACTGTCAATAATCACCTTGCATACTCTATCTCTTGACTTGCAAGCAGTTCTGAACAGACTCGTTCTCTATACTGGCTCTTATACCTCTTTTTTTGGCTTCACAAGGAATTTCCTCATCACGAGTGATCTTCCTTCTTCTTCTCCCTCTGCTTTTGTCTCTGTCTTCACATTCTTCTGTTGAGCCTCAACAACGTGAGCTTCTCTAAAACTTGCAGTTTTTTTTCCAGGACATTCCCAAGACATGTTTCCTATCTTTCCATAAACATAACACTTAATCTCTCCTCCTCTACCTTTTGGAAAATGTCTCCTCCCCCTAGAGTCTCCTCCTCTAGAGCGTCCTCCTCTAGCTATCTCATTGGTAGAACTACTAGTCTCTTCTCTGGTCTTCTGGAACTTTTCTCTTGGGGTTCCTTTCCCTCGAGTCAGATTCTTTCCCTTTTCTTTTGACTCTACTTTCTTGCCAATTTTTCTTCTTCCTTTAAGGATACCTGATAAACATCCTCTATATTCCTTTACTGACATACATTTCTATCGCAGATTCTGCAATCTTCTAAACATATTCAACTGACAATCCTTGGGTATGAATTTAGCCTTTATATTAGCTACCATTCTATTCCAACTCTTAATCTCTGACTTACCTTTCCTCCTTTTATAAACCTGCAAATCATCCCACCATAAAGTTGCATGTCCCTTTAACCTGGTCACAACATGCTTTACTTTCTTCTCATCATCAATCTCCTCATAATAAAAATATTTGTCTAAGGCATTTATCTATTGAAGAAACTCTTCTACATTCAAATTACCTTCATACATCGGGACTTCCATTTTCACTTTGGTTCCCAGCTTGACAACAACTCTCGGCAATTGCTCCTCTACTACTTCTTCTCCTACAACTTCCTCTTCTTCTGGATTTTCACTTTCGATGTCACTAACATCACCAGTCTGTGGTGCTCTCCTTTGTGTTTCTTCCATGGAATCCAACCTTGCATGAAGTTGTCTTGTTTCTTCCTCCATCACTGCGTTGGATACAGGTCTCTCTCTATGTCTCCTCAACGAAATGACTTCTAATATATCTTCATACAAAGATTCTTCCTACTATGATACCACCTAATGTAAACCACTATGGCTTCCGTGACCTCCCGATCTAGGATCTTCTCTCACAGGAGTAGAATTATCTCTCAGGATCCCATAGACCACGACTTAGGACCAAACACTTAGCGAAAGAGTTGTTCGGTGCTCTGGGTCTCTAGGCTTCGGAGTTCCTCCGCTCCAACATCGATAACAAAATTCTCATGAATAGTCGAACCATCGAACTCCTAAAGAGTTCAGGGATCAACGAACCACACTACTCCTTCAGATCAACAGTCTACGTTCACTCTGGGCTTCGGGGCTCCAAAAGAATTTACTCCAACCAAATATGTGCTCAAATGTGTCAGAGTATTTACCGGTTGAATTTGGTCATCAAACAACTTAACCGATGGGCGTAGGTATTACCTTATCCTTCCACTTTTCCAATGTCAAAGCTAAGACTTTGATCAAACGACTGGCGAGAATTCGTCTTCCCTACACAATTTACGGCTGAGAAATATTTCGGTACTGTGGGATTTGGGGGATTTTCCACTCCTCGAAACAACAACCAATATTACCCGCAGTGTCGAATTTCCAAACCATTATGGGGATCCAATGACTCTAACTCACAGATTTTTCTACAGTGGAGATTAACTCCGGGATTCAGAGTTTCGGGGCTCCATGCCTCCAGAAAAAAACTCACTGTCTCCAAACTGCTGAAGTGTCAAAGTCTGAAGGACTCTGGACTTAACAATCATGCTCCTCCATGAAGGAGTCCTCCACTGCTTGAGTTCCACCCGGGAACCCTACACTCACTATCTCTCCTGAGCTTCGTTCACTTGATGAAGTGAACTCTTGCACACACTTGCGCTTCTCTCCTGAGCTTCGTTCACTTGATGAAGTGAACTCATGTGCACACTTGCGCTTCTCTCCTGAGCTTTGTTCACTTGATGAAGTGGACTCCTGTGCACACTTGTGCTTCTCTCCTGAGATTACACCCTTAGAACTTTATGTGCCGACGCACTCCTTGCGCTAACTCTCCTGAGCTTGGGACTTTGAAAAGTCACATGTGCACTCATTACGCTTGCTCTGTGCAGAATTGCATTGTTTCTCCTCAGCTTCTAAACCTATAAAAGGGTGACCTCTGCACACATTGCATTGGCACTGTGCATTCCTTGCACGAAGATTACCAGAACAAAAACAATTGAAACTTGTAACATAATCATAAGTTCATTTATTTAAAAAAACATCATCCTTACAAATAGATGCAGAAATACAATAACATAGTTTCTATTCCATTACACAAAGAACAGAAAAACAAGTTTACAGTCTCTCAGGAAATTTGACAGTATTCTCCTTCATTCCAACAACAACTTCCAACAAAAATTTCAACCACCTCTTTTTGGTATAGATTACATTGATTTATACATGAAGGGGATTCTCGAGCCTTCCCTCCAGACTATTCTAGTGCTTTCACATCTCAATAAAAAACAATCCTATCACTGATCTTATTAAAGTAAATGCTCATTTAGAACCTTAGATATGAGTCGATGCTCACAATATGTACAACCCTACTGACATTAAAGGAAATTACAACTTTTTGGAGTACATATAATGGCTCAAGTCTTTAGATCTCGAGGGATATTTAATTACAAAGGTTTCAAAATTTAAAATGCTGCGCCTCCTTTGAATCCAAACCAGTAAATGCATGTTGTGTTGTGCGCTCAGACACCTTCCAACACGCCTCATTAAATGTGATGGTGATGATCCTACATCATACTCCTCTGGACAAAATATTCATGGACTCCTGTTCATGAGCTCATCAACTTAATTTCCATGTTTCTGAATTTCGGCTTCAGTTAACCAATTGGCATATTCTACTAGGTGATCCTTCCATTTAACCAAGTATTCATAATAAACCTTCCTCCTCATTCTTTTAGCAATCCTTTGCTCTAAAATATTCTCTATATGAAGCTTTTGTTCCATGGGAATCTGTTGCATCCACTGGACCTCCTTCTGGTCATCTACTTCTCCTGTGCCATCACCTCTATAAGGATATAAGCCTGCTACATTAAACATCGGTGAAATGCCAATGTTCTCTGGCAGATCAATCTCATAAGCATTTGCATAAAATTTTCTAAGGATTTTACAAGTTCCTATATTTTTCAGCTTCAATTTATTATATTTCCCTCGTGGGAATATTTCTTTTCTCAGATGTGATAGAACTTGATCTCCAACTTCAAAATTCATCTCTTTCCTTCTATGATCTATTCTGTCCTTATATATCTCATTGTTATTCTCCAGTTGGCCTTTGATTTTTTCATGCAATTTCTACATTTCTACAGCGAAATCTTCTACTCTTGCACTCTGAAATTAAGCTTGTCCCAAATCTCTCAATTCGAAAATTCCTATGGGGTGCATTCCATACATTATCTGGAATGAGCTCTTACCAGTACTTCTGTTTGGTGAATCATTATATGCAAATTATGATTGAGGCAAAACTTGATCCCATTGACTATGATGTTCAGTCACTAAACTTCTTAGCAAATTTCCCAAACTTCTATTCACTACCTCAGTTTGTCCATCTATTTGAGGGTGATATTTCGAACTAAAAGACAAATTTGTCCTTAGTTTCTTGAACGAAGTCCTCCAAAAGTGTCCTACAATTTTTGTGTCTCTATCTGAAACTATACTCCTAGGCAATCCATGCAATCTCACGATCTCCTTGAAAAACAAAATCATTATGTGAGTAGCGTCACTTGTTTTGTGACATGGTATAAAATGTGTCATCTTTGAAAACCTGTCGAATGCAATAAAGATTGAATCATTCCCCCTCCGGGTTCTTGGTAATCCCAAAACAAAATCCATACTTATAGCATCCTATGGCATGTTTAGAATAGGCAATGGTTGGTACATACCTGTATTCTGTTGTCTTCCTTTTGCACATTGGAAAATTCTCCATTTGTCCACAAACTTCTTCACATCAAATCTCATGCTTGGCCAATAGTATGAAGAACTTAACTATGCATATGTTCTATCATGGCCAAAACTTACAGCCAATCCTCCACTGTGATTTTCCTTCAACAAAGTTTCCCTCATTGAATATTCTAGGATACATAACTAACTCCCCTTGAACAGTAAGCCTTCCTGGATCAGGTATTTCATCCATGGGCTTCTATCCCTCATCAAAGGATTTTCACAAGCTTCATAAGCCTCCTTGAAATCTATGTCTCCTCTGTACATTTCCTTGAGGTGTTCAAACCCCAAAGTTTCCACTTAGAATTCTTGCAAGATCAAACATCTTTTGCTCAAAGCATCCACAAATTTGTTATCACTACCACTAATATGCTTAAAGACAAAAATAAAATTCTGCATGAATTCTACCAATTTGGCATATCTTTGATTCAACTTCTCTTATCTGGTAATAAATTGCAAAGTATGATTGTCAGTATACAAAATAAACTCTCTTGTAACAAGATAACTCCTCCACTTTTTCAAAGCTTGAACTATAACATGAAATTCCTTATCATAAGTTGAATATTTCCTCTTAGCATCATTCAACTTTTCACTAAAATAAGAAACAATCTTATCATCTTGACTTAAAACTGCATCGATGACCACTCCACTTGCATCACATTTGACTTGGAAAGTCTTCCTAAAATCTGGAAAAATCAAAATAGGTTGTTCTGTTATCTTCTCCTTTAATAGTCTAAATCCTTTCTCGACTTCTTTTCTCCGGTCAAAAGATCCATGCTCCTTTATAGTATCCATTACAGGTGCACATATATTGTTAAAATTCTCGATGAACTTTCTGTAAAAACTTTCTAACCCATGAAAACTTCTAACTTCAAATACACTTCTTGGAGAAGGCCACTCCTTTATTACCCTCACCTTCTTTGGGTCCATCTTCAATTCATTTGAAGATATCACAAACCCCAAATACACAAGTTTTGTCTTCATAAAAGAACACTTCTTTAAATTTATCAACACCTTTTCTTGTTGTAATCTCCTCAACACCATCCTCAAGTGTCTCAAATGCTCCTTCTTAGTCTTAATGTAAACTAGGATATCATCCAAATAAACAATATCAAATTTCCCAATAAAATATTTGAGCACTTCATTCGTTAATCTCATGAATGTACTTGGAGCATTGGTTAAGCCAAATGGCATAACAAGCCACTCATATAACCCTTCATTTGTTTTTAATGTTGTTTTCAATTCATCCCCTTCTCTCATTCTTATTTGATGATAACCACTTTTCAAATCTATCTTAGAAAAATAACTAGCTCCACTCTAACAATCCATCAAATCATCCATTCTGGGCAAAGGAAATCTATACCTGATGGTTATCTTGTTGATAGCTCTAGAATATGTGCACATTCTCCAACCTCCATCTTTCTTTGGACTCGAGACAGTTGGTATTGCACATGGGCATAGAATTTCTTGGATTAACTCTTTATCTAACAATTCTTGGACCTGCTTCTTGACCTCTTCATTCTCCTGAGGGGTCAACCTATACATTGATTTGTTTGGAAAACTTTATCCCAGAATAAGGTCAATATGATGACCGATACTTATTATGGGTGGTAAAGTATCAAGCAACTCATGCACCACAATGTCAACAAACTCATCCAATAATTTCTGAATTTCCACAGGCAACTCATTCATGGAAGGATTTGTAAGGATAGCTCTCGGCTTACCTATAACAATAAACTGCATTTCCTAATCTTTCTTAACTTATTTCAAGAGCTCCTTCCCACTCATGAGAAGTATACTCAGACTAGTCTCCTCTTTGACTCATTTATCTTCTAATGGTAAAAACATATATCTACACCCATTTTTCTCAAGGGTATAAGTATTCTTTCTCCCATCATGCATGACATTTCTGTCATATTTCCATGGCCTCCCCGATAGAACATGACAAACATCCATAGGTATGACATCACATAAAACTTCATCCTTATAACTACCAATATTAAATTCAACTTTACATTGCTTACTTACCACAACTTGATATCCTTTTTTCAACCACGACACCCTGTACGAACTTAGATGTGTTGTCATCTCCAACTTTAGATTTTCCACAATTTATGTGGATACTAAATTATCAGTGCTCCCACTGTCTATAATCACTTTGCATGCTCCATCTCTCGACTTGCAAGTAGTTCTAAACAAACTCGTTCTCTATATTGGCTCTTGCACCTATTTTTTTGGCTTCACAAGGACTTTCCTCATCATGAGTAATCTTCCTTCTTCAGTTGCCTCTGTTTTTGTCTCTATCTCCACATTCTTTTGTTGAGCCTCAACAATGTGAGCTTCTCTAAAACCTACGGTTTTGTTTTCATGACATTCCCAAGACATGTGTCCTATCTTTCCACAAGGATAACACTTAATATCTCCTCCTCTTCCTCTTCCTCTACCTTTTGGAAAAGGTCTCCTTCCTCTAGAGTCTCCTCATCTAGAGCCTCCTCCTCTAGCTATCTGGTTTCCAGAACTACTAGTCTCTAACCTGGTCTTCTGGAACTTTTCTTTTGGGGTTCCTTTCCCTCGGGTCAGATTCTTTCCCCTATTCTTCTGACACTGCTTTCTTGCCAATTTTTCTTCTACCTTCAAGGCTACCTGATAAGCATTCTCTACAGTCCTCATTGTCAATAAACTAATCACATCTTGGATTTCATACCTTAACCCATTGATATACCTAGCAACTTTCTCTTCATCATTTTTTGTGTGTTCTTCTCTTATATTCAACTTATAGAATTATTCAGTATATTCTTTCACTGACATACCTTTTTGTCACAGATTCTATAATATTCTAAATATATTCAATTGATAATCCTTGGGTATGAATTTATCCTTGAGCTTAGCTACCATTCTATCCCAACTTTTAATTTTGGACTTTCCTTTCCTCCTTCTATTAGCCTGCAACTCATCCCACCATAAAGTTGCATGTCCCTTTAACCTGGTGATCGCATGCTTTACTTTCTTCTCATCATCAATCTCCTCATAATCAAAATATTTGTCTAAGGAATTATCCAGTCAAGCAACACTTCTACATTCAAATTACCTTCGTAGATCGGGACTTCTATCTTCGCTCTGGTTCTGAACTTGACAACAGCTCTCGACAATCGCTCCTCTACTTCTTCTCCTACAACTTCCTCTTCTTCTGGATTTTCACTTTCGGTGTCACTGACATCACCAGTCTCTGGTGCTCTCCTTTGTGTTTCTTCCATGTGATCCACCCTTGCACAAAGTTGTCTCATTTCTTCCTCCATCTCTGCATTCACTACAGGTCTCTCTCTTTGCGTCTCCTCGGCAGCATGACTTCTAATATATCTTCACACAAAGATTCTTCCTACTCTGATACCACCTGATGAAAACCCCCTATGGCTTGTGCAACCTCCTGGTCTAGGATCTTCTCTCATAGGAGCTGAATTAGCTCTCGGGATCCAAAAAAAAACCCTATTTTTACCTTACCCACATGCTACTCAGCAAACATACGCGAAATTCAAATCCACGAGGGTCCCTTTTCTCTTGTTGACTTGTGCATGTGACCATGACTTAGGACGAAGCGCTTAGCGAAAGGGTTGTTCGACGCTCTAGGGCTCTGGGCTTCGAAGTTCCTCCGCTCGAAGCTAGATGAAAGACTTCTCCTGAATAGCTGAACCAACGAACTCTCGAAGCGTTCAGGGATCAATGTTCCACACTCCTCCTTCATATCAATTATCTATGTTCACTCTAGGGTTCGAGGCTCCAAAAGAATTTACTCCAACCACTATGTTCTCAAATGTTTCATAGTGTTTACCGGCCAAATCCGGTCATCAAGCAAGTTAACCAGAAGGCGTAGGTATTACCCTATCCTTCCGATTTTCCAATGTTAAAGTTAAGACTTTGATCGAACGACTAGTGGGAATCTGTCTTCCCTACACAATCTATGACTGACAAATATTTCGGGACTCTGGGATTCGGGGTATTTTCCAGTCCTTGAAACAACAACCAATATTACCCGGAGTGTTGAATTTTCAAACCACTTGGGGGATCCAACGACTCACACTCACCCACTATTCTGTGTTGGAGATTAACTCTAGGCTTTGGAGCTTCGGGGCTCCATGCTTCCATTACACAAAGAATAGAAAAACAAGTTTACAGTCTCTCAGGAAATTTGGGAGCATTCTCCTTCATTCCAGCAACAACTTCCAACAAAAATTTCAACAACCTTCAGCAACCTCTTTTTGGCATAGATTAGATTGATTTATACATGAAGGAGCTTCTCAAACCTTCCCTCCAGAATATTCTAGTTCTTTCACTTCTCAATAAAAGACAATCCTATCACTGAGTTTATTATAGTAAATGCTCATTTACAACCTTAGATATGATTCGACGCTCAAAATCTGTACAACCCTACAAACATTAAAGGCAATTACAACTTTTTGGAGTACATGCAATGGCTCTAGTCTTTAGATCTCGAGGTGTCTTTAATTAAAAAGGTTTCAAAATTTAAAATGTTGTGCCTCCTTGGAATCCAAACCAGTAAATGCGCGTTGCACTATGCGTTGAGTCACCTTCCACCATGCCTCATTAAATGTGACGGTGATGCTCATGCATCATACTCCTTTAGAAAAAATATTCATGGACTCTTGTCCATGAGCTCATCAACTTACTTTCCATGTTTCTAAATGTCTGCTTCAGTTAAACAACTGGCATCTTCTACTGGGCGATCCTTCCATTTAACCAAGTATTCATAATAAACCTTCCTCCTCATTCTTTTAGCAATCCTCTGCTCTAAAATATTCTCTATCTCAAGATTCTCTGTTATGGGCATATGCTGCATCCACTGGACCTCCTCCTGATCATTTGTTTCTCCCGTTCCATCACCTCTATAAGGATACAATTATGCTACATTAAACATCGATGAAATGCCAATGTATTCTGGTAGCTCAATCTCATAAGCATTTGCAAAACAATTTCTAAGTATTTTACAAGGACCTATATTTTTCAGCTTCAATTTATTATATTTCCCTCGTGTGAATATTTATTTTCTCAAATGTGCTAGAACTTGATCTCCAGCTTCAAAATTCATCTCTTTCCTTCTCTGGTCTATTTTGTCCTTATATATTTGATTATTATTCTGCAGCTGGGGTTTGATTTGTTCATGCAATTTCTGCATTTCTACAACGAAATCTTATGCTCCTGACTCTAAAATTCAGCTTGTCCCAAATCTCTCATTTCAAAAATTCCTCTGGGGTCCATTCCATACATTATATGGAATGGGCTCTTACCAGTACTTATGTTTGGTGAATCATTATATGAAAATTCTGCTTGAGTCAAAACTTGATCCCACTGACTATGATGTTCAGTCACTAAACTTCTTAGCAGATTTCCCAAACTTCTATTCACTACCTCAGTATATCCACCTTTTTTAGGGTGATATGCCGAAATAAAAGACAAATTTTTCCCCAGTTTCTTCCACAAAGTCCTCCAAAAGTGTCCTACAAATTTTGTGTCTCTGTCTGAGACTATACTCCTAGGAAATCCATGCAATCTCACGATCTCCTTGAAAAACAACTTTGCTATGTGAGTAGCATCACTTGTTTTGTGACATGGTATAAAATGTGTCATCTTTGAAAACCTGTCAACTACCACAAATATTGAATCATTCCCCCTCTAGGTTATTGGTAATCCCAAAAAAAAATCCATACTTATAGCATCCCATGGCCTATTTGGAATAGGCAATGGTTGGTACAACCCCGTATTTTTTTGTCTTCCTTTTGCATATTGGAAAATTCTACATTTGTCCACAAACTTCTTCACAAAAAATCTCATGCCTAGCCAATAGTATGAAGAACTTAATTGTGCATATGTTTTATCATGGCCAAAATGTCCAAACAATCCTCCACTGTGCTTTTCGTTCAACAAATTGTCCCTCATTGAACATTTCGGAATACATAATTGATTCCCCGTGAATAGTAAGCCTTCATGGATCAGGTACTTCATCCATGGGCTTCTATCCCTCATCAAAGGATTTTCGCAGGATTCATAAGCCTCCTTGAAATTTGTGACTCCTATGTACATTTACTTGAGGTGTTCAAACCCCAAAGTCTCCACTTGGAATTCCTGCAAGACAAAACATCTTATTCTCAAAGCATTCACAACTTTGTTAGCACTCCCACTAATATGCTCAATGACAAAAGTAAACTTCTACATGAATTCTACCCATTTGGCATGTCTTTGATTCAAATTCTCTTGTTTGGTTATAAACTACAAAGCATGATTGTTAGTATACAAAATAAACTCTCTTGGATTAAGATAATGCCTCCACTTTTTCAAAACTTGAACTATAGCATAAAATTCCTTATAATAAGTCGAATATTTCCTCTTAGCATCATTCAACGTTTCACTAAAATAAGCAACAGGCTTATCATCTTGACTTAAAACTACACCGATGACCACTCCACTTGCATCACATTTGACTTGGAAAGTCTTCCTAAAATCTAGCAAAATCAAGATAGGTTGTTCTTTTATCTTATCCTTTAACACTCTAAACCCTTTATTTGCTTCTTTTGTCTAGTCAAAAGATCCATGATCCTTCTTTATAATATCTAGTATAGGTCCACATATACTGCTAAAATTCTTGATGAACTGTATGTAAAAACTTGCTAACCCATGAAAACTTCTTACTTCAAATACACTTCTTAGAGAATACCACTCCTTTATAGCCCTCACCTTCCCTGGGTCCATCTTCAATTAGTTTGAAGAGATCACAACCCCAAATACACAAGTTATATCTTCATAAAAGAACATTTGTTTAAATTTATCAACATTGTTTCTTGTTGTAATCTCCTCAACACCATCCTCAAGTGTCTCAAATGCTCCTCCTTATTCTTACAGTAAATTAGGATATCATCCAAATAAACAATAAAAAATTTCCCAATAAAATCTTTGAACACTTCATTCATTAATCTCATGAATGTACTTGGAGCATTGGTTAAGCCAAATGGCATAACAAGCCACTCATATAACCCTTCATTTGTTTTGAATGTTGTTTTCCATTCATCCCCTTCTCTCATTCATTTATGATGATAACCACTTTTCAAATCTATCTTAGAAAAATAACTAGCTCCACTCAAACAATCCATCAAATCATCCATTATGGGCAAAGGAAATCTATACTTGATGGTTATCTTGTTGATAGCTCTAGAATCTATGCACATTCTCCAACCTCCGTCTTTCTTTAGACACAAGACAGTTTGTATTGCACATGGGCTCAAACTTTCTCTCATTAACCCTTTATCTAAAAATTCTTAGACCTGCTTCTTGACCTCTTCATTCTCCCGAGGGGTCAACCTATATGTTGCTTTGTTTGGAAAACTTGCTCCCGAAACAATGTCAATATGATGAATGATACTTCTGATGGGTGGTAAAGTATGTGGCAACTCATCCACCACAATGTCAACAAACTCATTCAATAATTTCTGAATTTCCACAGGCAAATCATTTGTGGAAGTATTTGTAAGGATAGCTCTTGGCTTACCTATAACAATAAATTGCATTTCCTGATCTTTCTTAACTTCTTTAAAGATATCCTTCCCACTCATGAGAAGTATACTCAGACTAGTCTCCTCTTTGGTTCATTTTCTTCTAATGGTAACAACATATGTCTACACCCATTTTTTTTGAAGGGTGTAAGCATTATTTCTCCCATCATGCATGAAATTTTTTTCATATTTCCATGGCCTCCCCAAAAGAACATGACAAACATCCATTGGTATGATATCACATAAAACTTCATCCTTATAACTACCAATATTAAATTCAAATTTTCATTGCTTAATTACTGTAACTTGATGTCCTTTTTGCAACCATGACACCCTATATGGACTCGGATGTGTTGTCGTCTCCAACTTTATCTTTTCCACCATTTCTGTGGATACTAAATTATCAGTGCTCCCACTATCTATAATTACCTTGCATACTTTATCTCTCGACTTGCAGCAGTTCTGGAGAGACTCGTTCTCTGTACTGGCTCTTGCACCTCTTTTTCCGATTTCACAAGAACTTTCCTCATCATGAGTGATCCTCCTTCTTATGATGCCTCTGCTTTTGTCTTTGTCTCTGCATTATTTTGTTGAGCCTCAACAACATGAGCATCTCTAAAACCTGCAATTTTATGTTAAGGACATTCCCAAGATGTGTGTCCTATCTTTCCACAAGCATAACACTTAATCTCTCCTCCTCTGCCTCTTCCTCTATCTTTTGGAAAAGGTCTCCTTCCCCTACAGCATCCTCCTCTAGAGACTCCTCCTCTAGCTATCTGGTTTCCAGAACTACTAGTCTCTTCCCTCGTCTTCTGGGACTTTTCTCTTGGGATTCCTTTCCCTTGGTTTAGATTCTTCCCCCTATTGTTCTGATTCTGCTTTCTTGCCAATTTTTCTTCTACATTCAAGGCTACCTGAGAATCATCCTCTATAGTCCTCATTGTGACTAAACTAATCTCATCTTGGGTTTCATACCTTAACCCATTGATATACCTAACAACTTTCTCTTCATAATTTTCCCTGTGTCCTGATCTTATATTCACCTTATAGAATTATTTAGTATACTCCTTCACTAACATATCTTTTTGTCGCAGATTTTGCAATCTTCTAAACAGATTCAGTTGATAATCCTTGGTTATGAATTTATCCTTGATCTTAGCTACCATTCTATCCCAACTCTTAATCTTGGACTTACCTTTCCTCCTTTTATCATCCTGCAACTCATCCCACCATAAAGTTGCATGTCCCTTTAACCTCGTCACCACATGCTTTACTTTCTTCTCATCATCAATTTCCTCATAATCAAAATATTTGTCCAAGCGATTTATCCAGTCAAGCAACTCTTCTACATTCAAAATTACCTACGTACATCAGGACTTCCATCTTTTCTCTAGTTCCCAGCTTGACAATAGCTCTCAACAATCGATCCTCTACTGCTTCTTCTCCTATGGCTTCCTCTTCTTCTGGATTTTCACTTTCGCTATCACTAACATCATCAGTATTTGATGCTCTCCTTTGTGTTTCTTCCATGGCATCGATCCTTGCACGAAGTTGTCTCATTTATTCCTCCATCGTTTCATTCGCTATAGGTCTCTCTCTGTGTCTCCTCGGTGGCATGAATTATAATATATATTCACACATAGCTTCTTCTTTCTCTAATACCACCTGATGCAAACCCCCTATGGCTTGCGTGAGCTCCCGATCTAGGATCTTCTCTCACAGGAGATGAATTAGCTCTCCCATAGACTCATATTTTTACCTTACCCACAGGCTAGTCAACAAATGAGCGTGAAATTCAAATCTACGAGGGTCCCTTTTCCCCTGTTGACTTGTGCATGTGACCATGACTTAGGACCAAGCGCTTAGCAAAAGGGTTGTTCGGTGCTCCAGGGCTTCGGGATTTGGAGTTCCTCTGTTCCAACCTCAACAATAGACTTCTCCTGAATAGCCAAACCACCAAACTCCCCAAGAGTTCAGGGATCAACAGTCCACACTTCTCGTTCAAATCAACGGTCTATGTTCACTCCAGGCTTCGAGGATCTGGAAGAATTTACTCCAACCAACTCTGTGCTCAAATGCGTCAGAGTATTTACCGGCCTAATCTGGTCATCAAGCAACTTAATCGACAGGCGTAGGTATTACCCTATCCTTCCACTTTTCCAACGTCAAAGTTAAGATTTTGATCAGATGGGTGGTGGGAATCCGTCTTCCTTACACAATCTATGGCTGAGAAAGATTTCGAGACTCTGGGATTCAAGGGATTTTCCACTCCTCAAAAAAACAACCAATATTACCTAGACTGCCAAATTGTCGAACCACTCGGGGGATCCAACGACTCGCACTCACCCACTTTTCTATGGTGGAAACTAACTCCAGGATTCGGAGCTTTGAGGCTCCATGCCTCCCGACAACAACTCACTATCTCCAAACTGTTGAAGTCTGAAGGACTCGGGAATTAACAACCACGCTCCTCCCATGAAGGAGTCCTCCACTGCTTGAGTTCCACCCGAGAATCCTACACTCACTATCTCTCCTTAGCTTCGTTCACTTGATGAAGTGAAGTCTTGTGCACACTTGCGCTTCTCTCCTAAGCTTAGACCCTTAGAACTTTATGAGCCGAAACACTCCTTGCGCTAACTCTCATAAGGTTGGGACTTTGAAAATTCACTTGCACACTCCTTGTACTTTCTCTGTGCAGAATCACATCGTCTCTCCTGAGCTTCTAAACCCGTAAAAGGGTCACCTCCACACACCTTGCGTTGGCACTATGCAATCCTTGCACGAATATTACTAGAAGAGAAACAATTGAAACTTATAATAGAACCATAAATTCATTTATTTAAACAAACATCACCCTTACACATAGATGTAGAAATACAATAACACAATTTATATTCCATTACACAAAGAACAGAAAATAGGTTTACAGTCTCTCTGGAAATTTGAGAGTATTCTTCTTCATTCCAACAACAACTTCCAACAAAAATCTCAACAACCTATATTTGGCATATATTACGTTGATTTATACATGAAGGGGCTTCTTGAGCATTCCCTCCGGACTATTCTAGTGCTTTCACATCTCAATAAAAGACAATCCTATCACTGAGATTATTAAAGAAAATGCTCATTTACAACCTTAGATATGAGTCGACGCTCAAAATATGAACAACCCTACAAACATTAAAGGCAATTACAACTTTTTGGAGTACATACAATGACTCTAGTCTTTAGATCTCGATGGATCTTTAATTACAAAGGTTTCAAAATTTAAAATGTTGTGCCTCCCTGGTATCCAAACCAGTAAATGTGTGTTGTGATATGCACTGAGTCACCTTCCACCACGCCTCATTAAATGTGACGGTGATGCTCCTGCATCACATACTATTCACTTAAAAAAATCTTATATGGAATTACAAACTACATTTCTTGCAACACACAATATTGGTACAGGTTAACCTTTCTACAGAGCATAGAACTAAGAAATTAGTTGAGCTAGAAATAATAGTAATGGATCAGAAGAGTACAAATAAACAACAAGTGGAGCACAGTATGGTTCAAAATATTGAACAACATGAATGCAAGATTGATCTCTATCCTCACAAATCTTCAATCGGTCATCAATTACCATTGCAATCTTGAGGTGGCAAATCCCACCATGAAATACATTAAGTAAAGAATTTTTGAAGCCTATTTCAAATAAAAAGATTTAAAAATAAAGCAAAGATCCAATAGTTGAGGTTATACATTTAATAATAATCTGAAAATTTAACAATCAATGTGCACATTGACATCACAACATCAATAAAAGTATGACCAATTAATTGAAAATACCAATTCCAACATACTATTCTCAAATTTGAAAAAAACCATTCTAAATAAAGTGTATATGAACCGCTCATCAAAATGAATCACTCATCAAAATGAATCTATATAAACCAATATAGTGCTTGCTCTTTGTTAGCAATATTATGTGGCTTGACACAGACAACATGATCAAAAAGTTCACTACGACTGATCAAGGTTGCCTCATGATCAAGAAGCCTCCACATCTCCAAAGATTAATATATTTCCGACTTACTGCAAATATAAACCTCAAATATTTTGCATCCTTTAGCAACAAGGTAATTTCTCAAATCTTCCCAAGCAAGGCTCTGTAATATAGAATCTGAAATTTACAGTGAAGGGTTAATGCTAATGTTTTTTTTTACAGAAGCGGTTATGTCTTATATTAGAGAAAAAATGGCAGAACCACTAGAACAGGGCCAACAAACATATGCTTCAAAGAGCTAGAATCCAAATAAGAGTATCATATCCTCGAGATGCCAGATGGGGAAGCAATATGAAAAACTAGTCTTAAGCAACAAATTAAAGTCGTAATCTGAAAACAATCTGCTAAGAGATTAAGACACATAGGCAGCGAACATTATTTGAACCTGAGAGTCGAAACCTCTGGAAAATCAAGAGTGGGACTTAGGGGAGGAGGACTTTCCAAACCTCATTGTTGACAAGAAGATCTCCCTTGTTGAGAAGGGTTTCCTTATTGGCTTCTCTATCGGCTTCTGAGTTGAGAGATCTGAGGATGTGGAAAAACTTGATATTTTGAAAGGAGTGGGAGAGAAGATGAATTCTCTTTACCAGATTTGTTAGCTTCAGGTTACTACTTTTGGGTGTAGTGATCATAACTTGGATGAAAAGACATGAATCTCCAAAGACCATTGCTTCCATGATTCCTTGATATTTCATTTGAACCAAACCTTGCCAGAGCGCATGAGCTTCTGCCATGTTATTTGTATTGTTACCAATGCTCCAGGCATAATGAATTTCAACAGTTCCCCTAGGATTATAGAAAATCCCTCCCCCTCCGGCTGCCCCTGGATTACCTTTTGAGGCTCTGTAAAAAAAGAGGGTGTACATTTTCCGATCTCTTCTCCACTTATCAAATTGGGGCGGGTCCAATCTAATCTCCCAGTCTTCAAGAAGGGGAGCTTGAGATGGAACCAAAGCCTCCGTGAAATGGAACAATTTTAGCTATTTTGCCTCCTCTAGAAGGAGCAAAACCTTATTTTTGGGCAAGGATAGAGTTTGAAGACATTCGTCCAAGAGGACTTCGGCTTTGACTACTACTTGAGCAACGAACAAGGAGGAATCTCTGAATATACGGGCGTTACGTTCCAGCCAAAGTTTCCACACAATAATTTTGGGAAGAGTCAGCCAATAGTATTTGAGATTAGGATTTTGAGACAGGGAGTGGGGAAAATCCAGATCCCAAGAGATGAAGGGAGGTCAGAGATATCGAGAGAATTATCTTGCTTGACCAAGGTCTGAGCACCAGAGCCCAGACTTCCTTAGCGAAAGGGAAATCCAGGAAGAGATGCTCTTATGTGTCTTTATGAGAGCGACAAAGAGGGCACCGATAGAGGCCAACAACGCCTTCTTTTTCAAGATTCTAACCTAAAATGATGCTACCATGAGAAAGAGTCCACACGAAAATGTCAACTTTAGGTAGGATTTTAAAATTCCAAATTCATTTCCAGACAACAGGATTAGGAGGAACATTTGGAACTTCAGAGAAGAGGAGATAACCCTCGGCTGAGGAGTATAAGCTCGACCTTGTGCCCCATTCACTCATGTCTTTAGTGGTGGTAGTGATGGGTGCATAGCCCTGAAGCGAGGAGAGGAGCCTATTATTTTCATCCTCCAAAGGCCTCGAACAATTTTGGAAATGCCAGTTGAGCTAGGATTTGTTGGCGCTCCAACTGGAGATATCCCAGAGTGAAACAAGTCCTTGTTCTTGCATCCAAGCTCTGATATTGAGGAGGTCGGGTTCACTTGCAAGAGGGGGGTTCCCTAACACAAAATCATTCCATATACTGATTTTCTTTCTGTTGCCTGGTATCCAAGTTAATTCTTCTCTGAATCGAGGGAGCGCACACTGGAAGATAGCCAGAATTGGAGATCCTTTTTTAACTGTCATTTCCCTATCTGAACATTTCTTCCGGGAGCCCGAAAAGTATTTCTTCCACATGACCTTACTGCTCCAGGATAGTTTCCCTGCTATCAAATTCCAAAGGATTTTGGCCCCTAGTGCCAAGTTCTAAGTTTTAAGATCGCGCAAGTGAAGGCCTCCTTCCATTAGAGGTTTTTTAATCTTCTTCCAGCTGACTAAAGTGAATTTTTTCCCTCCATTGCTCTTACCCCCTTGCCAAAGGAAGTTTCTGAGAATTTTGTCGAATGCCAGCAAGAAGCTTGATGGCACTAGCAGGATAGAGCATTGATAGATTAGGACACTATTTAGAACAGATTTGAGGAGGACCACTTTGCCTGCTAGATTGAGCCAAGGGCCCCCCCAAGAGAGTATTTTGGCCTTTGCTTTTTCCAAAAGGTGTGCCCAGTTTCTAGTTTTTGGAGAAGCTTTGAGGATAGGGATTCCTAAATACTTGAAGAAATCCCATTGAGATGTTCCCTCTATTTCTAAAATTTTTGAAATGTCTACAAGTTCTCTTGGACTTATATGCCAGCTGAAAATTTGACATTTCCCGTGATTTAATTTACTCCTGGAGAGCCTACAATAGTAGTCTAGTTCCACTTTAAATTTTTGGGCTATATTCGGGCTAGACCCACCTAAGAGGAGAGTGTCATCTGGAAACTGAGCATGATTGATGTCCTTTGTTCCATGATCCATCCAGATACCCATTAGATCCTGATCAATGTGACAGTGTTCCAATTGAAAACTAAGAACCACATCTTGGATAGCATAAAGTAATGGAGAAAGAGGGCACCCCTATCGTAGGCCCCTAGAGGATTTGAAGAAGGACGTCGCTCAACCATTGATAATATGAGCGATCCATGGCCCACTTATACATGCTTTCACCCAACAAATGAATGAGGAATCGAAGCCAAAGTGCTCCATAACATGGAAAAGAAAGGCATGCTTAACTCTGTCAAAAACATTAGCTAAATCAATTTTGATCACCATAACTTTTTCTCGGTTGCTGACACGAGAGTGGATGGATTCCTGGACCAAAATAATGTTATCCCGGATTTTCCTTCCTTTTATGAAGCTTCCTTGGTTTTCTGGGATGAGTTTGGGGAGGATCCCTTTTAGCCTATTTTCCATGATTTTAGTGATGAGTTTATAACCTATATTGCATAAAGATATTGGTATGAAACGTTCAAAAGTGGAGACAGCCTTTTCTCTTGGTAAGAGAGCTAGAAAATTTGAATTGGTGCTTCCCCCTATCTTGTTGCAGCATTGAGATTTCAACACCATTTTATGGAGGTCTTTTTTGATAATATCCCAACAGACTTTGAGAAACCATGTTGTGAATCTGTCTGGACCTGGTGCTTTATTGTCTTCAATATTATCAAGAGCGGTATTAATATCCTCCAAGGAAATAGGTTTGGTAAGTTGTTGTTTATTGGCTCTTGGAATTTTTTTGGTTGTCTTCAGTATAAATTGAGTTGAAATGTTGAATTGCATCTTCCTTAGTTTTTTCAAAATCTGAGATGGGTTGGCCTTGTGCTTGGATTTCAATGAATGTTTTAAATTGCTTCCTGGCTTCGGCATGTTTATGGAAGAAGGAGGTGTTTCGATCCCCGACTTGAATCCAGAGACTTCTTGACTTTTGCCTCTAGTATTCCTCTTCCAGTCTACAAGCCGTATGAAGAACTTGATGCAATGTTGCTTCCTTTTCTAGAAGTTATCTGGTTATTGTTATTTCTTCCATATTGGATTGAAGGGTTTTGAGATTTTTTTGAGCTTCCAGATGGGTTTGCAAGGGGGATTTATTCTCTTTTGCCCAGATTTTAAGGGATTTTTTAACCCTTCAGATCTTTTCTTCCCATACGAAAAAGGGGGAACTTGTGACAAGGGTGTTCCATTGTTCCCATATTATTTCAATGAAACCATCTTGTTGGATCCAGAGAGGGATGAAGCAAAAATGGATTGGGCCTAAGTTACCATCTTTCTTGATTTCGAGCAGGATGGGCTTATGGTCCGACCCACCAAAAGGAAAGATTTTGGAGAGAGGTCTCAATCCCAAAAGCATGAAGGAGCTTTGAACCGAAAATCTATCTAATCTAGCAGCAATGTGGCCAGAGCCAATATGCTTGTTGGTCCAAGTGAATTTACCTTTGGAAGGTTTGATGTCTGTCAGGTCCTAGTCTAGAATCATCTCATCGACCCATTCTCTGATTGGGTCTCTAGTCATAGAACCTCCTCTCTTCTATGACGGATTTAGAACTACATTATGATATTTTGCTATGATTGTAACACCACTTTTTCAGTTAACAAACTTCGCGGAAATATAACACCTACTCTGGATTATAAAATAACATGCATTTAAGCAAATGAAACAAATTTAAACTCAGAGTAAGTCATATACATCATTGCTATCATAATTTTAAGAATGGCATTAACCATAATTCATCTGCACAACAGAATACATGATAAAATATAAGCATCACAGGCATGCAAAACATAACATTTAACATAAGCTGATACTTATCTTGAAACTGAGGTAATTCCACCAACCAGGTGCAGGCCTTCCATGAACCTCCTAGCCTTAGACCACACTGCTCATTAGCTCAGCAGTAGGTCACCCCCGAGATGGGACTAAGCTCCACCCCAAGGCAAGGAATCCTAGGCTAGGCTGAGGTTACAGGGAAAACACAAAGTCACGAGGAAGGAATTCTCTTCCAAGAACCACTCACGCTCACTGCCCACAGACCCTCATTCCCCACATGCCTGTTCCACCCCAGGAGTATACACCTTCTCTATCACCTGGACAGTCCTTCGGTTGCTAACCTCCCTTGCCTTGGGTTACAGCAACAGACCAGACTGGAAGTCTCCGGGCTCTGTGGCAGCTACAGGGTTCATTCCAAGAATCCTCTCCTTCCTCTACACACTCTCTCACCTAGAGAGAGACGCTCACAGGCCAAACCACCTGTTCATCCAACCTCAAACACCCCTCTCACCTGGAGAGAGTGTTTCACAACTGGTCACAAGCCATACACAGTCCCGCACTGTGCAGTTGCAATTACCCACGGAAATACAGACACCGACTTCCTCAAAACGGGTTCAGAAATGGAAAAATGGTCTCACGGTCATGACTTCGGGACAGAGGCTTCACGCACAAGTTCCATTTCAGATAGAGGATGCACACGGATTCCTAGACACCACACAGGCTTTTCGGTTCAGAACAGAGGTGAATCCGTCTCTTTCAGAATCAATCACAGGCTTCTGGTTCAATACGGAGGTATACACGGGTTTTCTCAAATCCAGACACAGGCTTTTCAGATCACAGAGATGCACGAAGGTTCTCTGCAGAACTCGGGTCCGTCATACTGCTTAGAGCCTGTACACGCTCAGGTCGTCTGATCGAATGAGAGCAGGGGGCCCCTCTCACAGCTCACCCTGGCTGTTTTATTCACATGCACCAGGGTTGACACTTGTCGCCCTAGGAACTGCATGTGTTCCACCAGCACGCATGCCTTCCTCATGGTTAGGAACTTAGGATAAAACATGAAATGATCATGCCTTTTTGAAATAATATTAAAATATTATTCCCAAGGCTGAAGCCCACTAGGCTTAACACTTAGCCCCTTTTCCCACCTTCCAGCCCCTAATCCCTTGCCTTCTCTGTGGAAGCTCAGTCCCCCTTCACTCATTCATCGTGGTTGATCTGCACCTAGCGGTGTTTACAAATTTTTATTAATTGTTCTGCATGATTACATATACAATAGCAGGCTCCTGGCCTTCAACACTTAGGCTCCCTGGCCTAACAAACACATAAGCCGCCAGCTTATAAAAACTTGGCTCACCAGCCTATAAAACATAATTACAATTCCTTTCAGAACATGATTTACGACAGGGCTTGGCCTTGGGGACACTACAATCCCCCTCCCCTTATTTATGCACTGTCCTCAGTGCAACTTACACTGTCTCTGCAAGCCTTTCAAAATTTTCAAAAAGATGCGGGTACTCTGCCCACATAGCATCTGCATACTCCCATGTTGCGTCCTCA
>ML779284.1:990026-1029254 GCA_009831015.1 Picea engelmannii
GAATGGGCTCATCTTCAACAATGTATGATACCCATTATTGTAGGCGAATTCTACTAAATGCAGGTAGTCTTCCCACCTTGATGGTTTATCCATCACATACATTCTCAGTATGTCTTCTATTACTCTGTTCACCCTTTCTGTCTGACCATCAGACTCAGGATGTTACGTTGTACTAAAGTTAAGATTCGTTATGAATCCCTTGAATAGTCCTTTCTAGAAATTCAAGGTGAATGTTGGGTCCCTATCAGACACAATTGTCTTAGGAATTCCATGCAAGCGTGCAACTTCCTTTAAAAAGATATCAGCAACATTCCCTGCCCTATGGGTGGTTTTCAGTGGAATAAAATGGGCAGCTTTAGTAAGCTTGTCCACCACCACCATGATTGAATCATGTTGCTTGATTGTTCTAGGTAGTTCGGTGATAAAATCCATTGTTACCATGTCCCATTTCCATTCAGGAATGGGTAAAGGCTGCAGCAACCCTGCTGGGTGCCTATGCTCAGCCTTAACCTTCTGGCACTCCATACATCTGGCGATGTATTCAACGATTTCCTTCTTCATACCTGGCCAAAAATAATGGCTTTTGACTGCTGCCACAGTCTTTTGATATCCAGGATGTCCAGCATAAGCCATGTTATGCATTTCTCTTAGAACTGCCAGCTTCAATTCTTGGACATTGGGTACATACACTCTGTTTTTATACAGAAGTAAGCCATCAGTTCCCAAGGTGTAACTTTCCTTGGTTTGCGGTCTCTCACGTTGTTGTATCTTTGCTACTAAACCTATGTACTGCAAATCAACATTTGCAGCATCCAAAATTCTGTCTTTAATCTCAGTCCTATACATGCTAATGGTTGTAGCATGTAATTCGCGCACTTTTCTGTTGAGTGCATCAACCACCTTATTTTCTTTCCCTTTGATATGCTTGATATCAAAGTCATATTCGCACAGAAACTCTAGCCATCTGATTTGCCTGGCATTTAAAGTCGGTTGATAAAATAAATACTTCAGACCGTTATGGTCTGTTCTCAACTTGAATCTTTTGCCCATGAGGTAATGTCTCCATTTCCTCAAGGCGTGGATGATTGCTGCTAGCTCTAAATCGTGAGTGGCATAATTCCTTCCATGCTCTTTCAGTTTTCGGGACTCATAACAAATTAAAAATCCCTATTGGCTGAGAACTCCTCCCATCCCCTCCTTACATGCATCGGTGCACACTACGTAATCCTTATTTGGATCTGCAATCTTCAGGATTGGAGCGTTGGTTAGCAGCTACTTCAATCGCTGGAAGCTGCTCTCACATTCTTCAGTCCACTAGAACTTCTTCTCTTTCCTTTGCAAGGAAGTGATAGGATGAGCTATCCTTGAGAATCCGGCTATAAACCTTCTATAGTAGCCTACCAGACCCATAAAAGATCTAACTTCCACCACATTCCTTGGCGCTGACCATTCTCGAATGGCCTCAACCTTTTAAGGATCCACAACGATCCCTTCCTTTGATATAATGTTCCCCAAGTAATGAATCTGCCTTTGATAAAATGAGCACTTGCTCAGTTTTGCATACAGCTGGTGTTCTCTCAACACCTGCAGCACCATTCTCAGGTGTTGCTCATGTTCTTCCTCTGTCTTGGAATACACCAAGATATCATCCAGGAAGACTATGACAAACTTGTCCAAATAATCTCTAAACACTCCATTCATTAAGCACATGAAAACAACAGGTGCATTTGTCAGTCCAAACGGCACCACTATGAATTCATAGTGACCGTACCTTGTTCTAAAGGCGGTCTTGCTAATGTCCTCATCATTTATTCTCACTTGGTGATATCCAAATCTAAGATCTATTTTTGAAAATATTTTCACATCCTTCAACTAATCAAAAAGATCATCGATCCTTGGCAGAGGATACTTGTTCTTGACAGTTACCTTATTCAACTATCGGAAATCAATGCATAGCCTCAACGTCCCATCTTTCTTCTTCACGAATAGGACCGGGGCTCCCCAAGGTGATATGATGGGGTGAATATATCCCTTCTTTAGTAGCTCTTCGAGCTGCAATTGCAACTCTTTCAGCTCTGGCGTACTCATTCTATAAGGAGCCTTCGAAACTGGAGTTGCTCCAGGCATCAAATTTATAGAAAAATCGATGTCCCTCTTCGGAGGTAGTCCAGGTACCTCCTGAAATATGTCCTTGAACTCTTTGAGTACCTCGTGRTCTTCCAGATTCGAGATTACATCTCGTGATGCTTCTTCCACCTGAGCTGCAAATAATTGACAGCCTTTCCGGTAACATTTCTTCAACTGCATGGCTGATATTTCCCTAACAGCCACGGCTCTGGGAATTCCTTGGATTGTTACTTGATTTCCCTCTTCATTCAGGCATGTAAACCTCTTGTTATGGAAATCCAGAAGGGCATGGTGCTGGTCCAACCAGTCCATCCCAATTAAGCAATTGTATGAGCCTAAAGGAAGAATGTTCAATTTAGCCTTAGTGCTCATTCCTTTCATGTCTACTGAACAGGACTTAACCAATTCAGTGACCTTCCTTTTGGTTCCTGTGTCCAACTTCACTAGCCAAGACTTTTCATGTTTGCTTCTTATTAAATGCAAACTTTCCACCACTCTAGGATCTATATAACTATGGATAGCCCCTTAATCAATTAAAATAACAATTGGTCGGTTGTTGATCGTACCTTCCACTTCAATCATGTGCGATTGAAATTCTACTTGCTTATTGTCCAGGGCTGCATAGATCCTCGGCATTCTGTTTCCCATATCCTCCACTGTTTCAACTTGCTGAATAGTATGGACAGTTCTCACTTTATCTTTTCTGTGGGGGCAGTCTCTGTACCTATGATTCCCTTTACAGCCCCAACACTCCATAGGTGGCGGTCTTGGCATCTGCTCACTCCCTTCAACTTTCCTGGGCTCTCTAAAAGATGACTGTCCCCAAGGACTGTTCTTGAAAAAGGGAGGCTTGTTTCCCTTCTACCTCTGTTCTTTCTTAAACCTCTTCTGGTCATCCCAAGCGTTCTGAAAGGTAGTCTTTTCTCTTTGCTGTTCGTATAAGCATTTTTCCCTTCTTATGGTTTCTTCCATGGTCTTAGGATCATCATATTGAATCTTGTCACCAATGGAAGGTGGCAGTCCACTCAGATACCTCTGAATTTTGACAGCCTCGTCTTTGATGAATGGAACATAATTTAGTAGTTCCAGAAAAATTCATTCATACTCATCAATGGTCATGCTGCCCAACTTGAGTTCGAAGAACTCCTTCATCTTTTTGTCATAGTATCTTTTGGTCAGGTATTTCTTCTCGAAATATCTCTTAAACTCCTTCCACGTGACCTCTTTCTCTCTGATGTGTTGCACCTACACCAACTGATCCCACCACATGGATGCTTTTCCTTTCAGCTGTTACATTGCAACTCTTCCTTCTGCATGGGCAGAATAATTCTGCAGTTGGAAGTATTTCTTCATACCCAGCAACCATGTTTCGTCATCTTCTTCCTTCTTATGTTCACCATCGAATGTAGGTGGTTTAATCTTGTTGATTTCCCCTTTCAATTCATTCCTTCCAGATTTTCGGTGTTTTCTGGTAGGGGACGGGCTTGAACTACTGTGTGTCTCCTTGCCAGAATGCTTCGGGGAGAGACGGTAATGTCTGCTACCACTCCTCAATCTTCTTCTCCTCTTAGGGGTTCTAACACTTCTTGATCTGCTTGTGTCGCTCTCTTTTTCCAATTTCTTTTCTTTTCTTTCCAGGCTCTTCAACATTTTTAAGTTGAACTCACCCTGTTGATCCCTGATTTTCATGAGCTTTCGGCGATCAGCTAGGCGAGCCTGGGCATCTTTTTGCAATCTTTCAATGAGTTTCATCATATGTCCTTCCTTATTTGTCTCTTTTCCGTGCCCATTAGAGTTTGTTCCTTCGACTCCCAGGTTGGCATTCCTTCCTACCCTTTCATCCTCTGTTTTGGAGGCAATCTGCACCTCTTTCAATTCCATACTCAGCGTCAGTTTTCGGCTGTCCTGACACTCATTGAACTCTGCACACACGACGTGCAGCCAACTGAAGTTTTTCAAGCCTTAACCCTTCAAGAAAACTTACAACATTCATAAGCCAACGTGAACAAGAAAAACGTTTTGACTTCACAAATTTTTCTGAGCTCTGTCCGGCTCAGCACAAATTCCAGGACTTCGGAACTTCGAAATCTCGGTCCATGAAGATCCAACAGTTAAATATTCATAACCAAATTCACCCTTTCGCAACTCGCGATCTCGCGAGTTCATGAGTCGAAGACCCTTGACTCATTTCCTCCAAACGTCGATACCCGAGATGCGATACGGGTATGGCTCCCTCCTCGCTAGCGCCTGCTACACATGACTGTAGTCTGGGGATAAGTGCTAGCACTTCTTTTCCAACTCGCGACTTCGCGATTTGGAGTGTTGAGCCTTCGTGCTCCTCCTTTGTGAATTCTGAAATCGCGAATTACTTTATTCTCCGGGCCCACAACACAGCTGTCGCCCTTCACCACAGTGACACGTGGTACATTCAAGAGGGTCCACGTCACCTTTGGTGACGTCTTCAGGTCCCACCACTCTCGCCTATCTTCTCGACTCACTGGCACGTGGTACACACCCATGTGTCCATGTCCATTCCAAATGGAATCCAACGGTCATATCTTTCTTAGATCTACGACACAGATCCTTTCGGTGTTTCGGGGTTTTTGGCATTGAGAGTTCGTGCACCCTACATCTCGAACTTCCATCTGCCAAAATCCTGAAATTACGGTTTACTCCTCCGCTGAATCGGACGGTCAACTACCTTCCTACGATCTACGGTGTAGATCGTAGGAAGGTAGTTGACCGTCTGATTCGGCGTTTCGGGTTTCGGAGGTGTTCCCCTTCCTCACTTCCCATCTCCCGACTTTGCGAAATCCAAAAGGTTTTCGCGACTAACTCGAGCGCGACTCCACCAGATCTAACGGTCGAGCCTTCCTCCCAGATCTACAGCGTAGGTCTTCTCGGGTTTTCGGGTTTTCGGGAGTTCGCGTATCGCGATTCCCACACTCCTGTGCAATTCAAAAGGGATTTTAATCCCTACGCACATTTTCCAGATCCGACGCTCACGAGGGTTCACCTTCCCTCTCGAACAACTCCTAAGGCTCCAGTACTGTTGGTGAGGAGTCCTCTCTCCTTGTGGCCATAGACCACACCGACTGCGGTTTCGCACACCGCTATACCTCCTGAGCTTACTAGGGTCCGAAATTGGTCCTCCAGACACAATTTCTCCTCACACCCTCGTTCTAAAGACCACTCAACTGGCCCATCTAGGCTCAGTGTTGAAACCTTGGCTCTGATACCAAACTGTAACACCACTTTTTCGATTAACAAACTTCGTGGAAATATAACACCTACTCTGGATTATAAAACAACATGCATTTAAGCAAATAAATCACATTTAAACTCAGAGTAAGCCATATACATCATTGCTATCATAATTTTAAGAATGGCATTAACCATAATTCATCTGCACAACAGAATACATGATAAAATATAAGCATCACAGGCATGCAAAACATAACATTTAACATAAGCTGATACTTATCTTGAAACTAAGGTAATTCCACCAACCAGGTGTAGGCCTTCCACGAACCTCCCAGCCTTAGACCGCACTGCTCATCAGCTCAGCAGTAGGTCACCCCCGAGCTGGGACTAAGCTCCGCCCCAAGGCAAGGAATCCTAGGCTAGGCTAAGGTTACAGGGAAAACACACAGTCACGAGGAAGGAATTCTTTTCCAAGAACCACTCACGCTCACTGCCCACAGACCCTCATTCCCCACATGCCTGTTCCACCCGAGGAGTATACACCTTCTCTGTCACCTGGACAGTCCTTCGGCTGCTAACCTCCCTTGCCTTGGGTTACAGCAACAGACCGGACCGGAAGTCTCCGGGCTCTGTGGCAGCTACAGGGTTCATTCCAAGAGTCCTCTCCTTCCTCTGCGCACTCTCTCACCTAGAGAGAGACGCTCACAGGCCAAACCACCTGTTCATCCAACCTAAAACACCCCTCTCACCTGGAGAGAGTGTTTCACAATTGGTCACAATCCATACGCGGTCCCGCACTATGTAGTTGCAATTACCCACGGAAATACAAACACCGACTTCCTCAAAACGGGTTTAGAAATGGCAAAATGGTCTCATGTTCACGGCTTCGGGACAAAGACTTCACGCACAAGTTCCATTTCGGATAGAGGATGCACACGGATTCCCAAACACCACACAGGCTTTTCAGTTCAGAACAGAGATGAATCCGGCTCTTTCGGAATCAATCATAGGCTTCTGGTTCAATACGGAGGTATACACGGCTTTTCTTAGAGCCAGACACAGGCTTTTCGGATCACAGAGACGCACGAAGGTTCTCTGCAGAAATCGGGTCCGTCGTACTGCTCAGAGCCCGTACACGCTCAGGCCGTCTGATCGAATGAGAGCAGGGGGCCCCTCTCACAGCTCACCCTGGCCGTTTTATTCACATGCACTAGGGTTGACACTTGTCGCCCTAGGAACTGCATGCGTTCCACCAGCACGCATGCCTTCTTCATGGTTAGGAACTTAGGATAAAACATGAAATGCTCATGCCTTTTTGAAATAATATTAAAATATTATTCCCAAGGCTTAAGCCCACTAGGCTTAACACTTAGCCCCTTTTCCCACCTTCCAGCCCCTAATCCCTTGCCTTCTCTATGGAAGCTCAATCCCCCTTCACTCATTCATCGTGGTCGATTTGCACCTGGCGGTGTTTACAAATTTTTATTAATTGTTCTGCATGATTACATATACAACAGCAGGCTCCTGGCCTTCAACACTTAGGCTCCCTGGCCTAACAAACACATAAGCCACCAGCTTATAAAAACTTGGCTCACCAGCCTATAAAACATAATTACAATTCCTTTCAGAACATGATTTACGACAGGGCTCGGCCTTGGGGACACTACAATGATGATGTTTTCTAATTKCATTTTGTTGGCAGCTTCCCGAAGAAGCTCCCAACAAAGTTATTTTTTTATGAGAAGAGAACTAGTACGTAAATATTAAAAAGACATACCTGAGTTCCTGAGGCTTTATGAAGCAGCTGAGTGAGGATCCAATGAGTGCACGATTTGGTGGAAACCAAATCAAATTTTGAGGCATCCCATAGAGTGTTGATTCCTCCATAGGCTCCTCTAGAGCTTACTGCAATGCGTCCACCTTTTTTGCAAAACTTTAGACTAGATTGGAGGAAACAATTTTCCTCCATCTTGGTCTCTTGGATTAGTAGAAGATCTAGTTGAGAAGATATAACTAGGTATTTCATAGCATCTTCCTTTTATTTACTGCCTAACCCCCTACAGTTTCAGGAGAGCACTATCATTAATTGCTTTTGGGGGTGGGGGGGTCTCCTTTGTGAAGTTTCCCTTGTTGTTTGGTATTTTGAGGGTTATTGAGGAGTTTGTCTAGCATTGGATGAGAGCCTTGTAGCTTTTCCTTATAGGTGGCTTGCTCCCTTCTTTATTTTTTGGTTTTTCTTCCTCGGAAGGATTTCTTTTTGTCAGTCCCGGTTGTTTCGATTTCACCTTATTCATCCTCAAATCCATATGCTTCAGAGTCTACCTCAGATTTCCCCTGGTCCTCTCCTTCTCTTGCAACCAGATGCACTTGGGTTTCAGGAGTAGGATTTTCCTGCACCATAAACTATGGTTGGCTTGTATCCTGGATTTCCTAGACTTCTTCCTCTGCAATATTCTCTAAATTGGAAAATTTGTTTCCACTAGTTCTTGGAAGGTCTTGCACAGGATTCTCTTTGGGAGAGGAAGTTGCTTTGGGGTTGGATGTCAGATTTTTCTTTCCTTCATTCCTTGGTTCTGGAGCTGCCTTAGGGTTTGCCTTTTCTTTCTTGGCAGGTTGCCATCCTTGGTTTTTTTATTTTTCTTGTTGATTTTTCTGGTTTTTTAGGGCAATGTCTATGGAAATTCCCATATTCGTGACAACCCCAACACTTGAATGGTAGATTCTCGTAGTCCAGTTTTTGAAAGTATGGCCATGTCCCCACAGTTAAATTTATGGCCTCTGGTATGCCTTCTTCTAAGTCTACTTCTATGGAGATCCTAGCACAAGCATACTAGTCTTTAGGGTATTTTTTATCTATGTATTTCCCCAAGGCATTGCCTATTGATTTCAAGGAATCAATGTTCCAACAGTGGATTGGAAGATTCGGTAGTTGGAACCATACTAGAACATCATTGGGAATGTCTGCTAAGGGATTGAAATATGGTGTTCACCGATTCAAATAGAGACCCTACGACCCCATAAAGTAGGGACCATTTATGAAAATGAAGTCATGATCTTTTTTGAGCGCGAATTCAAATAAAAAGAACCTTCCCCCTACCGAGTAGGAGGAGATGAACTGAGATATTAGAGGCCTGCATTTTCTCTGGACCCAACTTTCCATGGATTTTGGAGATGGCCACAGGGCCGTGAACTATCCGATCAAGGCTCTGTCTGCAAGTGATAGAGTGATCTGAATGGTTTTCTCTAGTGGGAGTGCTACCTTGGGTATTTCCTCTAACTTCTTTACAAACTTGGGTGGTTCTCCACCGTTCGGCTTCTTCCCTTGCGATGAAATCAAGCAGGAGAAGGATTTGATTTCAGAGGGGGGCACAGAGGAGGAGGGTGGATGGAACCGCCCTCAGAGGCGGCCATGGCCTGGTAGCAAGCGACCAAATGACCTAGAAAAACCTCTCCAGGGGGAGATCAGCACCGCAGTCTGTTAATGATGATTGTTAACATCTATTGAAACCATAATTTAAACTTTAAGGGTTAATGCTAATGTTAAATTAGCCATGGTAATTAGTATTCTAATTATTTTATACATAAAATCTAACTCACCTAGTGATAGAAAACTAGGTTTTAAAGCACTCTAAAGCACTCTAAGTCTCTTATTTGAACTTGTTCTGCTCATTTAGAACCTATCTTTCTATCACTCGGTGAATTAAATTTATGTGTAAAATAATTATAATACTTATTGCCATGATTAATTTAACATGAGCATGAACCTTTCACTTTCAATTTCATATTAGATATTTTGACGTTGGAAAGAGATTTTGTTTTGGAGATGTGGCTTGGCGGTGAGGCAACCTTAATGAATCATAGTGAATGCCTTGATCGTGTTGCCTATGTCAAGCCAAGTAATATTTCTAATTAGGAGCAAGCACTATTTTGGTTTATGTAGATTCATTTTCATGAGTGGTTCATACACACTTAATAGAGTTTTTTTTCAAATTTCAAAACAGTACGATGGAATATATATTTTAAGTTAATTGATCATGCTTTTATGATGTCAAGATGTCAATAATAAGCATATTCATTGTTAAATTTTCATATTTTTATTAAATGTATCACCCTAAATATTGGATATTTGCTTGTTTTTAAAATACATTAATTTAAATAGGCTTTGGAATGTCTTTTATAGTGGGATTTGCTAACCGGGATTGCAATGGTAATTGATGATTGACCGAAGGTTTGGCAGAACAAAGATCAATCTCGCGTTCATGTTGCTCCAGTTTTTGCACCATACTATGTTGCACTGGAAGAGGTGTTGTTTATTTCTATTATTCTAATCGATTAGTAACATGAGAGATAATTATATCTTGGAGTCCAACTTTATACCCCAACTAATTTCTTAGCTATGTGTTGCATAAAGGTCAACCTGTACCAATAGTTCAAAAAGACATGAATTATTCTTAAAGTTAGTTGAGTTAAAATTAGTTGGGTCAATTGAAGACGTGGAGGACCCACATTTGATCATGAACTCAATACTTTTATCCAAAGAACAAATGAAAGAAAAGATGGACTCCCTAAAAACATCATCGAGGGAAAGGTTTAACGACTTGACTGAATACTTGGAGATAGAAGTAGAGGGGTGGCTTGTCCGTTATGTAAACAAGAATGATGATATCGAAGATACCTTCCACCAACTCACAATGGAGTTTAAAGACCTTGAAAATGAATTATTTGATATCAAAGTTAGACAAGAGATAATGGTTGCACTCATGAGAGAATACATTGAAAAATGGTTAAAGAATGCTTTAATCAAAAAAATAGAATCAGATCAAGAAAAAATAGTTACAATCGGTCAGGCAGTTCCAACCAAAGAAATTATAAAAGACATTCAACCTAACAAATGAGGCATCGAGAGAATTCATCCTTGTAAGTCAAGTGGTCATTTTCATAATTTCTCATCCTCCTTACTTCTCAATTGGAAATCTTCTAGCTCGTGTATTTTCATTCAATGAAAACTCATAGCCGATCTCTAATTGTTTTTCTCTTTTCTTCCAGGTCCAGGTCTTCCTTTTAAAGGTACATGGGAGCCGAATCCCAGTCCATTTGGACAAAAGCCTTTTTTTTTTATTGAACAATTTACATTTCATTGTCAAACCAAACATTTATTTTTGAGTTCCCCAAAGAATTATTTCGAGGCATAACTCTAATGATTTCTTAGACTTTGAGGTTTTTTTAGTATGATATTTTTGGAGTGTGCTTATCATAATCTTTTTCATTTTTATATGTAATACACATATAAAGTTCTCTGCATAGTAGCCTTATATATTTTTTTCCTTATGATGTGACCAATCTTGCCTATAATGTGATGGATGTGAGAAACATGATACTCTTATATGTTATTGCCTTTATTTATGTATAATATTGTAAAGATATTTTATTTCTTTCTTGGACAAGTTCTTGGTCCCTTTCTCATGAATTTTTTTTTATTATTATTATACTCTTTGTTAAAATTGTATTTCAGAATTTTGGTAATATAATTACAGAGCACCACCCCTTTAAAAATGCAGGGGGATTTATCCTCATGGTGTTATTGTTGAGATCTTGAACAATTTCAATCATCAACATTTTTGGTGACTCCTCTGGGGAGATACAAAATGCTAGTTTTGTAGACCATAAATTCAATGACTCAACCATAACCGAATCAACCTCAATTACAAGTGGGACTTAGAAATCAAGGAAGTATTTTGCATCAATTGTATGATTTGGCGATAACAATAGAAAAAATTTGGGAAGAACTTGAAAGATCCTAGGAAACTCTTGCTCGTGAAGAAGAAATATTGATTTCTCAGAGACAAAGAAGATTGCAGTAAAGCTATGAGAAACTGGAAAAATATAATGGTCCTTTGACAACAAGCAAAAAGAAGATTCTTGAGTATTATCAAAAGAATCGAGAATCCACCTCTCAAGATTTAGCCATTACAATGGGAGATCAAGAATAATATATAAATAAAATAAATAATGAGGAAAGAGAAAGAAATAACAAGAAACCATGAAGAAGAGCTATGTCTATCGCACTCAATTTACATGGAGAACAACACGCATTGATAACCCTACCACAAGGAGCTTTGCCTGCCTTTTTAGGTGGTGGGATTATGGACCCAAAAACACATATGGATCAGTTACTTATTATTTGTGATATTCATTTGATTGAACATGATGATGTAATGGTCAGAGTTTTCTTGCAAACATTGATAGGCCCGACCTATGTATGGTATCTTTCCCTCCCAAATCAATCTATTGGTTCAGTTGATGATATAGAAAATATGCTCATGACTTGATATGCATAGCCCATTTCATACCATACTTTGCTTTCCCAATTCACCTAAATCCACCTTAAAAGGGGTGAAAGGATCAGGGATTTTAATTTGTGATTTTCCAAGACATCAAATCAAATCATAGATGGTCAACGCTCAAATGACCCTGTCATATTCTTATGTTATAAGAATGACATGCCTTCAAATGTAAATTATGCAATACGAGATTTAAAAATAAATGATTTAAATTAGGCAATCCAAAATACAACGGAGATGGAAGAGTATATGTTAGAGATTAATGTTGATCCTAAGATCATTCTTGGAAAAGTGCAAAGACAAATGACTAGCCTGTCAATATCACCTCAAGGATCATCCACTTCTAGAAGTTTTGAAAATCGAGCAATTGGCGAAGGAATTCTTCAAGCCATTCCCCTTAATTCTAGAAGTGATCATGGAGCTTCCCAAGAGACAAGACAAAAGATAGAAATGACTCAAATGAGCAAAACAATTAGACAAATGTAGAATGAGATAATTAGACTCAAGAGAGGTGAGAATCTCATTCCACCAAATCCAAATATGAGAACACCATTACCTGATCAAAGAATAAGAAATGAAAGAATTGAAGAACATATACCAAGAGCACCTAGAGTTCAAAATCCAAATGTTGTCGTGCTAGAAGAAATTCTAGAAGAAGAAAATTTTGAGCATTGTGACCAAGAAATAGTCATCAACCAAGATGAAAATTTGGAATCAGTCCAAATGGAACAAGGTGCAACATCCTTTTATATTTTTTTATGAAGAATTGGATCCTGAGTATTCATAAGATAATGTTTTTCAAACTAGAACACAAGTAAATAAATTCAATACAAGGGAACAACCTGGAAAAAAAGAAGAAGCAAAAGCTAACACTCTAGAACCAACAAGACAACAACCAGTTGTTAATCAAACAAGACTCCATTGAAAATGAATTATAACATGGTTGATGAAACTGATGAAATCATATACACCATTGATTCAAGAAAAGTCCTAGCATATGGAGAAATTAAAGATTTAAGTGCATGGATAAGTGAAAAACCTCATATTATAACAATCTTTACTATCATAGTGGTTGATTTTCCTCCAACATATGGTGTTGTCTTGGGAAGAGACTAGTGTTCATTAATCAGAGGGTATGTGATGAATGATGGAAATTACATGATGCTTCCAAATTAATATGGAACAATGATCAGAGTTCCTAGAGAGCATGAAAGGTCATTATCATTTAAGAAGAAGAGATTGAAATGATGCAAAACAATGTCGATGTTGGAATTGGAAATTATGTTATTTTAGTACAGACCAAGTAAATCCACTTAAGAAAGATAGTGAAAGTTATTTCCAAGGTTTTTAGAAAATGTCATTTGATGGTGTTTGTTCTAAGTCTAGAACTAGAGCTGGTATTATTTTCAAAAGTCCTATGTCTGGTATCTATTCGTTGATTTTTGTAATTTCCAAATCTGATAATTATTACTTTATGATTTCAAACAGATTTTAATGTCATTGTTATCATAGATTAATTACACGCTGAAAATTGCAATTGAAATTAAACTGCAGTGGAAATAATAGAATCATAGAGAAATAGCCATGCACAATAGACATGTGATTTCTCCTGGGAAAACTCGAACTCTGGAGAAAAAACCCAGCAAACTTTTCTCTAGAAGAAATTCAATCCAAGTTCATGAATACATCACCAAAAAAATGAAGAGTTCCAAGCACATAGAAAGATGTGCCCTGGTGTGAGGAAGATCCCTCAAGTATGGCACATCACTAGAACAATATAGCACACCACAGAACTGGCACAACTGGAAACCAGAAACTGCAACTGGCTAATGCGCACTAGAAGAGAAGAGTTGATGAGATGTGTAATAATGAAATGAATATCCGTTTATTTGTACTAGTCAAGTCCCCTTAATTTACTTGCAAGGTTGACTTGTCATTTATGTATTTTAACTTTATTTTATTTCTTTTGTTATTTTTACAAGTGTTTCTTCAATGCTTCAATGGATCTGACTTGATCTTCTTGTCTTCTATTTCTTTATAATGCAATACAGGGTCTTGTATAATGGTTTCTTATTGAGAATGAATGCCCGAAGTTGAAAAATTTCAACATTGTCCACATGTTATCATATTAGAATTCCATTGCACCAACAATGAAGCTAGATATGAAGCATTGATCTAAGGACTGATTCTTTCCCTTCAAATGAAAGTAGAAAACCTGGAGGTGTCTCATGATTCATAGTTGGTCATTGATCATATCAAGAAGAAATATAGAATTAAGAAAGAAAGATTGAAACGTTGTGCAAGAAGAGTATGGGAACTTATGGATTATTTTAACTCTTTTAATATATCTTTCATTCCTCAAGAAAAGTATCAAAAAGTTGACTCATTGGCAGTAGCTACATCACTCTTCAATTCAAATGACTCTTAGAATCAGAGTATTTTTCATGTCAAAACAATATTTCGGCCTTCGGTACCTGATAATCAAGAGTATTGGAAAGTTTTTGAAAATGATGAACATATTGCAGACTTCCTCATAGACCATGGCTTGATATTATCAGATGATTCAAAAGAAAGCCAAGATTCTCTCAAGGAACTTTATGATCATAGTGTTGCACTTTTTCCTAAGAATTACGTCAATTTCGAATCTCTTTTTACAAGAAATGACCAGACAAAGATCTTGGATCCAAGAGAAGAACCATCTATTAGGAAGGTTCAAGAGACATAGAAAATCAATATTGGTACACCTGATTCTCCAAAGTACATAAACCTTGGAAAATGTTGCACCACTAAAGAAATAGAGCAATATATTTCATTGTTCAAAGAATTTCAAGACATTTTTGCTTGGAGTTATGATGGTTTAAAGGAGTATGTCAAGTCTATCTTTCAACATGTTATACCACTCAAAGAGGGATCACATCCTTTTAAGCAAAAAATAAGAATGATAAATCCCAAATTGAAGCCCTTAGTAAAAATGGAGTTGGAAAAATTGAAAAAAGTTGGTATAATGTTTCCATTCAAACATTCATAATGGATTTCAAATCACGTGGTATTTAGAAAAAAGAATGGAGAAATTCATCTTTGTGTTGAATTCAAATATCTCAACTGAGCAAGTATCAAAGATAACTACACACTCCCAAACATGGAGATGTTATTGCAACATGTCACTAGTTCTGCTTTGATGTTTATGTTGGATGGATTTTCTGGATATAACCAAGTACTTGTTGTTGAAGAGTATAAACCCAAGACCCCCTTTGTCACACCATGGGGAACTTATGCTTATATCTGCATGCCTTTTGGGTTGAAAAATGCTGGTGTAACTTTTAAAAGGGAAATGGACCATGCTTTTAAGGATTTAATTGGAAAATTTATGGCAGACTACTGAGATGATCTGACTATTCATTCCAAACTAAGAGAAGGGCATATTGAATATCTTAAAAAAGTTTTTGAGCACTGCAAAATGTGTGGTATATCCTTGAATCCTAAAAAATGTTTATTTGCAGTATCAGAAGGAAATTTTTGGGTGACATAGTGAGCAAAGAGGGCATATACATAAACCCTAAAAGATTAAAGCCATTGATAATCTAAATCCTCCAACATCTAAAAAAGGAGTACAATCCTTATTTAAGGAGATAAATTTTGTACGACGATTTGTTCCAGACTATGATACAATTGTAAATCCAATCAAAAAATAGTTGAAGAAAGGCCAGAAATTTGAATGGAGTATCGAGATTCAAATGACATTCACAAAAATATAGCATGCAATTATTACTGCTCCAGTCCTGGTCAACCTAGATTTTGACAAAGATTTTTTGTTGTATTCATTTTCCTCAAAAGAAATCATTGCTTCCATACTGACACAGAGGAATTCAGAAGGATAAGAACTTCCAATCACTTTTATGAGTAAGACATTGCATGATTATCAATTGAAAAACTCTAAAGTAGAAAAGGAACCCCTCTCTCTGGTTAAAGCAATATCACATTTCGGAACATAAATTTTATCATCTCACGTCACAACTTATGTCTCGACCTCTCCGATAAAGATGTTGTTTAATCAACAACTTAGAGAAGGAAAATGGATAAATTGGCTTACTAAACTCTAAGAGTATGATATTGAAATTAGGCCTCTAAAAGTAGTCAAGGAACAAGGATTGTGTAAATTAATGACTTGAATTGAAGCATTAAATACAGACATATCAACTTCACAAGATTCATCCCTATCATCTGAATGGTATAAGAATATAATATTTTATCTAAAGTCTGGACAATTTCTTGTTGGAATGTCTTCCAAAGAAAGAAGATCCTTAAAAATGAAGGCCAACCAATATGTATTAGTTGTTGAAGTTTTATTTCAGAGGAATTATGATGGGATTTTATTGAGATATATCAATTGCTCAAAGGAACAAAAAGGTGCTACAAGAATTCCATGAAGGTGTTTGTGGAGGACACTTTGCACCCACCACAACTACCCATAGAATCATGAGAGTTGATTATTATTGGTCATTCATCTTTAACGACTCTTATTTAATGATCAAAAAATGTATCTCTTGTCAAAAAAAATTAGGTAAAATGAAGAAAACAATAATGCCATCGCAACCTATAGTGATTGAATATCCTTTTCACAATGGGGCCTAGATGTTATTGGACCAATCAATCCCAAATTTAGTAAACGTCACTCATACATCTTTACTACAACTAACTATTTTACAAAGTGGCAAGAAGTTGTAGCCTTGAAAAATGTTGATTATTTTTTTCAAGGATAATATTCTATCAAGATTTGGAGTTTCTAAGAAAATAATAACTGATAATGGTTCAATCTTCATTGGTTCAAAATTTTCAAAATTTTGCGGGGAATACAATATTATTATGGGACAATCATCAAACTACTACCCTCAAGGAAATGGTTTGGTAGAACCTACTAATAAAAAGTTGATTCAGATTCTCAAGAAGACAATTGCTATAAATCATAGGAATTGGCATCTAAAAATGACTGGTGTGTTATGCGCTAGTAGACTCTACTATATGGAAAGGAAGCAAAGATTCCCATTCACTTGGAATTAAATGCTCTAGTTTATGCTGTGAACAATGAGGATATTGAACAAGATTCACCCCTCCAAAAAAGATATTATCAGTTGATGCACTTGGAAAAACAATGAACCCAGGAAATAAAAAGCATGAGTCAAATACAACGGGTTGTCAAAAATAGTTTGATCAAAGTTCAACTACAAAATATTTACAAAAATGCCAATTGGTGTTACTTCGGAACAAAGAAAGGGAAAAATAATCCTTGTATACAAAATTTGAAGCACTCTGGATTGGTCCTTATATGATCGAAAAATTTATTGGGTACGATTATTACTTATTGAAGGATATGAAAGGTACAATACATAAATTTCATGTTAATGGGCAATGCCTAAAAGGATTTTTCTCCTAAAAACCCCAGACTATAACATGTACATAGTTTTCCCCTTTGTTTAGTATTCCATTTTTTTCATCATCTTGTGTTCTATTGATTGAATCCATTACCCAATGTCCAAGGCTCTCTTTGGATTCTTAGTAACCCATAGGGGTTCACTGTCCCACAGTTGGAGCCAATTGTTGACCAATAAGAGCTGATCAAATATTTTGTATTTCTCCTTGTATAGTTCATT
This sequence comes from Picea engelmannii, assembly GCA_009831015.1. NCBI lineage: Eukaryota > Viridiplantae > Streptophyta > Pinopsida > Pinales > Pinaceae > Picea > Picea engelmannii. The sequence goes on from ML779284.1 coordinate 1,007,347, forward strand.
CCTAGAACTCCTCCATACTTAGAATATGTTTTTAAACAAACAATATTTAGAGATCATTGTGGGTTCCTAACACATTACATTACTACTCCAAAGTTCCATGACCCACATAACACTCTATTTAACTTATGTAACCTCCATCTTGCACTATTCACACTTAGAAATTTTGTTGAATGCAGGCATCCATCCACAAGTGCGAAGCACCATTCCTTTCACTCCTTCACCCCATTGTATCGCTCGTTCACGGTCCCACAATCCCAATCATCCTCTATCGTGTCATCTCATAATCTTTCTCATCCACCATCTCACTCATCTCATATCCCATCGTCCCACTCATCCATCCTACTGATCGTTCCCCATTCCACGAACCCTCTACCACGTGATGCTAAAACACTTTACATCCTTTCTCGCTCATGTTTCCCAACCTACATTGAATCACTCTTTCTAGACATTACTACCACTCATATGTTGTACAGTTATTAATAATGATATTATCGAGGTAACTTTCCATAAATGTTAATATGAGTTATCATTTAAATCCTCGAATTAAGAGCTTTTGAACGTGTTAAAAAAAACAAGTGTTTTTAGATACTAGCAACTTGAAGAACTATTGTTAAGTCTCTCACCTTGGCCAATATGCTAACTCGAAGAAAACAACAATTTTGTGGAGACACCATAAATCTTTTGGGACGAGAAGATCATGGAATTCAATGGTCACAGGCTTACAAGTGGTATTTTGCATTACCACCCTCAAAGAAGAATTTGAATAAGATTTCAACATTTGGAATCACATCAGTAGGGTGTATGCCAGAGGTATACGACTTCAAGGAATTGATTTTGTGGTGTGTTTATAAGTTTGATAAGGAAAGGAGAATCATTCAATTACAAGGAGAAACACATATATCTTTAGCCCCCTCTATTTTTAAAAGAATGTTCAGACTCCCTGAACCAACCATGGTTTTCAAGAGTGTTGAAGCCGAGGATTTTCTTAAGACAAAAAATGGAGGAACAAAACTTTTACAGAGATACCTTGAAGATTTGTCATTTTTTCCTAAAGACTTCTCCGGTATTCAGGTATGTTCACTGAAGTATCCATACAGAGAAATGGCATGGTTTTTTTCCAGGATAATTGGACATGAGTCCACAACTATTGTCCCCAAGATTGCTTTATATATATATATATATATATATATATAGAACACCATTTTCAACTAGAAAAGGATTATTTCGAGTGAATTATCCTTCCAACTTGGAAATTTTCACAAAAGTAAAAGGTTTTACATGTCTTCTTATTTGATTTTTGGTGTGACTTACTATCACGTGTTCAAGGGCCTACCCATGGCCAAAAAGGTAAACTATAAAACTAATATTGTACAAGTGTGGTACCCTTCACTGTGGAAGAAAAAAAATTGTGTACAAATTTTATGAGGTACACAATGGTTTTGTTTCTTCTTTCAAATGATTAATTTATGGTCCTAATACATCGAGGTTGTCTCTGGAAGTTGCATATTTCCTTGCAGAAAAAGTAAGCTTCGAAGCTATGGATGATTTTAGTACCATCATACTTTATTGCTCACTTGAAAAACCTTCACTTCTACCCTTTTATGTTTCTGACAAATTGTTCATATTTGAAGTATGTAAACAATAAAAGTTTTGGGCACACTTTTTTAATGAAAAAAAGGAAAAAAAAAAAAAAACAACTTATCCCCTTACCATGGAATATTGGGGAAATTTCCATGAAAAGTGTTTCCCATTTAGGTGAGACTTCAACTCATTTTGATTTATTTAACCTGGATCAAGCTATTGAGATCAAGGGTTTCGACCCTAACCAACTATTCATGACCCACATGACATCAATGGGATACAACATGACATTTTCCAAGACAGTTTTATTCAGAGAAGGAGAAGATGACAATAAAAATATTCAAGGGTTGTTTGTTGAAAAAGGGAAAGATGATATTGAGACTATGGTCAATACCAATGACCATCACCGACCACAAGGACGAGTTACAAATGAAAGAAGTTATCGATCCCTGAACATTTTCCAAAAAAATGATTCAACCAAAGGAAAACCACAAAATCCAATCCAAGTATAGAAGAAGTCTTCAATTGATAATTCTGATGATGGAGGAGACCAAAACCCTCCGAAGAGAAATATTGATAAGTCACACACACTCCTAATTGCCAGTAAAAAAAAAAGAGATACAAACAAAGAGTGGGAAGATGAAGCAATACCTGAAAATGAAATTGGTCTAGAAGATATGGAGCTTGACGTGGATGTTGAAGAGATAGAAGTTGCAGGTGAGGAACAAAGACTACTCACGAGCACAACAGTCGCAAGAGAATCAGCTATCCAAGAGCCAATTATATTTCAAGAGAGTCCCTAGAATCCATCATTGTAAATCAAGTGGTCATTTTCATAATTTCTCAGCCTCCTTACTTCTCATTTGGAAATCATTCAACTCATGTATTTTCATTCAATGAAAAATCATAGTTGATTTCTTATTGTTTCTTTCTTTTCTTCCAGGTACAAGTCTTCCTTTTAAAGGTCCACGGGAGCCCAATCCCATTCCATTTGGACAAACACCTTTTATTTTATTGAACACTTTACATCTCATTATCAATCCAAACATTTATTTTTGAGTTCCCCACATAACTATTTCAGGGCATAGCTCCAATGATTTCTCAGACTTTGAGATTTTTGAATATGATATTTTTGGAGTGTGCTCATCATAATCTTTTTCAATTTTAAATGCAATACTCATCTAAAGTTCTCTACATAGTGAACTTATATCTTTTTTGTCTTATGATATGACCAATATTTCCTATATTGTGATGGATGTGAGAAACATGATAATCATATGTTATTGTCTTTATTTATGTATAATATTGTAAAGATATTTTATTTCTTTCTTGGACAAGTTATTGGTCCCTTTCTCAAGAACTTTTCTTTTTGTGATTATACTCTTTGTTAAAACTGTATTTTCATAATTTTGGTAATATAATTACAGAGGAGCACCACCTCTTTAAAATTGCAGGGGGATTTATCCTCGTGATGTTGTTGTTGAGATCTTGAACAATTTCAATCATCAACAAGGGGTCAAGGTATACCCAACTAGGGACATCAATGTTACTGTGCAACATGAAAGAAATGTATGGGATGTTAGATGCATGTTTCTTGGCACTTTTGAGGTAACTAACCATTAAGTCCCCTAATTTTTTAAGGAATATTGTCACACAATGAAGGAAGAAAATGGTTGTTTTTGTTCATGATGTTGGGTGTTGAGTACATATCATACCATGCATGTATAAATGCTTGTATTCTATACATAAATGAATATGCAGAAAAAGATAAATGTCTAGAATGTGGGCATGATAGGTACCATATATAAATAAATAAAGGGTAAGGCACATGGTCCTCCTCATAAGATATTGAGGCACATGCCTATAATTCCAAGGATTCAAAGGCTCTTTTGTTGCAAACAATTAGCCATGTTGCAGGGGTGGCATGCCTCACATATAAGTGAGCTAGGAGATATGTGAATCCCAACAAATTCAATAGCCATGAATCATATAGAGGATACATGGCCCAATAAATTTCAGGATGAAGTACAGAGCCTAAGATTGATCATATCTATGGATGGAGTTAACCCGTATTCCCTCCAAAACACCAACTATTTTGTTTGTCCAATCGTAGTGATCAATAACAATATCTCCCCATGGTTGTTTGTGAAGAATGAACATCTTATGTTGGCTCTTATAGTCTTGGGTAGAATACAAGTGAAGAGCATGGATGTATACCTCCAACCATTAATCGATTAATTTAAGAAATTATGGAAAGGGATACATGTATATGATTTATCAAGACCCTTCCCAATGGAGAGGTCTTTTACGTTGTATGGCATATGTGCATACACCACACACGATTATCTAAGACTGGGAGTTTGCTCTGGTAATCATGTTGATTGATTTGTTTATATATGTAATTTTATTTGGCATACTTCATTTGGTGAAACTATATTTTTGACACTAGCATGCTCTGTATATGATAACATCATAGTTCTTATAACAAAAGGGTATCATGGATGCAAATGTTGTGGACCTTCTATAAAGACTAGGTGGTCCAACCACCTATGAAAGTTGGTGTATGACTATTCGAGGGTATTCCTCCCATAAGACCACCCCTATAGAAGAGTTGCATCTGCTTTCAATGGTAAACTAGAGATAACTAGGAGACCTGAAACAATGACACCAACAGATTGGATTATGTTGGGTTGTTATATTCTTTACGATGAAAGTTGAAGGTCAGAATGATCAACTAAGCAAATTCGAATTCGAACACAAACAAGTTGAGAGGTTAGTTGACAAGAGGTCATTAGGAGGTCAGGTGGCAACTGACTGAAGTCTAAATGGAGGTCGACTGGTAATCTGACTAGTAATCGATTGTAATAGAATCTCCAGATTCGTGGGATTTGTAGCCAATGATCTGCATTGATCTGTAAGCATTTTTTGGTGCCATTATTTAGGGTTTTCCATGTTGTAAATCATATAAATAAGGTGTGTTGTATTCGTATTAAGTTGATGTTGTGGTCGATCAATCTTTAGAAAAGGTTGTTGGTCATGCAGATATCAACCGAATTGGTTGCAGGGTTGTTCTTATGTAAGCAAGAGGGTATGAAGATGATTGTGTCTTAGGTGTAGACCAAGGTTAGTCATGTATCCCTTTATTCTGAATGAACAAGACAACAAGAGAGCAAGACTCTCAAGGAATGTTGGTTTTCCTATTTGGGTTTCTAGGGTAAAATCTTTGTGTACTGTGTGATTGCTTTGTCATTTATCTTTCTAGTTTAAATATGTCTTCTTCTCTTCTACCAAGTTTAGTGTGGAATTCTATTTCCTAACATGTGGTATCGGATCTTGATTTGACAAATCTTGGATTTGAGCTAAACCCTAGGTCTAGTAAGATTCATAAGTCAAATATATTTAAAGTTGCTCTTGAAATAATGGCAAGTAGTTCGAGGATAGAGATCGAAAAATTCAATGTCCAGAATTTTAGGCTTTGGAAGCTTAAAATTGAAGATCTCCTTATAGATCTAGAACAATGGAAAATAGTCTGTCTAGGTACCATTCTGATAGATATGTCGAGGGAAGAATGGGAGAAACTTGAAAGAAGGGAAAGGAGTATGATTCGATTGTGTCTTGCAGATTCAATGTTGCTAAATATCTTAGGTGAAGACTCGGCCAAGAAAGTGTGAGACAATTTGGGAAGCGTGTACTAGTCGAAATCCTTGGTAAGAAAGTTGTTCTTTAGAAATAAATTGTATCTTCTGAGGATGAGTGATGGTAGTTTGGAAACTAAGCATTTGAATGCATTTAATATTATAATAAGTCAGTTATCATCTGTATATATCAAAATCACTAAGGAAGAGAAATGTATTAGCCTATTATGTTCTTTGTAAGACTTTTGGGATAACTTAGTCATGGATATATGGACTAATTCAACCACATTAGTGCTAGAATACATGGTTTCATCTCTATTGTCAGAAGAAATGAGATGAAAGAACATGGAAGGATTGACCAAATATGCTTTAATTGTGGAAGGTTGACCAATTGACAGAGATAAGGGAAAATTCTCCAGTGGAAATTTTAATTTGAAGGGTAGATCTAAATCCCTGGTTTAGTTGATGAGAAGATGTTGGAAATGCAGTAAAGTTGGGCATTATAAAAGGCACTGCAAGTCCAAGGCAATGGAATTCGGTACAAGATACATCGAGAAGAAATCAAATAAGTGAAATACTACTCCATATAAAGGAGGCGATGTGTACTTGGGGTCGACCAATACATAGTTAGATAGAGATGTTTGGTTGATTGACTCATGAGCATCCTATCATATGACACCTCACATAGAATGGTTTTGTGAATATGAGATATATGAAGGAGGAGATGTGTTCTTGGGGTACGACTCAACAACCAAAATTGTTGAATAGGAAAGAGTCTTATTGATACTTTAGGATGGGAGGAGTAGAACCCTTCTAAGTGTGCTACATATTCCGAGTTTGGCAAGAAACTTGATATCTGTTAGCAAGCTGAGTGATACGGAAGTGCACACACTATTTGAGAATGATATGTGCAAAATGGTCAAGGGTGCAATGGTCTTAGTGAAAGGAGTCCAAATTAGAACCCTATACATGTTGTTAGGGAATGTCGACTCAACTAGATGCAACAACATCGTTGTTCCTGAAGTCATATTGACTTCGACTCAACTTGACTCACCTCAGGTTGAGTTAATTCAAATCAACTCGTCAAGTCGACCCAACCATGTTATGTCATGATAGTATGAAGCACATTGGAGAAAAAGGACTTCGAGCTATACATAACGAAGGTGTGGTCGAAGGTTTTCCTAAATGTAATTTAGAAGTCGATTTTTGTGAACATTGCATATATGGAAAACAAAACCGCATTAGGTTCCCATCTAGAGTGACAAGAGAAAAGGGGATTCTAGAATTGGTTCATAGTGATTTGTTTGGGCCTGTAACAATACCTTTACTTGGAAGACGTGGATATATTTCCTAGGAAGAAATCAAAGGTTTTCGAGAAATTCATAGAGTTTAAATCTCTTGTGGAAAACCAGACAGATAAGAATATTAAGGTGTTGAGAACTGACAATGGTGGTGAATTCTGTGGAAAGGATTTTGAGCAATTATGTAAGCAGTGTGGCATAGCATGCCAAAAAACCACACCATATACCCCCAAAAAAAGTGGAGTTGTCGAAAGAATGAATGAAACATTGTTGGACAAGGCAAGGAGCATGCTTAGTGGTGCTAGGGTCGCATAAGAATTATGGGCAAAGGTAGTTGACACTACAAAATATATGGTGAATATGTCTCCTTCATCGACACTAGTCAACATAACTCCCAATGAGGTATGGTTTGGTGAGAAGCTTTCACTTTCACATCTTAAAGTATTTGGTTGTGATGCATTTGTGCATGTTCCCGAGGAAAAGAGGAGCAAGCTAGACAAGAAGAAAATCAAGTGTATTTTCATTGGATACAAAGAGCTCTAGGATCCTGCATCAAGGAAAATGGTGTATAATCGAGATGCGGTCTTCAGAGAAGTCAAAGGGAAGTTCAAGTTTGAAGTGGTTCAAATAGAGAAAAATCCATAGAAGTGAGGTTTGAACTAAGGAATGTAGAAGATTATTCAAATGAGTCGATTGAATCAGATGAAGAGGTGGAACTATCGACCCTGGTTGTAAGGAGGTCTCAACGAGTAAGAAAAGTAGAAGAAAGGTACAATCCACCTGAATTTTGTTCCACATTTTTGTTATCTGCCACTGACAAGGAGCCCAAGACAATCAGGGAGGCAGTTGACTCGACAAAGGGTAAACTCTGGAAGGATGTCATGGTCGAAGAGATGGAATCCTTGCACAAGTCTAATGAGACATGGGATTTGGTCGAATTACCTAGTGGAATAAATCTTGTCGGTAGCAAGTGGGTGTTCAAGAAAAATATGAACAGAGCAAGTCAAGTCGAAAAATTCAAAGCTTGACTGGTAGTGAACGGATATTCCCAAGGTGAAGGAGTCAATTTCAGTGATATTTTTTCCCCTATTGCAAAATTAACTTCCATTAGAGTACTAATGTCTCCAGTTACATTGTTTGATCTTGAAATAGAGAAAATGGATATCAAGATAACATTACTACATGGGAACCTGGAAGAAGAAATCTACATGAAACAACCTGAAGGATTTGTAGTAAAGGGAAAGAAAGACCTAGTCTAAAAATTGAAAATATCCCTTTATGGTCTAAAGCAATGGCCAAGGATGTGGTACCAAAAATTTGACACATACATCCTTAGTTTGGGATTTTTGAGAAGCAAAGTTGATCATTGTGTATATTCCAAGGAAGAAGGTGGGGGTTTCAGCATTGTATGTCGACGACATGTTGTTGATTGGAAACAACATGGATGTAATAAAGGAGGTGAATAAGTAGTTATCCTCCAAGTTCGACATGAAGGATATCGGTGCAACGAACTTCATTATGGGAATGGATATCAAGAGAGACTAGGCAGTTAGAAATCTTTGATTGAACTAGAGGAAATATATTGAAACAATATTGAAGCGTTTCAATATGCAAGATTGCAAACCTGTAAAGATGCCAATTCTTGTGGGAGAAAGGATAATTGTTGAACAATGTTTGAAGACACAAGAGGAAATATAGTACATGGCACATGTTCCCTATGAAAGTGTTGTTGGTAGTCTGATGTATATGATGGTCTGAACTTGACCAAACATTTCTCATGCAGTGGGAGTGTTTAGCAGATACATGTTGACACCTAGAAAAGAGCACTAGAAAATTGTCAAGAGAGTGTTCAGGTATTTGTGTGGCACAAAAGATTATGTTATATGCTACCAAGGGAAACTTGGAGCTAACAATGAAGTAGATGTACATGGATTTGTCAACGCCGACTGGGCTACATATTTAGATCGATGAAGGTAGAAAAATGGATATGTGTTCAAGATGTTAGGTGGAGCAATCAACTAGATGAGTAAGTGACATGTGGTTGTAGCATTGTCAACAAAAGATGTTGAATACATGGCAACCACTCATGGGAGAAAACAAGCAATATGGCTGAAATGGTTGTGTTCCTAGATCGTGTTTGTGCAGGAAGCTATGAAGATAAATTGTGATTGTCAAAGCACAATATTTCTAGCAAAGAACCCAACTTATCATTCCAAGATGAAGCATATCGATGTACAATACCATTTCGTAAGAGACATGGTGGAAAGCAATGAGGTGTTGCTATAGAAAGTAGACACATTGGAAAACATAGCAGACTCTTTGACCAAGTCTACAAGTGATGTTAATTTCTCTTGGTGTAGAAAGGCAATGGAAATTGTTGCCCTGGGTCTGTGAAGAATAGTTTAGGTTCTCTCGTTTCAACAAAGAATACAATAAGTGGGAGAATGTTGGGTTGTTATATTCTTTGTGGTGAAAGCCTAAGTTCAAAGTGAACGACCGAGAAAAGTCAAAGTTGAAGTGATCAACAACAAGTCAAGAGGTCATCCGAAAAGAGGTCGTTAGGAGGTCATGTGGCAACCAACTGAAGTCTGAATGGAGTTCAACCGATAATTCGACTAGTAGTCAACTATAGCATAATCCTGATATTCGTGGGATTTGTAGCCAATGATATGCATGGATCCATAACCATTTTTGGGTGCCATTCTTTAGGGGTTTTCGTGTTGTAAATCCTATAAATAAGGTGTGTTGTATTCATATTAAGTTTATGTTGTAGTTTTTCAATCTTTAGAAAAGACTGTTGGTCATGTAGATGCAAGCCAAAATGGCTAGAGGGTTGTTCTTGTGTAAGCAAGAGGGTATGAAGATGATTGTGTCTTAGATCTAGACCAAGGTTAGTTGTGTAACCCTTTATTTTGAATGAATAAGACAACAAGAGAGCAAGATGCTCAAGGAATGTTGGTTTTCCCACATAGGTTTCCAGGGTAAAATCTATGTGTAATGTGTGATTGCTTTGTCATTTATATTTCTAGTTTAAACATGTCTTCTTCTCTTCTAGTGGGTTTAGTGTGGAAGTCCATTTCCTGTCATATTAGGGCATATTACACGGAAAAGGAGAAGGAAATGGTAGAATTGTTTGATTCAAATAGAGAACCTATGTTCGATGATCCTGAATTTTTGACACCCATGTTGAGAAAATGCACATTGGGATAAAAAGGAAATCTATATTTTATGAGCTTCCATATTGGGAGCATCTCAAGATTGGCCTCTTAATAGGTCCCATGCATATATTAAAAAAAAAATCATCTTCTTTATGGAGGCACATGTCATTGAATAAAAGCAACACATTGGTTGTTAGGAGAGATCTTATTGCTTACAATACTAAAAGGAGACATTGGCCAAGAAAAGAAACTAGATGATAGGTTGGTCCCTCTTGGTCTTTTAAAGAAGGTGATGCCCCATAGTTTTTGAAGAAATACGATCTTTCCATGGTGAAGGATGTTATATTGGGTGCAAAGGCACCTTCTTTATGGGTCGACACTATGACATTGCTTCAATATAGAAGGGAATTTTTTGGGTTTGAAATCACATGACGATTTGAACCTTCTAAGGGTATGAATGTTGGATACATGATTCTTATTCTATGATGTCAGTAAAAATATGCTAAGCACTCACAATTTTATGGAAATTAATGATGTGTGTGTCTATTTTGTAGTGTCATTATCCTTTTCTCATGCGTGGTTGTGTGAACCATGACTTCCCCTAAGACCTGAGATGTGCCATATCGAAATTATTTTCATTTGTACGTTGGATAACATCAAAGGAGATTCATATAGCTAGCATTCCATGGTGGCATTGAGAGATAGCTAATATTGTTTGTATGTTTGAGAAGGAAATACCCACGGGATTTATGGAGTTACAATTCCATCATCTAATTCACCTACCCGATGAGGTTGAATTAGTTGGAGTGTGCTCATGTCATTGCATGTTCTTCTTAGAGAGGTACATGGAAAATTTAAAGGGGTTTGTTCGACAAAGGGAAAAACCAGAGGGCCCTATTGAAGAGGGGTACACAGTATATGAGTTGTTCTATTATGCCAATGAGTACATCAAGTAAATTGATGACACAATAGAGGAATTTGTTTGGGATGACCATCAAGATGAGAACAAAAGGAAAGGGGAGATACTCCAAATGAATGGAAAAAGGCGCTTGATAAAGAGCAAGTCACTTATATTTTGTCAATTTAGTACAAAGAAATTATTTACATTGAAGTGGATAATATATATTTGATCTCATGTTATTCGTTTTGAATTCTTGTATACATCAATGAATTTAAAAATTGATGCCATAAATAAATCCATTCTTTAAGTTGATAATATATATTTGATCTCATGCTATTTGTTTTGAATTTTTGTATACATCAACGAATTTAGAAATCGATCCCATCAATAAATTTGTTATTTACAACGTGAAGGAAATGTGACCATGGGTCACGTTGTATGAAGAAAAAAAGAAGGAAATGGGACAGTGACAGGAAAGCATTCAGATGGTTGAACGGTAGAAGCATGCCTTATCTTGATCATTTAAAATAAAATATGCCAAAAATATGTCCCAATAGTTGGGTGCAAGAGAAATATATGGTGTTCGATTGTAACCCATGTGGAGAAGATCCAGATGCACTAAACATAGGGATCGGGTGCAACAACTATGTAATAACCTCTCTAAGTACCATGTTCTAATTATAATATTGCAGATTTGAATTGTAACATGTATTATGTCTTTATTAATGCTTAGGTTATTAGACATATGACATCATCCTTTGTTCGCATTTTTACAGGTGCATTTATTCTCATCTATGTGGCAATATGGACATCATTTTCGCACTAAGTATGTTGATGATGGACACATGTTTTATCCCTTCACTAGTCTACGATATATGTTTGAGTTCAATGTTGTTATGTTGGTACTTTTTGGTTCAGAACTTTCCTCAAACAATTTGACAACTTGCTATGATGCCATTGTAGTGACCCTTCCCTCACTGCTGGTATGTTTTATTGTTTCCTTGGTTCAATACTTTTGTCAGACATTCCACAAACAACCCTACAAGACCTTCTTTTTCTGTTGATATGGTTGTATGGTTGTTGTTGTTGTTATGTTTTATTGCCTATTTGGTTGGGAACTTGTGTCAAACAATTTGTTGACCTACACATATCCCACTGTAAAACCCCCTTTTACTGGTTTTGTAGTGTTTAAGTGTATTTATGGCTCATGTATTTTCTCAAACACTTGGCCAGCATGCTCAAAACCCACTGTAAATGAATCTTTACTATTGGTGTTATGTTTTTATATCTGTTGGTTTGGTTTCTCAAAGAGTTCGTAGTGTATGTGTAAGGTTTTTGGTGCCAATTAGAATATTATGGTATGCAATGTGTAATAACAAATATACAAATAGATAACAACCCAAACACAATGCTATAACAACAAGAAACATAACCAAATTGCTTTGCTTTATTATCAATCTAATTCTGAACAATTACATCAGCAAATAACTCACAAGTATGGTCAAATTTAGTATGGATCCGACTTGAAGTACACTTGTAATTGATCGTACGATTTACTGGGAGAATGGGATGAATATTTGCATTGAAATAGCTACTGGAACAGTCCTCCAAAACCCAAGAAATGCTGCCAAAGAAGGGATACACCTCCTCCACTAGGATTTCGGCCTCCATAGAAGCAAAAATGACCCTCCATAAAGAGATCTCGGCCTCCTGCCAAAGGATCTCGATTATTGCTAAAGGAGCTTTCCCCTCACTTAAAACTCAACCTTCTCACAAAGATTCAGCCTCCATACCAACCAAACTCGACCTTGCAAGAGAATATTTTGAATTCTTCTAAATAAAACTTGGCATGCACAAGACTCCAAGGGAATGTAGCTAGATCTGCAGTAATTGTCTCCACAAAACTCAAAAAATCCTACAAATAACCAACTAACCAACACTACTTAGCACAAATGATAGATCTTTCTTCTGCAATGGAAACATGTGAGAAATTTAAATGATTCCTCCAACTAATCAGCTAGGGTGGAATCTTTCACCACCGAAACCAATTCTCAACAAGGGTTTTTCTCCAAATCCCTCACAAGCCACAAGAGCTCTTCAAAATCCAAGTTTAGAATAATAATCATTCATAATGAAAGAATGAGCTCCTAATTCTCCTTTATACCACATTTACATTTTTCCCCTCAAGTGACTTTTTAAAATCAACTGAAACAAATAACTAGCGGAAGTAATTCTAGAAACCAAATCTCATACACAATACACAAAGATATTCTACCCTTCAAGTCAGCTCATCATTAGAATAATATCAAATCTAATAAGGGATCCCAAACCTGGTAAAATAGCCCATAGAGAAATACATAAAACTATAGACAACACCTACAACCCTATCAACTCCTCCTTGGTTGTACGACCTCGTACTTTTACTTCTCGGAACTTGTACACACTTGTCCTCACTGTCACTCGCATACATATGCACCTTCCTGCACTGCATCCCATGTACATACACGCCTTTACTAACATGTGACCTGCGTACAACTCCGTATGACTGTTGTGTCTCTAATTTGACCTATCTTCTTATGACTACCCCTGTTCTCTCTTCTCCTTGACTTATACTGATATCTAAATGAAATTCCTTCTCCACGTATCCAAGATCTCCTTGAATCATAGTCCTTTGTAACTAATTAATAAAAAACTTTACTTTAATAATTCCCTTAATTAAAGTAAATTACTAAGGTAGAAGGATTTGGATGACTTCCACACGTATAAACACTTAGACATGTGTGGAAGTACATGTTTGATGCTACAAACATCAACACACATCGCCTCATAAGGGCTAGGTGCATAAAGAATGCCATGCCAGGTGACACATCAACAAACAATGTCGTGGGTACCCTATCAACTAAGTGACAGGTGGAGACCTGTCGTTGGGTACACGTCAGCAAAGGGCAGATGAATGGGTGAAGGCCACGTGGTAGTCGGGTATAGGTGGGACCTACATATGCCATTGGTAAGTGTTGAAAGGAATAGATCAAGTATTGAGAGTTGATCTCAATCGTTCATTGGTGAACTCGATGAACATGGTTCGTTCGACTTATCGGGAGTTGGGTTTCGGGAAGGTCCTGTGGCAGTGTAAAGTGAGGAGCTTGAAGGAGTGAGCCCGAAAGTGTTGCGGGATGCAGGTTTCAGAAATATCGGTGTATAACCCAATTGATTATTTTGATGGTGTGATCCCGATAATCTTGTGTAAGGTTGTTCACGAGAGGATTTTTCTTGGGATGAATTCTCGAAGGGCGAACACAGTACAGCAAGTCTGATAGCCTTGCAAGTTTTGGATCATAGGAAAATTTGTAATTAGATTAAAGTTGTCGGGTTGATGAGAAAAGCTTGATGGCACAGGCCCAATAGTCTTGCGGGTTGCAGACTTCGGAAAGATTCAAGTATGTTATCATTTTGACAATCTGATGAAAATTATTTGAAAGGATTAGTCTGATAGTGTTGCAGGCTATGGAATCCTGAAGGCTTATGTTTGACCGTATGGCAGCAGGACACATCTGCCAGTAGGCGCAGAATAGGTCCACATGGATGCTAATGTACTGGTGACGTCAGCTAGCAAAGGTGGAGCGGGTCCATGTGGAGGCCACTTGGACAGAGTGATGTCATCATAAGAAGAATGTCGAAGGAACTTTAAAGGGGCATAACTTCTTGCTTGGAGCTCAATTTTGGTCATGCTTATAGTCATTGGAAAGCTTGTGAGGAGCATAAACCACTTCAGAGCTTAGAATTGAAGATCAATGTTGTTCTTTGAAGGGTGAAGTTAGTAGAGGAAGGAGAATAATTTTGTACGCCCCACTAGCCAAATGAGGATTAGGGGGATTATTCTGTTACATAGTGGTATCACAGTAGAGTTCAAACTCTAGGCCCAAATAGGCCAGAAAGTAGAGCAGTGGTTCAAACATTAGTCCTGAGGGGCCAAAGATAGACTATGGGGACATGTTTGTATAAGATTGGTTTGAAAGGAATTGAACTTGTAGGGTTCAAGGAAAAGCACAGAGGAAGAATTGTTGGAACAAAGAGCATGGCCTTGAGACTGGATGGCCTAAGAACATGAAATTAAACCTTGGCAACAGTCCCTGAGAGTGAACAAGTTTGTTGTTTCAACAATTGTAATGTTTCCTATAAGGATGGGTAGATATAGACTTTTGCAATTATGATTGATGCTTATATAAAGGCTAAGACCTTTATGGATAATTCCTTGTGATTAAGGAATTGATTAAGGGAAAATCAATATGGTAAGTCCATGGAAGAGATCTTCTATTGGATATCCATTTGGGTAAATGGATTTTGTGACCAGAAGGGTTGTATTGGCCCCAGAATTATGGAAGAGGTCACATGAATGAAAAAAAAGCAGAGGTGAGAGGTCTCTACTAAGAGATCTGGACAAAACTGCAGTGTGCAAGCTATTGTAATATGCGAAAAAGTGCATCTCAAGCTCAATGAAAAGGCACAGTCAGGAAAACAAAATTTTAGGGGCTATATATCACCCATGGGTTAATTTTCCATGCTTTTTTCCAAAAAATGATTCGCCAATTTCCATTTTTTCTAAAAGTGATTCACCCAAATTCTATAGAATAAAATTATTTTACCTTAAATAGCCCCAAATTTATAGAAACTATATAAAATCCTTAGGAATTTGATTATTTTTACAAAAATATCACCAAACATTTAATACTTTACATATTACAGACTAGTAAGATTCACTAAGGTTTCTACATTCTAAGATAAATTTCCATCCTTAAACTTATCCATGCAGTCAAGGTGTCAGATGATGAAGAACATGGCCAAGCAAGGCAGGCATGGTAATGAGGGGAAACTCTGGATTTACCCCTTTTACTTTTGATTCTTTCTTAACCTTGTAACCAGGAAAGGTTGTCAGTATGGACATAAGTGTTGGGGATGCTACATACAACCTTGTGAAGAAAGGGATATGGACAATGAGGTGTTGATCCAAAGTTTTGAAAGGACTGTATGAACTTCACTGAGAAACCCATGAATTGGGTAGCATCAAATGTTGAATGACAACCATATAGGTATGGTTTGGTATGCTCAAGTGATGAAGGGAATTTAGATAAGGATTCCCCCAATGAAATTTTGATAACTGAAAATGATTGAGGCATGAATGGGTAAGGAAAAATAAGAAGTAGTGCTTGCCATGCATTGGGTAATACCTCGATTTCCTCGTTAATTCCTAACTTATGAAATGTTTTTATAGGAAGTGTGCAAGAGTGACCTCTTGCTAATTGTTGCCATAGGAAAGAGGGAAATGCATTCATGAATGTGCCTATTAGACTTGTCATGATATTGACTGTAAGTTTTTATTAGAAAGGTCGATAACAATTTAAAATAAGCATCTATCAATGACATGGAAAGTGTGTGACTGGTGCACTTGCATGTTGGTACCTATGTGTGTATATGTTGAAGGCATGGTTTGAATGCATTATAGGGATGCATGGTATGAATGCATGCATGAACATGTTGACTATGAAGCAAAAGTAATAAGTGCTATGGATACTTAGTTGACCCTGTCTTGAACGATTTGATTTGTTTTGTTTGAATACTAGCTTGAAGAGGTTGTGTGCCATTTTTCAGAAAGGGCTAGTGTGAAATGATGGAACAGCAAGTGAGCAAGAATGCTCCATTGTTACAAAATAAGGCAATACACATATGATTATGCCTTAATAATTTGCAAATGAATGATTGTGAGAAATCATAAGTTAGAATGATTTTTTATATAGATGTGCAAGAAAGTGTGTCAGTGATAGACACACACACACACACACACTATGTTGAGGCATATGGTTGAGAGCATAAAAGCACATTGTGAATGATAGTTGATATATAGGCACATGATGAATGTGTGGATATGTGGTTTGGATGCATGTTTTGATTTTCATCTGAAA
The DNA here is from genome assembly GCA_009831015.1 of Picea engelmannii. Classification (NCBI taxonomy): domain Eukaryota; kingdom Viridiplantae; phylum Streptophyta; class Pinopsida; order Pinales; family Pinaceae; genus Picea; species Picea engelmannii. The sequence goes on from ML779284.1 coordinate 1,023,880, forward strand.
TATTGGGTGAATTACTGAAATCATAGAGTTATCACTAACTCTTGGAAGTGAGATCATTTCAGGCGTTGATGGATATTGCAACAAGGAAGTTGCATGCTGAAGTAGTTCCTATGAGTAGGGACTATGTGAAGACTATGTTAGGAGAACGGAGCCAAAGAACTAATAACTATTGGGAGATGAGGTAGTGGGTTGTCGGACCCTATAAGTATAAGAAACCTGCATTACATTTAAAGGATGATGCAAGTGTGGAAGACATGCAAATGAGATGTCAACCATTTTGAATTTTATATGGTTAATGTGCAAGAATGCACTTTATTGAAATTGAATTTATAAGCTAACCTTGATGTGTGTAACACACCCACGACGAGGCTAAAAATAAAAATAAAAATCCGTCCTCCTTCCAAGAACAAATTCTCTCTCTACGGGTTCTAATTTGGAAAGTTCGGGACTCAGCTCGACCCTCTGGTCAAGATTCTCCGATTCTCTAAGCCAAATGAGACTTTGAGACCTTGATAGTCTCACCTCTTAATCAAACACAGGCCCTTTCGACCTCTAGTGTAGGTCTTATGATACCCGTGACCTTCTCCTTCATGCTTCAACGAAGTCTCAGAGTTGGCGTTAGCCCCTTTTCTCTTGGCCTCTCCTCGGATGTGACCTTGGTGATGACCACGTGATTGCGGGTGTGGCCACAAGCACTTTAGCGTCAAACTACTTTTGGGCCCGCAATCCTACTCAAGTCTCCACATGTCCTCCTGACGAAACCATAGTTTGAATTGCGGCCCGCGCTTGATATTTTAAACTTCGTGCAACTCTTGTCCCCTCAATGCTACGGGATTATCGATCTCGCAATCTTGATGATACTATCTAAATCAATGGTTTAGATTTGCGCCTCTCAAATCTACGAACCAGATCTGTCCCTCCTAGATCAACGACTGTGATCTCTTCGCAATTCCAGACTTCAGGGTTTTGAAATCTCAAACCTTGCTTCTTTCGTACTTCAAACTTCTAGAGCTGACGATATGCAGACACATGTCCTGCTCGATCAACGATCTTGCTTCCACTTTGGGTGTTTGACCATTTAACCCAAATCAACGGTCCTCCAACCCTCTTCTCGATCAACGGTTGAGATCTCCTTCAAGTTTCGAACTTCTGAGATCTCAAATCTCAAACCTTTTCCCCAATGAATTTTATCTGAAGGCTACAATCCTCTGATGCGTGTCCTCCTGATCTAACGATCAAGGATTACTTAGGGTCTTCACCCGGAGCTCACAGATTTGCATCGCGTGTCCTCTGAATCTGATGGCTATGAATCACTTCGGGACTTTACCTGGAGTTCACGGATTTGTGCCACGTGTCCTAAGAATCCAACGACTATGAATCACTTCGGGACTTCACCCGGAGTTCACAGATTCACGACACGTCTCCCTTAGATCTTTCGATTTAGGTTCACTTCGAATCTTTGGGCCTTCGGGGTTCGAAAATCTCAATTCTCAAACTAAAACCCCACTACAATCTTCCCAAAGCTCTCGATCCGTTGACAAGTGTCCTTGTGCCAATCGACGACTCACGGCTCTTCAGGCTTCGGGTGTTTCAACACTTTGAACTTTTCCTTCCTCTGGATCTTTCGACCTATCGACACGTGTCCTCCTGGATCCAATGGTCCATATTTGCTCCGACCCTTCGACTTTCCACGCTTCGGGAATATCAAGTTTCAAACTTGCCTCCTCCCGGACTCATGGTATCTGACGGTTCAGATCCACTCTGGTGATCCAACGCTTGAAGTTACCCCGAACAATCTGACGACTCAGATCTGTTCCTGCGATCAGACGACTGAGATTCTACTTTGAGTTTCTGGCTGTTCGGGCTTTGGAAACTTCGAGTCTCAAACCTGCCTCCTCTTGAATAGATTCCTCCAGAGTCCACGATCTATCACTGCGTGTCCCTCTGGACGATGGACGGTCCCAAACTACTTCAGACTTCGGAACTTTGGTAAGTCCTCTTCTCCTGTGTGTGCAAGGTACTAAGGTTTGTGCACCTTGTTTAGATCAGACGATTGTCGAGCCTCTACAATGTGATCCAATGACCACTGTTGCTCCTCCTCCTAGGCTTTTGACTTACTCCGACTTAGAAGGTTTTATAAGTGCTCCAAGGATTCGACCTTTGCTCCTCCTACGGGCCTGTCTCCTAGATTTCGTCTGTGCTCCTGAAAGTGATATCTCTTCTGAGCTTGATCTCTTTGAAGGTTTTCCCTATCCCATGCGCTCCTTGCATTTCAGGGATCGCTTCAAACTTAGATCAAAGGTCAACGATAATCGACGGTTCACAGGAATTGCGGGGTCCCAACATGCAGGTTCTTTACCAGGGAGTTTGACCTCCGCAATCTGGAAAGTGCTCGCTCAATTCTAGTCTAACCGGGATCGTTGATCCTCCATCCCATCAAGATCAACGACAAGGGTGAATTGTGGGCCGTGAACTAGCGCGTCCTCTATTGTCACCTTCACGTTCCACAATGATTCCTCACCCTCGATCTTCGATCATAGATCGATGATGCATATCAATTGATAGGTTTAACTTGACCTTCGTACAACTTGACATCTCATAGCCTCAAGCTCCAAAGTTCCTAGACCCAGGTCATGTGGATCTTCATAAAACTATGGGGCTATGATCCCCGCTCTTAGTTGGGTTTTTGGTTAAGGAAATAAGCACAAGTTGAGAGTCTCCTAGACTATTGGTCTGAAGGGAACACGTTCCCGACTCATAGAGCTTTAAGCTCTAAATCAAGGCAAGGTAACTTGTGAGGTTACCAAATCGGTAAATATGCCCAGAAGCTTGCTCTGACTCCGGAACGACGATGTAAATTTCTGGGGTAAGCGCCTTTGAGTGATTAAATTGGGGTGTATGGAAATTCAAGCAGAATTATAGGTTCTCAAGGAAACAAACACATACTCATAACTTAGTCATTTAATACAGAGAAAGAAACCTTTATAGACATGTAAATACTCGCATGCATCCATTATTTACAATTCAAAACATAAGGCAAGAAAACACTTATCATAGCCATAGAGTGTGATGCGACTGATGAAAGGGGTGCTCGTTTCCACCCAACCATAGGCTCAATTACTCCCAATGGATTTATCACTGGCCACCCCCGAGCTTAAGCCACACTACTTCAAGATTCAATCTCTTACTTCCAAATCAATGAAAGGTAGGGACGAAGTTTACTCTCCTTCTCCCAATATAGAAATAGATAAGGATGAAGGTTACTTTCCTTCTCTTGGTTCAATCTCTATTTTCTGTGATCAGAACTCATTGTTTCCTCTTTCATTCCTTCCTCGGACCCGAGAGTTTCCTCTCTCGTCTCTGCATTTTCTCCACAGGTCTCTCCCTATCCACCACGCTTCCTTTCTTGCCTCCCTCAGCAAGATTATGTGTGGCTCGAATCTCCCAGTCCATGGTTAGGTCCGGAAGCCTTACCGATGGGAAATCTACCCCATCCCTCATTAACTCTTGAGGGTGCATTCCCACCTTCCAGCCTGACGGGAATTCATTCCTGGTCAGAGGGTTGTTCTAATCTGAGCAAATTAATTCCAACATGGTACTGGTTTGGTGGAGGTTAACACAACCATTCCTGGTCCCCTCCACCACCTTTCATAGTATTTCATGGTCTCTCTCTTATCACATCCCCTCTTTCAGTAGTCATGCAAAACGTAACCATTCTCTATTAAAATAATCAGAATTTACATTCATCGACCTTCTACACAAGGTCCATCAAATCAAACATTCACACTTTTAAGTTTTCCATAGTTCCTCGACCCATATAGTTATATTTACAGACTGGGGGAAACAAGGTGTTACAATTCCCTCCCCCTTAAAGGAATCATCGTCCTCGATGTTATATCTATCAACATGATATGTATGTACAGAAGTCAACAAAATTGGATATGCCTATCTCATGGCATCTTCCATTTCCCATGTAGCCTCATTCAGGCCAAAGTGTTTCCATTGCACCTTGACCTATGCAATGGTTTGGTTCATGAGTGAAGTTTCCTTCTTGTCTAATATGCATTGGGGTTCTGGCAGGAATTCTCCCTCCGACTCCACCTAGATCACAGACCAATCAATTCTATGATTAACATCATGTACATATTTCTTCAGTAATGAAACATGAAAAACATTAGGTGCCTTTACTATGGGAGGAAATGCTAGCCTATAGGCTACAGGCCCCACTCTATCTAAAACTTCAAAGGGTCCACAATACCAAGGTGCCAACTTGGCACATGATCCCATTCTCAGGGAACTCTTCCTAGGTATAACTTTGAGATAGACATGGTCTCCATCCTTGAACTCTCTAGGAGTTCTCTTTCTGTCGACGTAACTTTTCTGTCTATCCTGAGCAATCTTCAGATTTTGTCTTATCTGAACCACTTGTTGTTCCATTTCTTTCAGCATGTCGGGTCTGATTGTAATTCTATTCATTGGATTTCTCCAGCTGATTGGAATCTTGCACTATCTACCATTGAGGACTTCAAAAGGTCTCATTGATCCGGATTATTTTCGGCACGAAATGAGAGCGGAGATATAATAAAGAAATGCACAGAGATATTGCAGATATTCAATAATATAACATAAATTTATCAGAGATGCAACCATAAACACAGATATACAGTAATACACGATTTCTATTAATCAAAGAAATGTACAGAGACTGTAAAAATACAGAGTGAAAGACTCGCTAGAATGGTGGCAGCTTATCTCTGAGAAGAGATGTGACGGCTACTCGCATTCGCAAGAAGATGATTACAATGAGGCTCTGAAGGCCCTTTTACACTAAACGGGAATGCCAAAAGTCCTAGACATCCAAAAACCTAACCCTAGGAGATGAAGCGCCAAAAGTCATGTGGGCCCCCTTTGGGTAAGTGAGTACATCAACTTCCCGGGGTCGTAACTTTTGCATACGATCTCCGTTTTAGGCGTGTAATAGCTCGTTGGAAAGGTATCATCGAGGAGATTCATTTTGGGGGCTCAATCATGCCTTAAGCTATCATTGAGAACCTCGATCTCGAAAAACCTTCATTTAGGCCCTCAAAATGGCCCCGGAAGTTAAAACCAACTAAAAATAGTAAATTGCCAAAATGGCCAAAAAACTGTTTTGAGCCATTTGGAAAAGGTGGGTGGCCACCAATATCCACCTGGATCAATCCTCCCTCCTTAGGAAGCAATGGTCTCCATTGTGTTGAGTTCCCGGGGGAGAGGGAAAAGCATTTGTTGAATCTACATCTTGGTGAGCTGCTTGTCTTGCTGGAGAAGTCGCGCTGCTTAGTTTGTGGAAATCTGTCACGAACCTGTGGCTGGAAGGTTTGGACCTTTTTAACCAG
>ML779284.1:1033401-1074665 GCA_009831015.1 Picea engelmannii
ACCTTCTAGCAGATTTAACCATTTATCTAGGGCATCTGCATCTATTTGACCTTCAAATACGGGAATATCAAAATTAACCTGTACCTTGAAAGGCGAGGTGCCTCCAAAGTTGTCGCTTGATGAAGATGCGCCTGATGCTATCGGTAGGTGTTGAAGGATGTGGGAAAAATTCTCCATCATTTCATCCCTCTGTCGCGTGAGAGCTTGCTCAAGCAACAGACTGATAGGATCGTCTGCTCCGTCGATTTTCTTTTCTTCCACCATTGAGGGTTTCTTGGGTGTGCAAGAGCAATTGTCTTCAAGAGAGACAAGCTCGAGACCCAACTTGCTATACTCAGACCTCGTCGGGGACATGCACTGAAAAAACAATCAAGAGCAGCCTGCTCTGATACCACTGATCCAGATTATTTTCGGCACGAAATGAGAGCATAGATATAATAAAGAAATGCACAGAGATATTGCAGATATTCAATAATATAACATAAATTTATCAGAGATGCAACCATAAACACAGATATACAGTAATACATGATTTCTATTAATCAAAGAAATGTACAGAGACTGTAAAAATACAGAGTGAAAGACTCGCTAGAATGGTGGCAGCTTATCTCTGAGAGGAGATGTGATGGCTACTCGCATTCGCAAGAAGATGATTACAATGAGGCTCTGAAGGCCTTTTACAATAAACGGGAATGCCAAAAGTCCTAGACATCCAAAAACCTAACCCTAGGAGATGAAGCGCCAAAAGTCATGTGGGCCCCGTTTGGGTAAGTGAGTACATCAACTTCCTAGGGTCGTAACTTTTGCATACGATCTCCATTTTAGGAGTGCAATAGCTCGTTGGAAAGGTATCGTCGAGGAGATTCATTTTGGGGGCTCAATCATGCCTTTGGCTATCATTAAGAACCTCGATCTCGAAAAACCTTCATTTAGGCCCTCAAAATGGCCCCGGAAGTTAAAACCTGCTAAAAATAGTAAATTGCCAAAATGGCCAGAAAACTGTTTTGAGCCATTTGGAAAAGGTGGGTGGCCACCGATATCCACCTGGATCACTCATCTTCAAGGATTCTTGATAACCGTTGTTGTAGGCAAACTATACCAATGGTAGGTAGTCTTCCCACTTCTTAGGCTGATGCATTACATGCATCCTTAGCATGTCTTATACTATTTGGTTCACTCTTTTTGTCTGTCCATCAGTTTGGGGGTGATAAGTTGTGCTGAATAACAATTTTGTCTCAAAACCAACCATTAGTGATTTCCAAAAGCTTGAAGTAAATTTGGTGTCTCTGTCAGATATAATTTCCTTGGGCATGCCATGCAGTCTGAATATCTCCTTCATGAAGATGTTGGCAATATCTATTGCCTTGCAGGTTGACTTGACAGGGACAAAATGGGTAGACTTACTCAGTTTGTCCACCACGACCATGATGGCATCATTTTGTTTGGTCTACTTTGGTAGTCCAGTGATGAAATCCATGGAGATGGTTTCCCATTTCCATTCTGGGATTGGTAGGGGCTGTAACAATCCTGTTGGATGCCAGTGTTTTGCCTTAACTTGTTGGCACTCTAGGCACTTAGCTATATAGTTAGCTATGTCTTTCTTCAACCCAGTCCAATAGAATTGTTTCCTAGTGGTCGTGATCATCTTCTGATATCCCGGGTGACCAATATATGGTCTCTTATGTAGTTCATCCATTATGAACCTCTTCAAGTCATCACAGTTTGGAATATACAATCTGCTTCTGTAAGTCAACAACCCTTCCTTGAGCATCTGGTAGCCTTCATACTTCAGCCCTGTAGGCTCTTGTCTTAGGTATGAGGTCACGGTCTTGAAGAATGCATCTGTCTCTTGTGCATTTCTGACTCTTTCCCTAACGTTCGTTTCATAGGTGCTTACTACTGCTAGATGAATCGTTTTTATACTCCTGCTAAGGGCATCGACCACCCTATTTTCCTTTCCTTTTATGTGTTTGATTTCGAAATCGAATTCACTTAGGAGAGCCATCCACCTAGCTTGCCTGGCATTAAGTTTTGGTTGATCAAACAAGTGTCTCAATCCACAATGATCTGTCATAAGCACAAATCTTCTACCCAGGAGGTAGTGCCTCCACATTTTTAAAGCATGTACTATGGCAACCAATTCGAGGTCATGGGTCACATAATTGATCTCATGCTCATTTAATTTCCTGGACGTGTAGCAAATTACACGTCCCTCCTTCATAAGGACTCCCCTAAGTCCTTCCTTGCAGGCATCTGTACACACAAAGAAATCATTATCCAAGTTTGCAATCTTTAGCACGGGTGCATGGGTCAGGAGGTATTTCAGTTCTTGAAATCTTTCTTCACATTTCGATGTCCAAATGAATTTAATCCCCTTTTTCTGAAGGGCAATGATTGGACAACCAATCTTGGAAAACCCTTTTATGAACCCTTCTATAGTATCCCGCTAAGCCCATGAAGGATCTAATATCGGATACATCCTTCGGAGTAGGCCATTCCATAATAGATCTGATTTTGTCGGGGTCTACTGCCACTCCTTCCTTAGAAATGACATGACCTAGGTAATGGACTTGCTTCTGAAAGAAGTCACACTTGCTAAACTTAGCGTAGAGCTGATGCTCTCTTAGTACTTGAAGTACGAGTCTAAGATGTTCTTCGTGCTCCTCCCTATTCTTGGAGTAGATTAGGATATAATCAATGAAAACCAATACAAATTTGTCCAGAAATTTGCTGAGTACATTATTCATCAAGCACATAAAAGTGGCGGGGGCATTGGTTAACCCAAACGACACCACCACGAATTCATAATGACCATACCTCGTCCTGAAGGTTGTTTTGTGGATGTCTTCATCCTTAATCCGAACTTGATGGTAGCCAGACCTTAGGTCGATCTTCGAGAAGATGGATGCACCTCCCAGTTGGTTGAATAGGTCATCGATTCTTGGTAAGGGGTACTTGTTCTTTATGGTTGCCTTATTGAGTTGTATGTAATCTATGCACAGTTGGAGTGTGCCATCTTTCTTTTTCACAAACAAGTCGGGCGCTCTCCACGGGGATACACTGGGTTGTATGTAGCCTTTGTCCATCATCTCCTTTAGTTGTAGCTTGAGCTCAACCAGCTCTGGCATGCTCATCCTATATGGTGTTCTAGATGCTGGTATCGCTCTCGGTGTAAGTTCTATCAATAAGTCAATCTCCCTTCTTGGAGGTAGACCTAGTACTTCTTCTGGGAATACGTCATTGTATTCTCTTAATATGGGGTGGTCCTCTAGGTTTGGTTTGTCATCCTCAACAGATTCCAATACTTGTATGGCATGTAAGGAACACCCCTTTCTGCAATACTTTTTCATTTGAAGGGATGATATTTGCCTCACTAAGACAGGCTTCTGAATCCCTTGGAGGGTCGTCTTTCTTCCTTCTTCATTTACACATTCTAAAGTTTTATGATAACAGTCCAATTTAGTTTTGTAAGCATCCAACCAATCCATACCAATAAACAAGTCATAAGATCCCAAGGGAAGTACGTTAAGGGTCGCTTGGGTGGGCAATCCACCCATGATGAATTGACAGGCTGGTATGACCTCTGCCACTTTTATTTTGGTCCTAGTGGCTAATTTCACCAACCATGGTTTAACATGTCTAATTGGTTGCAGTTTACAGTTATCAACAGTCTGAGGGGCCACATAACTCAAATTAGAACCTGGGTCAATTAAAATAGAAACTAGATGGTTGGCGATCATACCTTCCAGCTCCACTAATGAAGCTTGGTGGTCGACTTGATTATTGTCCAAGGATGCATAAATTTGTGGCATACTCCTAGCCACATCATTAACGATGGTAGATTCTTGGATATTGTAGACCCTCTTACTGTTTTGTTGTCTGTGTGGGAAGTCCCTTAATCAATGATCTTCTCCACAACCCTAACATTTTAAGGGTTCCTTCTTTAGGTTATCAGTCTTTCCTAGGGCTGTATTAAAAGGTTTATTTCCACTTTGAGAGGGGGAATTTTGTTGATATACACTTCTAGTAGGAAGGCTCCTTCTAGAATCTTTTCCATATTTCTTGAATCTTGTGGATAGAATCTCGAACTACTCCTAGCCTTCTAGTCCTCGCAAGGTCTTGTCTTACTCCCAAACTGTTCATAACAATACCTCGCCTTCCAGATAGTTTCTTCTAAGGTCTTTGGTTCGTCGAACTCAATCCTATCCCAGTAGGTCTGAGGTAACCCACTAATGAACCACTGCATTTTTACTTTTTCATCTTTTATGTAGGGTACATACCTCAGTAGTTCAAGGAATTTATTGACAAATTCATCTATGGTGAGTTGCCCTAGCATGAGTTCATAGAACTCCTTAGTCTTCCCATCCATGTATTTCTCTGACAGATACTGCTTCCTGAAGTATTTCTCGAACTGTTTCCATGACAAGTCCTTCTCATGGACTCCTTTCACATTCCTAAGGTCTTCTCACCAAATGGAAGCCTTCCCATTCAGGTTGAAGATGGTTATTCGAGCCTTCAAGTTTTCGGAGTAGTCATGGACTCTGAAGTGTTTCTTTAAACCAAGCAGCTAGGCTTTAGCCTCTTCTCCCTTCTTAATCTCTCCATCGAAAGAGGGTGGTTTGGCTTTCTTGAATTCTTCAGGATCATGATTTTTGAAACGCTTCTGCTTCTTTCCTTTCCTTCGAGAATGTGAATTGGCTCTGCTACTAGAAGATCCTTTGGAGTTACCAGCTTCCTTTCTAGAGGACTCCACCGATGAGTGTCCCCTGCCTCTAGGTTGGGCCTTCTTCGAGGTACTCTTCCTAGTGTGGTCACTTATGGAGTCATGTTTTTGGATCTCAGGTGGACTTTGACTTCTCTTCTTATGTCGTCAGTCCACATGACTGGTTGTGGGTTCATGCTGTAGTTGCCTTTGTATGTTGGATAAGCTCTACAGCAAGACCACGTTAATTTCTGTCTATTTTTCTTGCTCCTTTATCAATCTCTCGTTGTCAGCCTTGCAACTCTATAATTCGACCATGAGGCTCCTTACAGTTTCAGCCAAATCTAGAGGGGTTTCCACCGCCCTCCTTTCATCATATTCTTCGCCTCTATTATGGGAGCCATCCCCCACTTCATAACATGTCACCATCCTTTAGTCTTGGAGTTTTATCGTGATTTACTAACTACTCGAGTATTGACAAAAACACTTATTGTTAGCTAACAGTTTATTAAGTCATGAACAATACATGGTTCAATTTCTTAAATGCATACACTCAGTAGAAAGTTTCATTCTTTTCTTTAATAACATTTTTAATCAGACTTTTTAAGAAAGAGGTAAGGTAGAGTGTCATTCTTTTAAAAGTACTCCAAATAGAGTTTTTAAGAAACTCGTTCGTGAGCCCAAGAAGGCCAAGTGTTGTAACCATGCTCTGATACCAATTTGTAACACACCCACGACGAGGCTAAAAATAAAATAAAAATTTGTCCTCCTTCCAGGAACAAATTCTCTCTCTCTACGGGTTCTAATTTGGAAAGTCTGGGACTTAGCCCGACCCTCCGGTCAAGATTCTCCAATTCTCTAAGTCAAACGAGACTTTGAGACCTTGATAGTCTCACCTCTTAATCAAACACAGGCCCTTTCGGCCTCTGGTGCAGGTCTTATGATACCCGCGACCTTCTCCTTCACGCTTCAGCGAAGTCTCGGAGTTGGCATTAGCCCCTTTTCTCTTGGCCTCTCCTCAGATGTGACCTTGGTGATGACCACGTGATTGCGGGTGCGGCCACAAGCGGTTTGGGGTCAAACTACTTTTGGGCCCGCAATCCTCCTCAAGTCTCCACGTATCCTCTTGATGAAACCACAGTTTGAATTGTGGCCCGCCCTCGATATTTTAAACTTCGCGCAACTCTTGTCCCCACAATGCTACGGGATCGTCGATCTCACAATATTGATGATACTGTCTGAATCGACGATTCATATCTGTGCCTCTCAAATCTATGGACCAGATATGTCCCTCCTAGATCAACGACTGTGATCTCTTCGTAATTCTGGACTTTGGGGTTTTGAAATCTCAAACCCTGCTTCTTTCATACTTCAAACTTCTAGAGTTGACGATCTATAGACACCTGTCATGCTCGATCAACGGTCTCTGCATTTTCTCTGCAGGTCTCCCCCTGTCCACCACACTTCCTTTCTTGCCTCCCTCGGCAAGATTGTGTGTGGCTTGAATCTCCTAGTCCGTGGTCAGGTCCAGAAGCCTTACCGATGGGCAGTCTGCCCCATCCCTCATTAACTCTTGAGGGGGCCTTCCCACCTACCAACCTGACGAGAATTCATTCCTGGTTAGAGGGTTGTTTTGATCTGAGCAAATTAATTCCAGCATGGTATTGGTTCGGTGGAGGTTAACGCAACCATTCCTGGTCCCCTCCACCACCTTTCACAACATTTTGTGGTCTCTCTCTTAGCACATCCCCCCTTTCAGCAGTCATGCAACACGTAACCATTTTCTATTAAAATAATCAGAATTTACATTCATCGACCTTCTACACAAGGTCCATCAAATCAAACATTCACACTTTTAAGTTTTCCATATTTCCTCGACCCATATAGTTATATTTACATACTGGGGGAAACAAGGTGTTACAATGTGTTAGTGTATTGTTGCATTCAAAGAAGGAGGACTATTTGAACAAGGAAAGGTCAAGACAAACCTGACTGAGACTACTCAAGGGAAATGGAGCACGCGGACCCAAAAAGGGGTAGAATGCAAAAGCAAATATGGAAAAAAGGAAAAACACTTTTCTCACTCTAAAACTCTGGTTGTTATCATAGTTGTATGTTTTTAGAGAAGTAAGGACACCTTCTAAAGTCTAACGAATCAATATAGATGCTTGAATGACTATGATGGTTAATGCCATGATTGAAATTGACAAATAAGTCATGGAAATAACTCAACCATGCTAAGAATTCCAGATTGTGTAGAGGAGTTGGAAAAGGGAGAATCACTTGACTCCTCTTTTGTTGTTTATTGTGTTTCTCTGGTATGAGAAAACTGGTGTGTTGTTATGTGTGAATATTTCAAGCATAAGAATGTCGAGGGCTATGTGAAAGTAAAACAACTAAATGTGTCTACGTTGAACTCATAAACACATTAAAGATAATGGGGTAGAATGCAATTAGATATGCTAGGGCATATATGAAAAATGTTTACTAGTTTAAAATGTGTTAGCGCACTTACATTATGATTTAACATGACAGTTGATATAACTATGTTTATGATTTTTGTGCGTAGGAAGGATTGAAGTTGTTTAGGAGACGACTGCCAATGGTGGATAACCTCGTGCAGAGGGCAAAAATAAGAGACTATTGATGAAGGGACCTTATGAGTCCCCATGAAGCACCACTGATGAGGTAATATCAAAAAGGTTGTTGGCAGCCAAGAAAGTATAAAATTATCATGTCCATGTAGCATGTAGTCTGAAAGGAATTGGATAAGAATTCCTTCATAAATGCTCTATATATTGGTGATATAATCATGATCTTGATTGATTGCATGTATGTCAATGATACCAAGGTAGGGTAAGATTTAGGAAATAAACTTGAATGAAAGAGGAGGGAAACTCTGATTGGCAAGGATGGTTAGAATCCTTATAACATTGAATTCGTGAACAAGAACATGTCGTGTTTGCATTAAATTAATCATGGATGAATGAGTGATTGTTCTCATAAGTAGCACATATGTTAAGTGCATTGAGGGAATGCATGAATGCGTTTATGTGAAATTTTCATTTCATGTCATGTTATGTTGATTTTGAGGTCATGATCAACTCAAAATAGGGGACATACTCCTGCTATGGTAATGAATGTCAATAGAGTTAGTCATGGGGTGAGAGGTTAGCTAAAATTTCCAACTCACCATGATGGAATGCCTGACAAAGGCACATGGCATTCCAGAAGCAATGCAAAGATGCATTAATATGTGAATGTGGCCATGGTTAATTGGCACATTGGTAAGTTGTATGGGATGTTTGATTGCATTATGAAAGGCTTGGTATGCTAGATAATGCATGTATGTGGAATGATATTTTATTCTGTTTGATATTATTTATAGACGAGAGTGGTTTAATTGTTAGTTTGCACAAATTTAAGATCACCCGTGAGCCACTAAAAATGTGCAATGAAAGTATAATGTGCATGGAATACTAACAATCAGTTTGGCTAAATTAAGGTTGAGAAATTGCAGGAAGGATGGTCTTGGATATGGAAGTTGTTACTGGACAAATCAGTAAGTGTTGACATGAACTAATCTCCCTAACTTCAACAAGAAATTAGAACAAAACATGATAGAATACAAACTTCTCCTTAGATTTCCATTGTAATGTATACTAGTTCAATGAGGGATAAATGACATACTGTTTAAACATCGTTTGATACTTGCTAGTGTTGTCCTTGCTCCATCTCACAGTCTGCGGGATGTTGAACCTGTTAAGAAACACAAGCCAACAAAGAGAGAGCAACAATACATATATTCCAATGAAGCCTATGCATAAGATCAAGGAGTTATGCAATAAAAATGGAGACTCTTTTATAGGGAAGAAATGTATTACTACATTATATTGATGAAAGTGGAGAATACAACCTATGCCTTGATGTTGCAAGGTCCCTTCCAATGGCCCTTTGCCTCAACACACACCTTTTCTCCAATGCTTTTTATGAAGAGTATACATAGCCTGTCTTGGAAAGCTAAAGCAAAGCAATCACAAGCACAATCTTCAACATAATTCTTCATACATAAGCTAGCCTAACTTTTCCCATGAGAGATCTCTCCTTATATAGAGTGAAGAGGGATGGATGAAGAGATTAGGATGATCCCACTAAATCATAGAAGAGAGTGAGATCCAAAACGATCGGAGGTCACCTCATCCTTTCGAATATTCCATTTTAGAACCTTCGAGAAATTCACCTTTTTCCTTTGTTTGAGCATCATAGCACCCTCAACATTAGCAACCTGCGACAACATCACAAGCCACTGTGGTGCAACATGCGACAATTGGGGATCGTCACATCCTTAACAATGGCAAGGTACGATGATCTTCTTTGATATGGTTTTTCAATAAGGAAAAGATGATTCCATTTCTCAGGGGAAAGTCTTATTTCTTCAATAGCCTCCAGGGAACAGAGAAATAGGCAATACACATATCATCAATGGTCACAGGGGTGACAGAAATAATGTGTAACAAAATTCCCCCAAAAGTATGAAGTTGGGACGCATGACAACTGAAATACTTTGTAGAATGTGTGTGTCGAGGACAAGGAGCACATCAATCGAAAACCTGTCAACAAACAAGCATCCCCAATATGGTCACCAATTTTGTTACTGGACGAATCGGTAAGTGCAGACACAAACTAATCTCCGTAGTTTCACCCCGAAACTAGAACAAAAAAAGACAATATACTAAAATTTCCTTAGATTTTAGTTACCAAATAAGAAGAGAATCCAAAACATACCTTTTAAATGTTGTAGACCTGACCTCGCCAATGTGATCCCAACTCTGTCGTAATACTTATGGAGAAGTATCTGCAAAGAAACACAAGCCAATGAAGACAAGAATAACAGAGTCTATTTGATATGAAACTATGTACGTGATCAAGGAATCATACAATATGGACAAATAACATTCATATAGGAAACAAAAAGTATATATGTATTAAAGAACGTGGAAGAAAGATACAACCAGATGCCTTGATGTTGTTAGGTTCCTTCCAACAATTCCTTGCTTCCCACACACTTCTGCTCCACAGATTCTGAGATTGTAGATTCAAAAGTCACTCACAATCTATCTTGACAAAGCAAAGCTCATAGCCAACATAGGCCCAAACACTTCAAACTCCTGGCTAGACTAATATCTCATTAGCTATTCTCAAAAGTTCTTCACAAAGCTCACCAAGCTCCAAAACAACTCAAAAAACTAACTTTCCCCATGAGAACTCCTCTCCTTTTATAAGCTGAAAAGGATAGGGTGAGGAGGTTAAGATGATCCCATGAGATCAGAGATGTGACTCAGATCCAAACCGATCAGAGGCCAACTCACCCTCGAAGCTTCTGTTCTAGAAGCATTGAGAAGATTCTCTTTTTCTTCGTACATGCAATTGTTGCACCCTTAACACTGAGTAAACTGTGACGATGTCACAGACCACTGTGGTGCAACATGCGACGATTCTAAACCGTCACACCCTTAACGTTCAGCAAGGTGGGACGATCCCTTTTTATAAGGTTTTTACAAAATAAAAGATAATTTCCATCTTTCTGGGAAAACATGTCTTCATTTTTCTTCAGGGATTCATGCCATTGATCCTTCTAAAGACAAAGGATAGGTGTAAATCATTAACGGTCATAGGGGTGATGAAAATAATGTGTAATAACAATAGTGTAAGTCTATAAGGAATACTGATGCATGTCGTTGCAAAGAGTCAAACTGTTATGAAAATGAAGTCTCATGTTTGTGAATCTGGTTCCTATATGGAACATGTTTGAAGTTAATAAGTGGAAATGGAATATATGTGAGAAGACATATGTAAAAGATCCATGATTTAATTTGATGTGATGATATATCATAGTTACTATATGTATGTATGATACATGTGAGATGATAGAGTTTTCATGAAAGGACAAATAATGGTTGTTGAGATGGAAGGTGCGTGAAAGAGGCTACTATTGTAACATCGAGATCCTATATGCCATGATCACCTTGGATATTGTTGTGCGATGTTAGAGCAAGCCATAGGGACACATTGGCTATAAGACTATGCAAGTCTTTGTGCTCTTCATGTGCGAGGGGATGCTTGAGCTTGGAAGGCGAGTGACTACAAGGAAGAGGAGACTGGGATAATTCATGTTATGTGCTACTGGGATAATGTGTGCATTGGGTATGTCAAAGTAAAACAGTGAGCTAAGTCTAACCATGGCTGCCATATGGATGCAAATCCATGAATGCATGGATAAGTATTGTGTTGAAATATATATTTCATCATGAGTTATGAGCAACAATGAAATGTTTATGCATAAGATTAATTATAATATGCATGTTGTTTGAAAATTGTTGCAGGCACGTACTGAAATGCCATAGGTCTAGAAATGGACCACATTGTGAAGAAAAGACACTGCTGAAGCAGTGGAAGGATGATGACATGGCAGGTATTGTTGAGAAGAGAGAACATTGAGGATGGTTCTCCTTTTAAGGGGGACAAGAATGTAACTTTAATTCCCTGATCAATTATAATAAATCACGATTAATGATGGTCTTATTTCAGCATGGAAATATTATTACCATGCCAAGAACATTGTAAATGCATTATTTCTTAATTAAAGAAAGCCAAAAAATGACCAATGGGTGAAGAACAAGTACTATCCATGATACCACAAGAGGGAAGAGTGAAGGGGCATAGAGGGGGTTAACCATGCTAGAGAACCCAAGTCACCTTACCGAGTTATTTTTGGGAATAATCAATTAATTCCCTTTATCCCAAAGTCAAAGAAAATCAATTAATGAGAGGGGGTTGGTAGTTGAGCAACTAACCACCCACAATGAATGGAAGTATGGAGGATTGGATAGGATGGCTGAAGACTGTCAGCTAGGGTACAATAATGCCACCTCGTTTTCCATCACCGAGCCGAGTTCCTTATGACAGAAGGAAGAAAAGGGAGATTGAGAACCTTCTTGGAGAAGGCAGGTAGAAACCCATGGGGTTGCTAAAGAGACATAGAAGAACAAAGAGAGAGCAAAGGAATGTGAGAGAATGCATGAGCAGAGCATAGAGACAAAGCATGAGAATTCGTGTGGCTGGGCAGAGAACCCTGAGCCCAATTTGAATTGAGAGGGTTGCGAGCTTGATGCTTACTAGGTAATGGAATAGAGTAATACTAGCTGAGATAAGTTGATAAATCTTCCTTTGTGCTGAGATAATTCCAGTTGGGATGGCATTTGAGAAACCTCGTAGAGGCCTTGGGCATGGTGGGTATAGAGGGTTTCAGCCAAGAGTTACTATGAAGGAGAGTGGCCTTCACACTGTGAATTATTGCTTTGAGAGACTAATTGTCCCTTGGTGGTATCATGGCTTGGCACAGGGGTGGCATGTGGCCGAAAGTGACAGTGCAATAGAGCCTATGGTTGGGTGGAAAAGCGCTCACCCTTAGTTAGTTGGGTTGGCTACATATTTTTAAACATATAAGTGTTCACTATGTTATGTGTATTTGAATGTATGTTTTCATACATCATGTGTGATGGATATTTTCTCCATGATTGACGAATTTTTGAATAGGTTAAAGTTGTTGCCAATGGGAAAAGCCCGATAGTCTTGTGGGTCGCGAACTTCAAAAATATTCAAGTATGTTATCAATTTGACAATCTAATGGAAATTCTCCAAACCAAAAGGAGTAGTTTGATAATGTTGAAGGCTATGGTAGCTCGAAGGCTTATGTTCGATGGTATGGCAATAGGACATGTTTGCCAGCAGGCGCAACATAGGTCCATGTGGATGCCAGTGGATTGGTGACGTCGACTAGCACAGGTGGAGTGGGTCCACGTGGATAGAATGCTCGATGAACTTTAAAGGGGCATAACTTTTTTCCTGGAGGTTGGTTTTGGGCATGCTTATAGTCACTTGAAAGCTCTTGAGGAGCATAATCTACTTTAGATCTTAGAATTGAAGATCAATGTTGTGCTTTGAAGGGTGAAGTTAGAGGAGGGAGAAGAATTTTATATGCCCCACCAACGAAATGAGGATTAGGGGGTCGAGTGTGCTACAATTTTATTATACCCATAAGATTTTATTTTTGAGATGTATTGTACCATCGATATTGTGGTTTTTAAAGAGAGATTGTGTATGAAAAATGTGAGTCTATTTAAACAAGGAGAAAACATAGTATAGGTCAATTCCCGTGCCTTTGATTTTTAAATTTTTTCTCATCCTTTGTATGACATATAATAAAACACATTAATGAAGAAAATACTATATTTCTTGTTATCATGATCGATGTTGTCCATAGATACCATCCATATTATTGTGCTAACTGCTATTTTTCAAACAAATTTTATGTAACATTAAATTTAATTAAGAAAATGAAATATTGAGTGTCAAAACTCTCAAGCTCAAGCAATTGTCCCTTTAAGTTCTATGTAACACTAGACTCGTTTAAGAGCATTAATATTGTTTATTTTAACATTTTATTGTAACCATGAGATTTTTTTATTTTTTTTAACCATGGGAACAGCAACCTCCCAAGAGATTTTATTTTTGAAATGTATAATACCATCGTTATTGTGGTTTTTTGAGAGATTGTGTAGAAAAAACTTAGATCCCGAAAGTCCTAATTTTAGGGCTTGAACAGTTGGTAAGTTATTTTTCCACGTCGCCTATTAATTGCCCAAAATACCTCATATTTGTGTATAAATATTGTGTTTGGGTTCGGTTCGTTCATGGCAAATGGATATGAGACCTATAGTGTTTGTTGTTATTATTGAGCCCTCCTAATAGATACATTGTGTAAATCCTACTGTGCGAGAAAAAATCTCTAGATGGCTTACTAAGGTCTCTCATTGCCTTCAGACAGACTGAAAATCATTGATGCCTATACATCGTCTCAGCCATTTGGCCCTGTGAAACATGAATTTGCAGTATACGCATTTTGGGCTATTTTAGTCGAAGTAGGTTGTCGCGAGCTTTCTTGGCACATACCTTTAATGCCTTTAGGGTTTCGAATCAGAAATTGTACTGTGTACTTTGGGTTTGAGCACAAGTCATCCATTCCCGATCTCTCTTGGAAAATTTGCCATTAACCTTGAAACCCTACAAGGTGAAAACCAAGTGGAAAAGACCATTGGGATTAACAGGCCAAAGCAGCTAATATTAAATTTTGAATTAATCAAGGGCAACCGAAGCTGCAGAACAAACTAATGGGTACTTGAAACTCGAAGACCTTGTAAAAGAGGTTCCGACCCCGATCAAAGGAGTATTATGTTTTAACCTGTCAGTCATAGGAGATTCATCTTGAAAGTCAAACTGGTGGGAAACGATGTTTCCTTGTCTGAAACTAGAGTATTTTTTTTAGTGCAGAGCATCAGACCAACCTCTGACATAGCACCTGATCTGATCAATAATTCGGGGCAGTGAATAGATAAGTGTTGAAAGTACAAATTGGCCTGTGTTTTGGATTCAGAAGCAAAATTTTTGCATTGGGTGTGGATCATGACACTGGAATAGGCAGGTACCTGTTTACATGTAAGGTCATTCAGAGCCAAAAGGTTTAATCATTTAAGGATACTTGTACACTTGGATAGTAATTCAGAGGGAGGATTGATAAAGTGACCCATGATGAGAACAATTTATAGTTTAAATGAAATTTCGATGAATGTAATTTCATTCTAACACCTAATCAACTTGTGTGTAGGAAGGAAGAGTGGATGCCGATAGACAGCAGTAACTGGGGGAATTTCATATTGCCTTCCTGGATCTGTACCAGACTTAAAAAGTTCTTACAAAAGTAGGGAGTTGCCAGGTTACCAGTGAAAATGGGTGGTGAAGAGGTCAGCTCTATCCTTTACAATGGAGATACATACATGGGAGAAGTGTCCATATACCCTCAATATGAAGATACCGAGTTGATGAACATAATTAAGAACGAGATTCGGATCTCGCATTTTTCGAGCCCGAGCAAAAGGTGTCTACCGTTGGTTGTGCTCTATTCCATTGCATCAAGTGGGGTCTGTTTCAAAATGAAGCCGAAGGAACAGCAGTCCCAACCTGATCAGAAAAATCTAAATTCTCTCTATAATGCATGCCTACAAGAAGCAAAGGTACCTGCCTCTATTTGACACTTTTCTGGCAACATTTTTTTGATTGGGCTTATATTTCTTTTCGAAACATGTTAAGCTACATAAGTTGTCATTTGTTTTTGTTGTATGATCAAAGTATCAGTTCAGTGTTCTTGTGGGTAGGACACTTTTATGTGTCAAATATAGTTTTCAAAGCCTATGAATAGAGTGTAGTAAGGTGGCTTAAGACTTTGTAATGTAGGGTTGCTGCAAAGCTTAATGGTGGTTTGCATTTGGAGTATGATCAAAGTATTAGTTCAGTGTTCTGGTGGGTAGGACTATTTCAATTGACAAACATAGTTTTCGAAAGCAATGAATAGTATGTTGTGAGGTGGCTTAAACTTTTGTAATGTAGGGTTGCTTCAAGGCTTCATGGTTTGCCTTCCCTGGTATGTTATTCATATTTTGTAAGATCATAGTATCAGTTCAGTGTTCTTATGGATAGGACTCTTATATGTAAGGCATAATTTTCAAAGGCATTGAATAGTGTGTAGTAAGGTGGCTTAAACCTTTGTAATGTAGGGTTGTTTCAAAACTTAATGGTGTTGATTCCCTGTATGTCGTTCATCTTCAGTATGATCAAAGTATCAGTTCAGTGTTCTTGTGGGTAGGATTCTTTTATATTGTACTAAGGTGGCTTAAACCCTTCTAATGTAGGGTTGCTCCAAAGCTTAATGGTGTCCATTCCCTGGTGTGTTGTTCATGTTCAGTAGGGTCATTTGCATTTGGAGTATAATTGAAGTATCAGTCCGGTGTTCTTGTGGGTAGGACTCTTATATATGTCAAGCATAGTTTTCAATGGAAATTAATAGTGTGTAGTAAGGTGGCCTAAACCATTGTAACGTAGAGTTGCTTCAAAGCTTAATGGTGACCATTCCCTGGTTTCTCGTTCATGTTCAGTATGATGATATGATCATTTGCATTTAGAGTGATTAAATTACCAATTCAGTGTTCTTGTGGGTAGGGCTCTTTTATCTGTCAAGCACAGTTTTCAAAGGCAATGAATAATGTGTAGTAAGGTTGCTCAAACCTTTGTAATATAGGGTTGCTTCAAAGATTAATGGTTTTCTTTCTCTGGTATGTTGTTCATGTTCAGTATGATCAAGGTATCAGTTCAGTGTTCTTGTGGATAGGACTCTTTTATATGTCAAGTATAGTTTTCAAAGGCAATGAATAGACAGTAAGGTGGTTTAAACCTTTGTAATGTAGGGTTCCTTCAAAACTTAATGGTGTTGATTCCTATGTTCATCTCAATAAACATTCATCTTGTGATAAATGAAGCTGAAGCATTCTAAAGTGAAGAATGTTGCATAATGTTGTGATGACTATTTAACAGAGTGTTAGGGTTGCTTCTTCATATCAAACTGTTAATTTGAGGAGAATATTTTGGTTTTACTTTTTCATAGACTCAAGTTGTCAATGCTCATCTTGTGGTATTTCTTTTGGGTATGCAGACTGCTGTGGTGCTGGTTGGAGGGAATGAGCTGCATTTAGTACCAATGTCGTCTGAAGATAGGCAGAATCAGCTGCCATGTTTTTGGGGTTTCAATGTGGTTTCTGGACTGTATGGTTCTTGTCTTGGAATGTTAAATCTTAGATGCTTAGCAATTGTATTTGATTTGGATGAAACACTTATTGTTGCTAATACGATGCGTTCTTTTGAAGACCGCATTGAAATTCTTAGACGTAAGATGTTAGAAGAGGTTGATCCCCAACGAGTTTCTGGATTTTTAGCGGAGATAAAAAGATATCAGGAAGATAGAGCAATTTTAAAGCAGTATATTGAGAGTGATCAAGTTTGTGACAACGGAAAATTAATTAAGGCTCAGTTGGAGGTTGTTCCTCCTCCATCTGATAGCCATGTACCTGTTATGCGGCCGGTTATAAGATGGCATGAGCGGGATACTATTTTGACACGCATCAATCCAAAAGTAAGTAGACTGGTCACTGGTGTACCAGCAAAACACTGTTGATGAGTTTTGTGATGGTGGTGTTGTGATTGAAGTTTGGGATTGAATTGGAATCCTTTTTGTGCTTCAATATTAGTGGAATTCAAGTCATAATGATTGTAGTTAGGAAGGAATATTTCTAATATTATTGTTATTTTCCCCATATATGCTATGTTAGAATGCAAGTTACTGTAGTTATACCAAATTGCCAAGTGGATTTGATAAAGGCTTGGAAGTCTTTTCATTGAATTTTTCATATCTTTTCTCCCGTCCCTATCATCTTTAAGAAAGATAAACATTTGATTTTGTATGTTTTGGATTTTGGATCCTATTTTCCTCTCTATGGTCTGCTACTAGCATATAAGTTTTTTGATGCTGGCTGTATTTAGGGTATATCTACTTTACCAATGTGTTTTAAATCTGTCCGTGTTTGCTTTTTTTCACAATTCCTTCTGAAACTCCTGTCATTCACACGGGAAATATATAAACTCTCTGGTTTAGCAATTTTCACTTGTATTCTCTTATTTGAACTTAGCTGT
This sequence comes from Picea engelmannii, assembly GCA_009831015.1. Taxonomy (NCBI): domain Eukaryota; kingdom Viridiplantae; phylum Streptophyta; class Pinopsida; order Pinales; family Pinaceae; genus Picea; species Picea engelmannii. The sequence continues at coordinate 1,050,740 of ML779284.1, forward strand.
TCATTTAGAACCTAGCTTTCTATTACTGGGCGAGGTAGATTTTATGTGTTAAAATTATAATACTAATTGCCATGGTTAATTTAATATCAGCATTAACCTTTCACTTTCAATTTCAGATTCGAGATACCAGTGTCCTTGTTAGGATGCGCCCTGCTTGGGAAGATTTGAAAAATTACCTTATTGCTAAAGGACGCAAACGCTTTGAGGTTTATATCTGCACTATGTCAGAAAGAGATTATGCTTTGGAGATGTGGAGGCTTCTTGATCCCGAGGCAAGCTTAATCAGTCATAGTGAACTCCTTGATCGTATTGTCTGTGTCAAGCCAGGTAATATTGCTAACCAAAAGCAAGCACTATATCGTTTAATATAAATTCATATTTGAGTGGTTCATATACACTCTATTTAGAGTATTTCATTTAATAGGTCATGCTTTTATTGATGTTGTGGTGTCAATAAGCATACCGATTGTGAAATCTTCAGATTGCTATTAAATGTATCACCCTAACTGTTGGATCTTTGCTTATTTTTTAAATCTTTTCATCTCAAATAGGCTTCAGAAAGTCTTTACTTAATGTCTTTCGTAGTGGGATTTGCCACCCCAAGATTGCAATGGTAATTGATGACCGATTGAAGGTTTGGGAGGACAGAGATCAATCTCGCGTCCATGTTGTTCCAGCTTTTGCACCATACTATGCTCCATTGGAAGAGGTACTGTTTATTTCTACTGTTTTGATCCGTTATTATTTTGAGAGATAATCGTATCTTGAAGGAGTCCAACTTTATACCTCCACTAATTTCTTAGTTCTGTGCTCTGCAGAAAGGTCAACCTGTACCAATATTGTGTATTGCAAGAAATGTGGCTTGTAATGTCAGAGGTGGTTTTTTTAAGTGAGTAATATGTTTTTGGATTAAGTTTGGATGCAGAAAGGTCTAGTATTGATTATGCATTTAAAAATTTCCATTCACCAGCAAAAAAGAAATTCATTTAAAGTTCTATTTAATTAATATAAATGTCCTTTCTGTTGTCAGGAACTACATGTATTAATATTGTTGGATGCTTGTGTTATTACAGAGATTTTGATGAGCGCCTTTCTCAAGTAATGGCCAGAATCTTATATGAAACTGATGTGACAGATCTTCCATCTGCACCTGATGTCAGCAACTACTTGGTGAGAGAGGTCAGAACTCTCTAGCTTCTCTTTGTCATGCTGTTTTTTATATTCTGCTTTTGGATTATATTCATTGTGTACCATGACTACTACAACTTCAAGTGTAACTGACACATGTTCTTGTTCTTTTTCTTCTTTGGGGGGGGGGGTTGGCGGGGGTGTACAGGATGAAGCATCTATAGCAAATGGCAATACTGACTTGCCTGTGCCAGATGGCATGATTTATGCTGAATCTGAAAGGGGGTTGAAACAAGTAAATTTCAGTCCTTTTTATTGCTCAACGCTGGGTTGGCTATATTACGAGTAATGGCTAACTAATAGAGAAAATTCATTAGTTCTAATCCTTATATGAGATTTTGTATCTGGTCATTAGCTTGAAGCAGTCAGAGCAAATTGTTAGTTATAACAGATTGCCCATTGTTTTCTTGGTTTACTGTTTTAAGTACATTAGAGCCCACTATGCAAATCAAACTATTGTTTACAATTTTGATTGTTGCTTCAGGATGAGAATGTAGTTCCAAAATCTAGTGCTGCCTGTGCTGCGATGGACACTCAAGATCCAAAATCATATATGCTCCCTCTTCAGCAAGAACAACCAATTGCCATTCCTCCATCTGATAGCCAGACCCATTCACATGACAAGGTTCCTGAACATTCTCATGGAGTTCCACCTATAGAGTCTTCTCATTCTATAACTGTTGGTGCTTCAGATGCAAGTGCTGATGGTTCACCAGGTAGAGAAGAAGGAGAAATCCCCGAATGTGAGTTGGATCCAGATACAAGGAGGAGACTTCTGATTTTACAGCACGGCCAAGACAATGGGGTTCACAACCCCAACTCTGCAGATCTTCCATCATCCTTGAGGTTTATGCCACAAGCGAAACCCCAACTTAATCAACATCCCTTTGGATGGGTAGGAGCAGAAGAGAAAATATGCCCCCAACTTATAAAATCATCACAAGGGCTAGCTTTTAGACCAGAACCTCAAATTATCGATACAGGACATTCTAAGAACAATTCCTTTTATGGTGGCCCAGAGTATCCTCATGGCATGGATAGGCATAATTGCGACTCCAGAAGGGGGGGGCTACCTAAAGAGGTACGTAGAAGAACTCTAACACTTGTTTCTTATTAGAAGCACATGTTAGGATACAGGTTATAGTATTTATGTATTTTACGGATGAGCAATTAAAAAATTTGGCTCATTCACATTACTACTTTGGTATTGCATTTCCATTGTTAATGAATAATTTTCTCAAATTGACAATATAGCTGGTTTAATTTGACAAAGATTTCTTCAACTTTATATTGTGTCTCCCTGCAGGGCTTCCATGTCAATAACAAGCTCAGGCGTGAGTTCATGTTTCGTGATTACTCTCCCCTTCCAGGTATTCCTATTATTTGCAACCATTTCATTTTTATAGGAGGAAGTGCTAGCTAGATATTTACCTCCTTTAGTAAGGGAGGCAGTTTAGGTTTTTATGTTTTTTATTCAAGGGGATGAATGCATTTGCGGAGAAAACTGTACTCATATTGATTTATCTTACGATTCACCTCTCTGAATCTTTGGTTACATCCATTCAAGCTTTATTCATGCACATTCATGCCTTTGATGCTGGGGCGGGGTGGGGGGTTATAAGCAATTTTGCAAGGAGCAGTCTCAGGCATTCTATGATAGGATTTTGAGTTGTGAAAGTATTCTATGGCTATTTTTATCAGATTATAATTTATAAAATCACATTATATTTTACTTGAGATTCATTTTATCCATTTGATAAGAGAATTAAGTAACCCCCTTTATAACATAACATACAATTTACTTGGGATGTCTTTATCCATTTTATAATATAATTAACTTATTAAGAAACACATTGCTTTCGATTGAACCTTAAGTGACACATCATTGCAATTCTTATTTAAAGTTTTCACACCGAACGATTTCTAGAATGGCTAATTGCAATAATTGGAGAATCTCATTTACTATGTAAAATCTATCTGCTTTTCTTCTTTTTCTTCGTGAATCAGTTAATTGTGTTTCTCCTTTGCTGTATGCATCTTGTTTCAGAAGCTTAGATGCTTCTTTCTTTCTTTTCTTTGTATCCTTCCATTGGTATCTGTGTAGTGCATGTGAATTTAACCCACACAAACAATATCTTTTTTTCTTGTAGGGAACCATACACCACAACCTGGTTTCATAGCATCTGGAGGTGGGAATAGCTATAATAGGTGAGGTGAAAAACATTTAAGAGAATATCCACAGGGCTTGTTTGTTTATCTAATGAAGGTAACATACCTATTGCAAGTACATCACTACAGTCAAAATGCATTGATTCTGTTTGTGTTAGCAGGAATATAGAGGGCCTGTGTGGAAGAGAAGATCTATCTTTGAGAGAAACCAATAGCTCTATAGGGCTTGTTGGAAGACCTTGTACAGGTGACATACAAGTTGCTAGTACATCGGAGCAGACAGCAAGTGTCCAGCATAGGTTAGATGACAACAGGAAAGGGTCATATAATCCGGTTGTTGCACTGAAGGAACTGGTATGAGGATCCTCTGCAAAATTTTGTTATAAGAGTAATAGCTGTTCAGTGTTAATATGTTCTTTTTGTTTCTTATTGAAAGAAGCTTCCATGCGTATCACTGATGCATTACTTCTTTTTTAGTACAAATGCTTCCAAGTTATTGTGATTCCTTTGAAAATCTTCTAACAAGTGTAGCATTTAAAAATCTAATCTGTGATTCTTTGTCTTCAGTGCACAAAGGAGGGGCTTAGCCTTGTTTTTAAAAACCCGCCTGCAAATGGGGCTACAAACATTGGGGAATCACATGCAGAAGTAGTGTCCCTACTCTAAAACATTTTGTAACTGTCATTTTTATGTATCGTGATCTGTAGCACTGGCAATGCCAATTGTCAGTGTATGTTTTGCAATTTTGAAAGTTTTTGGAATGCATAGCGCAGGAGGTTTATTTTTCCGTAAGATATGGAAGTTAGGCCTTGATTGAAGGATACGATTTTTGTGCTAGGTTGAAGTAGCAGGACAAATCCTAGGGAAAAGCATCTGTCCAACTTGGGAGGCTGCTAAGCTGCAGGTAACTATTTATAATTTATAATTCCTTACTCCCATACTTGTCATAATAATATAGCTTATTTCTCCCTTTTCCAAATCTGGTTGACCTTTTAGGGTAGATCCAGATGTCCTCATTGTCTGAATCAATCATGGAACTGTTCTTTGTCCACTTTTTTTCTTTTTGTTTCTGAATCCAATAGGTAATTCTTCTCGATTATAGGTTCGTTTTATTTTTGGGAGTTGTTATTGGTTCAGAATATAATTGTCCTTTTGTCTTTAGTTTGTTCATTGCTCATCTTCTATGGTGTGCAATTTAAGGTGTCTGTTTATTGTTCATCTTTCTTGCTCCTTTTCAGGAGAGGCTTTAGGAACTCCTGCATTGCTATCACTCGTTGTAGGTTTAAGCCCCATTGACTTAATTTGGTCATCTGTGGACATTAAATATTATTTCTTAATTTTTATTTCAATATTATGTTGAACAATGCATTGGAACTTCAAATTGACACTTGGGCTTTTGAGCCCCATTGACTGATTTTGGTTGTCCATGGAGATTAATATACAGTGGGACATGCCAGCTCTGTTATATTGTTTATGGTATTGGGGCCTGGTTGTATTATAGGGCCTGGAAGCATGAACTTTTTTAAAGTGGGGTTTATGTATATGCCAGTTCTATTATACTTTGGACATTATTGGGGCTTGGTTGTATTATAGTGTCCTTAAATTTAAGTGGTCAACTTTTCTTAGAGTTGGTTTATGGTTTAAAAGGAAGCATGAATGTTTTATATGTGTGGTTTATGTTTTGGGCCTATATTCATATTTATGAGAATAATGCCCTTCTTTGATTCCAGGCTGCAGAAGAGGCTCTTAAGAATATCAAACCCATGATCAACCAATGTGCCCAAAAGCGCTTGAGTTCTACAAGGTGAGCAACTTTTTGTCGGGCTAAACTTAGTGGTGGTTTTTTATGTATTGTCTTTTAGGGAATGTTTCATCAATAAAAAATCTATTTAGCGCTATTTTGCACAGGCAGTGTTTGAGGCTTGCTGGTTTAATTTATCATATACTATTCAAATTGAATAGCCCATACCTTTAGAATTTCTTTCCGAGGATTTGTATTATGTATTAGTTAATTTCATTTGAATTACTAGCAGTTGATTTTAATTAACTGTTATAGATTCTGGATGTCTTGCTTGACCTGATTTCTTTGTGGTGGATGGCATTGTCAGCCAGGTAAGGAATCCATACTAACTTAAGAATGAATTTCCAGGGTAGCACAACATCAATTGAACAAAAGGATTAAACCGACTGGATTGCTATGACCAACGTCTTAAAATCTGTTTTTTGATCATCTTCAAAGGAATGGAAAGAATGAAGCCGTGAAATATTGTTACTGGGAGAGAAGTGTAGAAATTTTTCATTCTAGAAATTCATGAATCTGTATACTAAAAGCTTATGGAGGGCTCGTATGTTTTTGGCCTCCAAGCCAATTTTGATGTTGTCACATACAAAATTGTAATTTTATGTAATGCCGAGGCTCTTGGAGCATAATACTTAAATTTCCAACAATCCAGAGGCAGTGTTGTATTGAATTATGCTTAATGAAAGTCCGATTTTTGTGCTGGTTTTCAAGGAGTGCGGAGGCTCCAAGGTTGTTATCATTAATGCTATGGAGTGTATATGATTGTCAATTGGAGTTGTCCTAAGTAATGGACCTCATAGTATATTTAGAAATTAATAATAGGAAATAATAATGATAATAAATATGATAACAATAATATAATATAATCATGTATATTTTGAAAGCTATGAGATTAAATTTTAAGTTTATATGTGTTTTTTTTCCAAAGGTGGGAAAACTCACCAAACTCAGTTGTCAACAGACAGCGTGGACAGCCACCGTTAACTGAATTATATATATATGCTAATATATATATGCTACTATGTGTATCTTGCATATTTAGCAAATTTCTGTTCAATATTTTTTTCTATGGCAATTCTGGATAATTTTGTTACAACCATAAGGCTCATAACAAGGGTATCAAAGCCATGGATTATAACAAATGGGATCGAAGTCACTAATCTTTTAACTGTCGTAAATCTTCTGTCTATTGATTTTCCTCACACTCTCTTCTTATTCCCATATTTTTAAACTACTCCATTCCCATATTCTCAGACTTATTCATTTTTTCCCCAAAAATTGGTATATTTTGCACCATAGGAATTGAATATTGGCTAAGTTTTATCCTTCACATGAAAAATTATTTTAAAAATAGGAAAATGAAGAAATATTTCTTGAAGTGTTTCTATAGTTAGTTTTGAATATTTTATAAAAAGGAGTTATTCATATTTTCAAGAAGTGATTATATCTATAGTTTTGAATATTTTATGAAAAGGAGTTATTCAACAAAAAATGTTCATCATTACTGTTGCCTAAGATTTTTTTGGAGAATTACATTAGTATAGATCTATTTTAATTCTAATTAAGGAGAGAAGAATGGAAATATTTAGGGTGAAGATGAATTAATGGTAATTTTTATTTTTATTTTTTTATTTTTTTCTTTCGATATTAGATATTTGACAGCAGTAATTTTTTCCATTTCAGTTTACACGTGCAGACATTAAGCAAGCCAAATGCATTTTTTCTTTAAGGTTATATATATATAAACTTGTGAACATTATTGGTGATTATTTGTGATCATTAGTTGAAGTTTGAGGTTCAATGTTATATTCAGTATGGAGTTATTAAAAATATTCAAATTTTTCCATTTCAGTTTCAGTTTGTAGACATTAAGCAAGTCAAATGCAATTTTTCTATATATATATATATTGGTAGAAAGAAACTTGTGAACATTATTGGTGATTATTTGTGATCATTAGTTGAAATTTGAGGTTCAATGTTATATCTATTCAAAATTTTAACATGTTTACATTAAAATTCCCCCTTCTTTTTTTGTAAAATATTCTATTAATTAACAAAGATCATGACTGTGACAAAAGACTATGAAGATTATGGATATCCAAAATGTTTCTTCTTATACACTACAACTATTGATATCAGACCAAAATAGTCTCTAGTTAAGCTAATACATAGCTTTCAAGCAAGGAAATAACATAACCTTCAAACTTAGATCAAGTAGACACATACTAAATATACATGTCGAGAGGCAAAAAACATAACATGTATTTCAAAGACTTGAAACATAAGTGATTATTTTTAAGCTTGATTGTGTTATCCTTGAGGATCTATAGTGTCTTAAAGATTCTCTACAATTAGAGTTTTGCCACCTTGGTTCTAAAAACAATTTGCAACATATTTCTCTTCCTACTTGAAGCACTTTTGAGCTTTGAAGTTTGTAGATTCATCTTCCCTTTTCATCAATTACTTTAGTTCTCTTAGTTGGCCTTCCATCATATCCAACCTCGCAATTCTCTTAGGGCTAGATGGATTCATACTTTCTATCTTTGTTTGAGCTATGCAACTTAGGGAGGTTCTCCTTTGTTCGACTTCTCGGTTTCTTCTCTAAATCTATAGTTAGGCTCAATTTTCGAACTATTGCCTAAGGATGTGATACATGAGTGGTAAAAATTGGTTGAGGCACTATATCTGTAAACTGTCGTGGATATTCCAGTAGAATAGTTTGTCCCAATAGATCTTAAACTATTTTGAAATCTTAGGTTTTTGCACTTGATTTCCTTAGAGCCCATATTAGTTAATTACTAGCTTTGCTTGAATTTATGAAATTAATTGAATACGAAAATGAAAGAACATGTAAAAATATACACACCATCCACACAATTAAACATAAGATGTATCTTGGGAAACCCAATATGGGAGAACCAAACTAGAAGGGGAGTCCTATGCTCTACTCTTTTTTTTTTTTTTTTATTCAGTTATGGAAAGTACAAAGAAAGAGGCACTCACTATGGAGTTGCCTTTGACACTGTGACCTGAATGACTACTATAGAATCTCCTACTTCCTTTGATATGCTCTCAAAATAAAACTCCTTAGATGCTCTGCTCAACTATGGAACAAGTACAATACAAAATAATGGAACCCCTTCTCCTCCTAGCGGCTCAGTATTTAACATAGCTCGATAGTCATCTAGGGGTAGGGTTTTTATTTCCTCAACCTTCAATTGTGATAAGGTTTTGGACCTTCTAGAATCTTCTTGAAAGTCCATAGGTGGCTAGGCCCATATGTGTGAGTAATGAGGGATGATGTGGCATCCTCTCGCACCATGGTGGTCAACACAGTAGGTGAACTTGCGAGAGGCATAACTTTCGCATACGAGCTTTTCGATTGACGTGATTTTTGTTCCATTGGAAAAGTCTCTGAGTGTAGATAAGTGTCAAGGGGTTTTAGCTAAAGCTAAGAAAATTACCCCCCAAAAATTCTATTTGATACGTCAAAATGGTTCAAGGAGGTTTCAAACCCCAATTTTCCAAACTGACATGTCGTTAAAATGACCCTACAAGTTGATTCCTCTAATTTTTTCCATTCTAAAATTATCGAGATAGATGAAAATAATATAATGATCCAATCTGGATCATGCCTCCCCCTTTAGGGAGGTTTTTGGTCCCTAAAAGATTTACTGAATGAGGTAAAGACAAAATTCATCTACCTTCTCCCTGGAGTACCATTTTTCTTTGCCTGGAAGTTGTTATTTCAACCCAATCTGCCAAAGATCATGATGCTCCTATCTTGTAGTTCTGGACTTCTTTTGCAAAATTATGTTTTCTGCCAACTCTGCCTAAGCATTTGGTGCTAAGTCCTCTATGGCAGGTAGGATCTGCTCCTCCCGTTCCAACATGGAATGCTCATAGAGTTTCAGATTCTCCACATTCACTACTGAGTAAATGCACATGTATGGGGGTAGACTGAGTTTGTAGATGTTATCTCCCACCTTCTCCAATATCTTGAAAGGGTCATACCGCAAATTCTTGATATTCTTACTAGGACCTTGTAGTCTTTCCTTGTTCGGCTGTAACCAAACCTTGTTTCCCACTTTCATTGACTTCTCAGTTTTGAGTTGATCATGTTTGGCCTTGTACATTTCCTCTGACTTCTTCAACGTCTCATGTACTGCAAATGGATCTGCTTAATCTCCTCAACAATTTTTTTCTCTCATTGCATCTCCTATGAGGTCCTCCCTCTCTCCTCCTTGTTGTCCATATACAACATACAAAGATGAAGGTGGAAAATATCCAAAGCAAGTGTCAAAAAGTGACTTACCAGTAGAAGTGCAGACTACTATGTTATGAGAGTGTTGTATATAGATTATATTTTCATCCCAGGTCTTCGAATGCTTCTGATTGTAACACCTCAAAAGTTGCACCAAAGTCCTGTTGACTACTTTTGTCTGCTCATTTGTCTATGTATGGAATGTTATAGATCTCTTCAACTTAGTGTCCATCTTCTCCCATAATGTAGTCCAAAGTGCACTAAGAAATATAGTATCCCTATCTGAGATGATGCTCCTTGATATCCCAAAGTGCACCTAGACCTATTCAAATAACTTGTTTGCTACTTCTTGTCCTCTGATGGTATTTTTACAAGGCATAAGAATGCACATCTTGCTGCTATCAACTACCACAAAAATATAGTCACGACCCTTCCTAATTGTTGGTAAACCTCCCATAAAATCAATGGAAATGTTTTCCCAAGGTCGAGTGGGTACAAGTAAGGGATGGTATAGACCTTGCTTTCTGTTATTGGACTTGTTCGTACAACATAGTACACATATTCTAATATATTGTGCTACATGCATTTTAGGCCAATACACATACCTTTGTAACTTAACAATTGTCTTCCCAACACTAAAATGTCCCACAAATTTGGAGATGTGAGCCTCTATGATAAGGTGAAATCTTTCACCTTTGGGAACACAACTTCTCTAGCTTGTAGAGTAACTCATTTTCGGGACGATATTCAACCTCATTGCCACCTTTTTCTACATGAATGTGGCCCTATAGTTGTTGAAATACCTTCTTGAAGTCCTATTATTTTGTGTATGCTTCTTTATATGCATCATGGATAAAAGGTTCCATTTGCATAAGAGTTCCCAAAGTTGTAATCTTAGATGTGGGTGGCCTTGGAAGCATGCTTGTTGACCTATTTGTGTTTCCCTTCTTATACTTAATTACTAGATGAAATTGTTGTAAAAACCCCACCCACTTGTAATGTCTAGGTTACTTTAGATTACTCTTGGCCTGGAAATACTATAGCATCTAGTGATATGTGTGGATGACGGTCTCCTTTCCTATTAGATAGTGCTTTCACTTCTTGACAACTTGAACCAGGGCATAGAGTTCCTTATCATATGTAGGGTAGTTCAAAACTCCCCCATGAAACATCTTACAATGATAGCATAATGGCTTACCTCCTTGTATCAAAACTGCTTCCATGGCATACCCACTTGCATTTGTCTCCACTTCGAAGGGATTTTGCAAGTTAGACAATGTGAGAACTGTTGCTTGACTAATCTTTCGTTTTAGCTCATCCAAAGCTTTCAACTGATTCTTTCCCAACTGGAAACTCTTAATGCTTGTTGTTATGACGTGGAGTGGTGTAGCTACCACTGAAAATGAATGTATGAACTTATGTAGGTACTATGTTTCCCCAACAAAGCTCTTAACTTCAATGACATTACCAGAAATTGGGCATTTTATGATGGCCTCCATCTTTCTTGGATCCATCTTGAGCTCCCCTCCATCGATCACATATCCCAAATACTCCAGTGACTGCTGAGCAAACTCATATTTCTTGAGTTTAGCCAACAACTGATGCTTTTTCATAGTCTCTGCATGAGATGTGATATGCTCCTACCAGGTAGAGCTATAAACCAATATATCATCCAAATACACTAGAACAAATGAATCTAAATAGAGGCATAATACATTGTTCATCAGTCTCATAGATGCAGTTGGTGCATTACATAAGCCAAATGACATGAATAACCATTCATATAGACCTTACTTTGTCTTGAAGGCGGTCTTCCAAGTGTGTTCTTTGACACGTACCTAGTGGTATCTTGATTTCAGATCCAACTTGGTGAAGTACTTGGTGTATTACAATTGGTCTAACAAATCATTGATCCTAGGTAGAGGGTGTGATTCTTGAGTGTATTCTTGTTTAAAGTTCTATAATCGATACACATTCGCCCAATCCCATCCTTCTTGGGTACTATAATGATAGGTGAACCACACAATGAGGTGCTCGATCGAATCAATCCATACTCTAACAATCGCTACAATTGATTCTTCACTGCATTTTCTTCCAAAACAAATTGTTTATACAACCCAATGTTTGACAATGGGGAGTCTAGCAATCACTATATTTCGTGCCCCACTTCTCTCTTGGGTGGTAGCCTTTTAGGCTCTTGGAACACTCCTATGTATTCCTATAACAACTCCTCCTACTAATATTTATTCTTTTTAGTACATCCCTCCGGGGATGCCTTTACTGTTATTGACTCATGATCATACATTTTTTCTCTTAAGAAAAGTAAAACATATTTCTTATTGGAACTAATCAACTTCTTGGCTTGGTTGGCACTTATCAGTGAGATCTTTGATTTACTTTTGTGTGCATTGACTCTCATCCCCCTTCCTCCCTCTCCCCCCCTCTCCATCTCTCCACCCCCCTTTCCCCCTCACCATGCTCCTTAGAGCGGTGGGTTTGAAACCCTCCACTTATTCGCAGGATCCACGAGCAAGTTCCAACCTCTTCCCTCCTCTCCCCCTCCCCTTTGCATCGCTCCTTAGAGAAACAAAGTTTTAGAACCCATCGCTTGTTGGTAGGCTCTACAGAGGGCAAGGGGAGGGGAGAGGGAGGGAGGAGGACATGCGTCGATGGACTGGGTGGGTGCTATGGGGGATTCTAGGAATCACCCTCCCTCAAATTGCTTTGTTTTTGTTTTAATTCGTTTTTAATTTTTATTTTTTTTTACTTTTTTTTGTTATAATTTTCTTTTTTGTGTTTTTTATTTTTTTTATTTTTTTAGATTTTGGTTTCTAAGGGTTTATTTTGATTTAAAAAAACAGTAAAAACAAAACTTGTTATGTGCAATTCTTTTAATAAAAAATATGTTTTTTTTTTAAACCTCATTTTTTTTTAATTTATTTATTTTGTAATGTAAATTATTAAAAAAAAAAAAATCAAGTAATATCACTTTTCAATTTAGGAGTCTATTTTACATTTTTTATTTACGATGGTACTAGTTGTGAAGGCCATGGTTTTAATTAAGTTGTAATTTTAAGTCCAAAAATTAAATTGGTGCTAATGGAAGCATTACTTTTCAATTCGAGAGTCAATTTTCTACAATGGTATTGGTTGTCGAGGTCGTGATTTCAAATAAGTCATAATTTTCATCATCCCCCCCAAAAATGGTGCTACTACCAGTAGTGCCAATTTTTTATTTGGTTGTTGATTTTAGTGTTTTTGACCAAAAAAAATGGGGTTTGGGGGCCAAAGTTCTTATTTTGAGGTCCAAGTTCTCGTTTTTTAGGTCACATTTATGTCTGAAAACCATCATTGAAAATCCTTATGAGCACTAGAGGAATATCAACAATTGCTAGCCAATGGAAAATCTGTAATAACCAACAAAAAATATTATGAGAATCACCTTCTCCCAAATTGCTTTGGTTTTTCATTTTTTCATTTTATTTTCTTTTTAAATAATTTTTATAATTTGTGTTTTATTTTTTTATAATTTGTTTTTTTAAGGGATTATATATATAATTTGTTTACAATTTTTTTCTCAATATATTTATTTTTTAATGTAAATTAAAAAAAATTCAAATAATAATACTTTTCGATTTAGGAGCCAGTTTTACGTTTATTATTTGCAATGGGGATTATATATATAATTTGTTTACAATTTTTTTTTTCAATATATTTATTTTTTAATGTAAATTAAAAAAAAATCAAATAATAATACTTTTCGGTTTAGGAGCTAGTTTTACGTTTATTATTTGCGATGGTATTAGTTATGAAAGTCACAGTTTCAATTAAGTCACAATTTAACTCCAAAAATAAAGCAGTGTTACTCGAAGTATCACTTTTCGATTCAAAGGTCAATTTTTCACAATGGTATTTCAAGGTTGTAATTTCAAATAAGTCAAAGTTTTCACCACCACCCCCCCCCCCCCCCCCCCCCCCCCCCCCCCAAAAAAAAGGGTGCTACCAGTAGTGCTACTTTTTTATTGTGTGGTCGATTTTGGTGTTTTTAACCTTAAAAATTGAGCTTTTTGGGGCTAGATTTCTCGTTTTGAAATCACAGTTCTTGTTTTTTAGGTCACATTGATATGTCGAAACCATACTGAAAATCCTTGTGAACATGAGAGGAAGATCCAGGGGCATGTCTACCAACCTGTTTGTGCTACCCTTCTTATACCCAATGACTAGATAAAATTGTTGTAAAAAATCCATCCACTTGTTATGTCTAGGTTGTTGTAGATTACTCTTGGCTTGGAAATACTGTAGCGGCTAGTGATATAAGTGGATGACAGTCTCCTTTCCTATTAGATAGTGCTTCCACTTTTTGACAACTTGAACCATGACAAAGAGTTCCTTATCATATGTAGGGTAGTTCAAAACTCCCCCATGAAACATCTTGCATTGATAGCATACTGACTTACCTCCTTGTATCAAAATTGTTCTCATGGCATACCCACTTGCATTTGTCTCCACTTTGAAGGGCTTTTGCGACTTAGACAATGTGAGAACTGATGTTTGACTAATCTTTCATTTTATCTCATCCTAAGCTTTCGATTGATTCTTTCCCTACTGGAAACTCTTAACGCTTGTTGTTATGATGTGGAGTGGTATAGCTATCACTAAAAAATGATGCTATGAACTTATGTAGGTACTATGTTGCCCCAACAAAGCTCTTAACTTCAGTGACATTACGAGGATTTGGCCATTTTATGATGGTCTCCATCTTTGTGGAATCTATCTTGAGCTCCCCTCCATTCATCACATATCCCAAATACACCAGTGATGCTGAGCAAACTCATATTTCTTGAGGTTAGTCAACATCTGGTGTTTTTTCAAAGTCTCTAACACCTGCATGAGATGTGAGATGTGCTCCTCCCACGTAGAGCTATAAACCAATATATCATCCAAATACACTATAACAAATGAATCTAAATAGAGGCGTAATACATCATTCATTAGTCTCATAGATGTAGTTGATGCATTACATAAGCCAAATGGTAAAAACAATTATTCATATAGACCTTACCTTGTCTTGAAGGCAGTCTTCCAAGTGTCTTCTTTGACATGTACCTAGTGGTATCCTAATTTCATATCCAACTTGATGAAGTACTTGGTGTATTACAATTGGTTTAACAAATCATCGATCCTAGGTAGAGGGTATTGATTCTTGAGTGTAATCTTGTTTAAAGTTATGTAATCAATACACATTCGCCCAATCCCATCCTTCTTAGGTACTATAATGATATGTGACCCACATGATGAGATGCTCAATCGAATCACTCCCTACTCTAACAATCGCTACAACTGCTTCTTCGCTTCATTTTCTTCCAAAACAAATTGTTTATACAACCCAATGTTCGACAATGGGGAGTCTAGCAATCACTGTATTTTGTGCCCCACTTCTCTCTTGGGTAGTATCCCTTTAGGCTCTTGTAACACTTGTATGTATGCCTATAGAAACTCCTCCCACTAATGTTTGTTCTCTTTAGTACATCCCTCTAGGGATGCATTTACTCTTATTGACTCATCATCAGACAAATTTTCTCTTAAGAAAAGTAAAACATATCTCTTACCAGAACTAATCAACTTCTTAGCTTGGTTGGGACTTACCAGTGAGATCTTTGATTTACTTTTGTGTGTGTTGACTCTCGTTCCCCTTCCTCCCTCTCCCCCACCCTCCATCTTTCCACCCCCGTCCCCCTCACCCTACTCCTTCGAGCGACAGGTTTGAAGTCCTCCACTTATTGGCAGGATCCACGAGTGACTTCCAACCTCTTCCCTCCTCTCCCCCTCCCCTTTGTGTCGCTCCTTAGAGTAGCAGAGGTTTAGAACCGATCGCTTATTGGTAGGCTCTACAGGTGGTGAGTTGAGGGGAGAGGGGGTCAGAAGGGGGAGAGGGAGGGAGGGGGACAAACGACGGTGGACTAGGTGGGTGCTATGGGGGCGGGGCGATTCTAGGAATCATCCTCCCTCAAATTGTTTTGGTTTTTTTCTAATTCGTTTTCAATTTTATTTTGTTTTAGTTTTCTTTTTTGGTGTTTTTATTTATTTATTTTAGTTTTCTTTTTTTCGAAGTGTTTATTTTGATTTTTTTCAAAAAAAAAATTGTTCTATGCAATTTTTTATACAAAAAATACGGTTTTTATTTTTATTTTTTTTAAAACCTCATTTATGTTTTTTTTTTTTTTTTTTTTTTTTTTTTAAAAAGAAAAATTCAAGTAATACCACTTTTCGATTTAGGAGCTAGTTTTACATTTTTTATTTACGATGGTACCAGTTGTGAAGGCCATGGTTTCAATTAAGTTGTAATTTCAAGTCTAAAAATAAAATTGGTGCTAATGGAAGCATCATTTTCGATTAATGTAAATTTTCTACACTGGTATTGGTTCTCAAGGCCGTGATTTCAAATAAGTCACAGTTTTCATCACCCTCCCCCCCAAAAAAATGGTGCTACCAGTAGGGCCAATTTTTTATTCAGTTGTTGATTATAGTGTTTTTGACAAAAAATATGAGTTTTTGGGGCCAAAGTTCTTATTTTGAGGTCCTATTTCTCGTTTTTGAGGTCACATTTATATGTGAAAACCATCACTAAAAATCCCTATGAACACTAGAGGAATATCAACAATTGTTAGCCACTGGAAAATCTTTAGTAACCAACAAAAGAGATTCCGAGAAACGCCTTCTCCCAAATTGCTTTGGTTTTTTCGTTTTATTTATTTATTTTTTAATTTTTTTGTTTTTTTTTTTGTTTTTTATAATTTGGTTTTTTAAGTGTGTGTGTGTATATAATTTGTTTACACATTTTTTTCAATTTATTTATTTTTTTAATGTAAATTAAAAAAAAAAAATCAAGTAATACCACTTTTCGATTTAGGAGCCAGTTTTATGTTTTTCATTTGCGATGGTATTAGTTGTGAAAGCCACAGTTTCAATTAAATCACAATGTTAACTCCAAAAATAAAGCAGTGCTACTGGAATTATCACATTTTGATTCAAGGGTCAATTTTTCACAATGGTATTGGTTTGCAAGGCTGCAATTTCAAACAAGTCATAGTTTTCACCACCACCCCCTAAAAAAGGTGTTACCGGTAGCACTACTTTTTATTGTGTGGTTGATTTTAGTGTTTTTGACCCGAAAATATGAGATTTTTGTTAGAATGTGTTCGTTTTACCATAGACAATATCACTATTGTTACCCAACCATAGGCTGAAGCCACCCTTCAAGCACCTTAACCTTGACAGAGAATTATTCTGGAATCAAACCCTAGGCTAGATATACAAACAAAGGGTAGCGCACCCTTCTCCAAGGATAACACATCAAACAAGAGCTGATCAGATAGTCCAAACCATAACCAAGAGATAGTCCAAGCCAAAACCGAAATCTGCTAGCTACAGCAGCTGCAACGACAACTCTCCTCCAGACTTGAGCACAAACTGGCCAACTACAGTGCGCACAAGTGTTGCTTTTGCAGTTCTGAGAATGCTTGCCAGAATGAAGACTGACCTCCTATATTTATACTAAATCTGGAAGACTGCCTGGGCCGACTTCTTATTCTGGGTACTAATTCTTTAGTATATATTATTTCCTTTAGCCGACTTCTTCTCTTGGAGACTAATAACCTAATACAAGTCATTCCCTTGAGCCGACTTGTCTTCTAGGGTTATTAACCAATCAATTAGGGTTTCTTCTTGCTTCTCGTAATATTCTATTCTCGTAAGGTTTACACATGGAGGAAAATACCTCCCACAACTACCATAATATCAACACTCCCTCCTAGCTAGGGAGGTATTTGAAGTTAATGGTCTTGAGCACAAACATACCATTTACCCAGTAGCATCAACATAGTCGTATAGACTATCTCATGACTAGATCATGAGCACCATCATCACTATCAATGTCATCAGCTGCATCATCTCTCGAAACCATACTCCATCTGAGTAATCAGACATGATGCTTGATAAGTCACTCACACCACAGAGTGACACAAGAGCCATTCTTCTAATCTGGACATATGTCCTAGAAGAATAAATGTTTTGAACCATTTTCCGTCTGGGAAATCTTTGTCCTTTGATCATCCAACTAGCTGATAATCATTTCCAACACTGCTGATAGTCTTCAAGGCAATCAGAACAATATCATTCAATAGAACACAACTGTGTCTATCCATAGTAGTACACAACTACAATCCAGTGGTACACTACCACACCAAGTAGCACACAGATACTTGATTTGTGACGTATAGTCACAATCAGTGGAACACATCCACCACAATAGCATACATCTACTGTCTAGAGACATACAGCCTCCATAACAATCATCTGATATCAACCTGCACAGAAAACATTGTTATGATATAAACTGAATCATCTGGGCCATTCTTCCACTCACATATGTGAGATCTTGGAAGAGCATCTGCCCTTAGAAGGTAAAACATCAATGACGAGCTATCTGGACTATTCTTCTCAAGCAAGGAAGAATAACTATCTCGATTTCTGAGCCTGGACCATTCCCCACCCTAATCCATTCCTCCGGCAATAAACAAAGTGCAACCTAGAGAGAATGAATCTGCCCTAGGGAATGTCTGTCCATGATTGTTGAACCTGGACCATTCACCTATCTGGGCCATTCCTTCGGCACTAAACAAAGTGCAACCTGGAGAGAATGAATCTTCCCTAGGGAATGACTGTCCGGACCATTTCCAAAGGAAATGACTGTCCTGCACCAACCTCCAAAACGAACCATTCTTCGAAATTGCTCACAACTGTGAGCTTCGAAAGAATGACTATCCAACGAGGCAGACCACTTGAGTAACCCTCAAGAAAAGAGACTGTCCTAGACCATTCCCCATGTTAACCACAATGAGAAATCGCTATCTATGGTACATCAACAATCCATCAAACCATTTTCATTCTGAAAAATGACTGTTCGATCTAGACCATTTTCCGAACTGGAAAATGCTTTTTCGTCAGAAATCTAAAACCACTTTCCAAACTGGAAAGGAACTGCTCATCTTGGACCATTTTTCGAACTGAAAAATGACTGTCCATAAATAAATAACACATTAGTGCTCCCTCCCAACCTGGGAGTCATCTCTTCCTTTTTCAATAAGGAAGTCGTCTCCACGAGCTCCATCTTGAGTACACAAACTCTTTTATCTTGAACAGAGGCTTTACCAAAATGTTTGCTTATCTGCTCATCTATGGAGATATATAGAGAACCACTTTCTCTTTTCTAGACTTCATCATGGAGAGTGTAATGCTTGATCTCAATGTACTTCGGTCTTTCTGGAACACTGGTATTCTCTGAAGGCTTCGTATAGCTCTGATCAATCATTGTTGGATTCATCTTTTGTTTCCCGCTAGCTCATGACATCGTGGAAAGGGTCAAACTGGAACACATCCAAGTGGTACTTCTTATGCCATCATGAGGGTTTGTCATGGATTAACAATCCATCATCCTGAGCTTCTGAGTAACCATTCTGATACAATATCTCTGTTATGGAAATTTTTTCACCACTCTTATGTTGTGCATTGGAAGCTCTCTACCAAGTTGTGTTCTTCCATCTGCATACAAGAGTCTCCTTATGGTATACCTCAAAACCTTGAGGTTTCTATACACTTATTTGTTTGATTACTTTGTTGAGGAGAACAATCCTTACATTTGTCTAATGTTAAACTCCAACCCATGGATATCGTGGCCGATATAATGGCTCATGCAGAGGTATGTCTGGTTTACTGGAACGAACAATCATCATAGTCTTCTCCCTCCATCTGGGAGAACCTCTAGTTCTAGATCTCGCAATGCTTTTATTCATAAGTTTTCCATACATTGTTCTACGTCACAAATTTCAGTTCCTCTGCTTCATTTCTTTTAGTGAGTTCATGTCAGGCTGGTAGTCTTGTGATTCTTGATACACTACCTGGTTGTTCTGTCTTTTATTTCTCTCTTGGAATCTTCATGTTCTTCCTCAAGTTTCTTTTTAGCTCTTGAGTTCATGGAGTTTTCTATAGATTTCATGCCTTGAAGATTTCGCCTTCTTCCTTTCATCATAGGATCATGGATGTGGATGGACAACCAGGGATACTTTGAGGCTTATTTTCGAAGAAGACTTCTTCTAAAGTCAAACTGAACACGTACTACTTTTCATGGCTGCTACCATGGATATATACTTCATCATCTTCAATGGATCATAGGATTAGCTCCCTCCTAATCCTTGCTTCATGTATGAGTGCATGTTTTTCTTTTGGGAGTATATAATCTACTCCCTCCATCTAACATAATCCACGCTTCCGTCTGCATCCTTATTGCCTTCTGCAAGGTGTCATAATTCTTTCTCCAATTTCCTCTTGATTGCTGACTTCTTTCTGTCTTTACTTCTTCTAGGTTTTTTCAAGATTGATTCTGATCTCGGCTTATCTCGCCGTTGTTACTTATGTAATAACTTCCACATGAATTGTTTGATGTACTTCATCCTTTCATGTGTATTGTCTGACTTATAGTCATAGTGATAACAATCCTTATCTTGTTGTTCTTCCATAGGTATAGTTTTTCTTTGAACATGTTATCTTCTAATAAATGGATATGCAAGATATGTACAGAAGATATGGTATATACAAGAACTATGAAGAGTATTGTTACCTTGTCTTAGAAGAAGAAGTATGTTTTGTCCTGCTTGGATTTCTTTGAGGGTTCCCTTTCTTCGGCAACTGATGCTTCGTGTGTTTCCTTTCTTTTCTTTAACCTGGGACAATGATTCTTGTAGTGACCATACTTTCGACAATTGAAGCATTGTATTCTTGACATATCTTTCTCTTGATTTGATTTCTTTCTGGAGCCAAACTTCTTTTTATTCCTGAAATGCTTGAACTTTGCTGTGAAGGCTTGATCATCGTATTTCTTTTGAGGTTTCTCTTTTGCACTGATCCTTGATTATTCTTGTGCACAACAAGTCCAAAGTTCTTCAAATGTAGGATACTCCTTCCTTGTGTTCATGCTTGCAGCAAATGCATCCCATGTCTTGGGAATACCATTGAGCACTATATTTACTAGTTCCTTCTCTGAGATGATCTATTCAATAGCTTGTAGTTGATCTCTTAACTGAGATATCCTCACAAAGTATGATGTTATGCTGTCATCATCATTCATCTTCATGTCACAGAGCTGATTCTTCAGAATCATTATTTCTCTAATGTTTCTGACTGAGAAGAGGTTTGTTAGGGCATCACACATCTTCTTCGATGAGTCAAGATGGGAGATGTAGGGTATCAAGTGGTCTTTTATAGATTCCACTATGATACTCATGGCATTGATGTCACTGTCTCTGAACTTCTCCATAACTGCAACGTTCTGTGGTTCCTTCTCTTTTCCTTCTTCAAACTCTGGTTCCATGATCTTTCCTTTCACGATATCCAACACTTTATTCTTGGCAAGGATGAGGTCAATCCTTGTCTTCCACGCTCCAAATTTATAAGCCCCATATAACTTGTTTTCTGACTTCATAGAGTAGTTCATGGTTGCCTTGACTTGGTCAACCCTAGATTTGATCAAAAACTCAAACTTGACGTCTTGGCTTGCTGAGAGTACCAGGAGGTGCGCTAGGCTAGGGCACACTAGTCTATCCAGAAATTAGGTCAATCCCTTCACTTAAGGTGCCTCAACGATAGGGTTAGGGTTTCTACAACTGCACCTGCTAGTAACCCTAGCGACAATGATTTAGTAACTGCTCCTACTAGAAACCCTAGCGACAGTTCTTCAACGAGCTTAGTATCCTTATGGCTATGCTCCCTTCCAATGGTTAGATTGAATGAAGGAGGTGTGGACCCATAACCTGTTAGAATATGTTCGTTTTACCAAAGACAATATCACTATTGTCACCCAACCATAGGCCAAAGCCACCCTCCGAGCACCTTAACCTAGACAGAGAATCATTCTGGAATCAAACCCTAGGCTAGATAGCCAAACAAAGGGTAGTGCACCCTTCTCTAAGGATAGAGAATCAAACAAGAGCTGGTCATATAGTCCAAACCATAACTAAGAGATAGTCCAAGCCAAAACCAAAATCTACTAGTTGCAGCAGCTGCAATGACAACTCTCCTCCAGACTTGCGCACAAACTGGCCAACTGCAATGCATACAAGTGTTGCTTCTGCAGTTCTGATAATGCCTGCCAGAATGAAGATTGACCTCATGTATTTATACTAAATCTGGAAGACTGCCTAGGCCGACTTCTTATTCTAGGTACTAATTCTTTAGTATATATTATTTCCTTTAGCCGACTTCTTCTCTTGGAGAATAATAACCTAATACAAGTCATTCCCTTGAGCCGACTTGTCTTTTAGGGTTATTAACCAATTAATTAGGGTTTCTTCCTTCTTCTAGGAATATTCTATTCTCGTCAGGTTTACACGTGGAGGTAAATACCTCCCACAACTACCATAATATCAACACTTTTTGGGGCTAGATTTCTCGTTTTGAAGTCATAGTTGTTGTTTTTGAGGTCACATTGATATGTCAAAACTATACTAGAAATCCTTGTGAACATGAGAGGAAGATCTAGGGGAGGTAGGTGCGGGGGTGGAGGGGGGAAGCCTATTCAATCACGAAGGAAATAAGATTGCATTCTATGCCTGGGGGCTTGGGGAAGTCTCCAATAACATGACAGAGGCATACTCACTATGGAAATGTTTAGACATTTCCAAAGGGGAAGGACTTAAATCCATTATTATTCTAGGGGACTCAATGCTAGTGATAAAATATATGAGAAAATATTTCTCATCAAACAAGACCCTAAGCACTCTAATTGCAATAATTCTTAAATCCCATGGTCACTTTGACAAGTTCACCTTTCTCCATATCCGAAGGGAATTAAATGAGATTGCAGATCGTTGGGCTAAAGTGTCCTCTCATCTTATCTTGGGCTCATGTTGCAAAAATGTTGAGATGAGATTATCCCCCATACCTTAATGGTTCTCACTTCACCATATTTAATGGTCATTAGGAGTGGGACAATAGATTCAAAGGCTGACAGACACACTAATCCACCCACACATTCGATAGTCCTCGGTTTCACCAGGGGAATTAAACCCATGGGATGGTACAAAGATTGACATGTGAGAGGAAGGTAATGAATGGGAAAATGGTTTGTATTCCCAGGCCGATGAGGCTTAATTCATGATTCCTATGAAGAGAGAGTAGAGGAAAGTGTGGGTGGATTTTGTGTTGAGGAAAAGGGGTCGAAAGGTGTAATCCAAGATGAAAGGGTGGCAATAGAGAATAGTTTTGGCCTCTCGATTCTAAGAGGATTTATTGTTGACCCCAAGGAAGCTCTGGGTTGTTGGTATTCCTTCCCAGCAGAATATTTCAGTGATGTTCACTAGCTATGGGATCTTCTCTTTAGGAACAATGTTAATCTTCTCTGGTTAGTCTTTAGAAAAGTAGACATTCACACTTTAGATTTGGGGGTATATCGGCTTTTCATTTCTGGACAACCTTCATGAGAAGACAATATGGACTGTGGAGACTAGAGAGAAATGAAGAAGATATTGAGGCGGTAGGAGGAGCTTATACATGGAAATATTGATGCCTCATTGCAAAATGTCAACAGGCTGGTTGAAAATGAACACACCCATTCGGCTAGTATTGACAATATTATTCAAATACTTTAGTTTCAGGCACCAAAAATTGAGGCCCTAGAGACAAAATGCCAGCTCATTCATGCATGTGTATTTCCACAATGAATGGACACAATTTCACATGCTTCCAACAATCACGAGTCTCTAAATTCTCAGCAAGACGATGTGCATGAAGAAGACATAATTGTTAATGTTTATGCCATTATTATAGTTTTTTGCATTTCAATAGATAACAACAACATAAAGACAAGATCACTGAGAAATACACAATCAAAAGAGAGACAACATTTATTCTGGGAAACCCTCTAGGGGAAGAAAACCCAGCAAAACTTCCTTATTATAGATAGCCAATACAATGCCAAGAGATAACTCAAACTAAAACAAAAGTTCCTCTCCCAAAGATGCACCACTCTCTCTCCTTCTGCAATTCTGAAACTTGTCTCTCAAAATGAGCAAGTGAGTTGTTGTGTCTAAGTGAGGCGCTGGCCTCTTTCTTTATACAAGTCTGGCACGTGTCTCTTCACTGGCATGGATGACTTCTCTAAATGGGTGGGTAAACCCACCTTTATTATATTCCCGGGCCTCTTTAATATCTGTTGGGGCCGACTTCTTATTCTGCCTATTACAATTGTCTTTTGACCAATCCGCAAAAGGGGATTTGGTCCTCTTACAATAACCGACATGATCAATCCATAATGGGGATTGATCCGATGAATAATATATCAAATAATAATTAGAATACTCTTTGCAGTTACATTATTTCAACACTCCCCCTTAACAAGAAGGGTATTCTTCAGCAGCATCATGCGAGAGAGAGAGGACAACATCATCAACAAC
>ML779284.1:1083054-1125952 GCA_009831015.1 Picea engelmannii
GGATAGATACTTCATCATCTTCAATGGATCATATAATTTAGGATTAGCTCCCTCCTAATCCTTGCTTCATGCATGAATGCATGCTCTTCTTTTGGAAATATATAATCGGCTCTCTCCATCTAGGAGAGTCCATGCTTCCGTCTACATCCTTATTGCCTTCTGTAAAGTGTCACAAATATTTTTCCAATTTCCTCTTGATTGTTGACTTCTTTCTGTCTTTACTTCTTCTAGGTTTCTTCAAGATTGATTCTGATTTTGGCTTATCTTGCAGCTGTTACTTATGTAATATCTTCCACATGAATTGTTACTAGGGGTTGTTGATGTACTTCATCCTTTCATGTGTATTGTCTGACTTGTAGTTATAGTGATAGCAATCCTTATCTTGTTGTTCCTCCATAGGTATAGTTTCTCTTGGAACATATTATCTTCTAGGAAATAGATATGCAAGATATGTACAAAAAACACGGTATGTACAAGAACTATGAGGAGTATTGTTACCTTGTCTTAGAAGAACAAGTCTGTTTCATCCTGCTTAGTCTTCTTTGAAGGTTACTTTTCTTCGGCAACTGATTCTTCGTGTGTCTCCTTCCTTTTCTTTACCTCGGGACAATGATTCTTGTAGTGGCCAAATTTTCGACAGTTGAAGCATTGTATTTATGACATATCTTTCTCTTGATTTGGCTTCTTCCTGGAGCCAAACTTCCTTTTATTCCTGAAATTCTTGAACCTTGATGTGAAAGCTTGATCATCGTATTTCTTTTGGGGTTTCTCTTTTTCACCGATCCTTGATTCTTCTTGTGCACAAGAAGTCCAAAGTTATTCAAATGTAGGATATTCCTTCCTTGTGTTCATGCTTGCGGCATATGCATCCCATGTCTTGGGAATACCATTGAGTACTATGTTTATCAATTCCTTCACTGAAATGATCTCTTCAATAGCTTGTAGTTGATCTCTTAACTGAGAGATTCTCACAAAGTATGATGTTATGTTGTCATCATCATTCATCTTCATGTCACGAAGCTCATTCTTCAGACTCATTACTTGTCCAATGTTTCCGACTGAGAAGAGGTTTGTTAGGGCATCGTACATCTTCTTAGACGAATAAAGATGGGGGATGTAGGGTATTATGTGGTCTTTTATATAATCCACTATAATACTCATGGCATTGATGTCATTGTCTTTGAACTTCTCCATAACTGCAACGTTATGCGGTTCCTTTTCTTTTCCTTCTTCAAACTCTGGTTCCACAATCTTTCCTTTCACAATATCCAACACTTTATTCTTGGCAAGGATGAGATCAATCCTTGTCTTCCATGCTTTGAGTTAGAAGCCCCATCTAACTTGTTTTCTGACGTCATAGAGTAATTCATGGTTGCCTTGACTTGGTCAACCCTAGATTTGACCAAAAACTCAACCTCGACGTCTTAGCTTGATGAGAGTACCAGGAGATGCGCTAGGCTATGGCACACTAGTCAATCCGGAAATTAGGTCAACCCCTTCACTTAAGGTGCCTCAACGAGAGGATTAGGTTTTCTGCAACTGCACCTGCTAGTAACCCTAGCGGTAGTGCTTTGGTAACTGCTCCTGCTAGAAACCCTAGCGACAGTTTTTCAACGAGCTTAGTATCCTTATGGCTATGCTTCCATCCAGTGGTTAGATTGAATGAAGTAGGTGTGGGCCCATAACCTGTTATAATATAATGGATGTGATCATTTAACCATAGACAATATCACTATTGTCAACCAACCATAGGCCGAAGCCACCCCCAAGCACCTTAACCTTGACAGAGAATCATTTCGGAAGCAAACCCTAGGCTAGATAGCTGAAAAATATAACATACCTCTCTCCAAGGATAACACACCAGATAGGATTAACAAGAGCTGATCAGAGAGTCCAAACCATAAACAAGAGAGAGTCCAGGCCAAAACCGAAATCTGCTAGCTGCAACGACAACTCTCCTCCAAACTTGTGCACAAACTGGCCAATTGCAGTGCGTACAATTGTTGTTTCTGCATTTTTGAGAATGCTTGCCAGAATGAAGACTGGCCTCCTGTATTTATACTAAAACTGGCAAACTGCCTGGGCCGACTTCTCATTCTGGGTGCCTATTTAATTAGTATATAATATTTCCTTTAGCCGACTTCTTCTCTTGGAGGCTAATAACCTAATACAAATTATCCTCTTGAGCCGACTTGTCTTCTAGGGTTATTAGCCAACTAATTTAGGGTTTCTTCTTGCTTCCCGAAATATTCTATTCTCATCAGGTTTACACGTGGAGGTAAATACCTCCCGCAATTACCATAATATCAACACCATGGATGTAGAAGTCAATGACTCTGCCATCTCAGCCAAGGAAACAGGAATTCAG
This sequence comes from Picea engelmannii, assembly GCA_009831015.1. Classification (NCBI taxonomy): domain Eukaryota; kingdom Viridiplantae; phylum Streptophyta; class Pinopsida; order Pinales; family Pinaceae; genus Picea; species Picea engelmannii. The sequence goes on from ML779284.1 coordinate 1,085,423, forward strand.
GAGAGCACTCTTCCATGATAGGTAGATGTTTTTTAGGGTTGTTTTTCTATTGAGTCAATATGTCAAAATTGTAACATGCAAAAATGTATGGAACTTTTGTGTAGGAAAGATTATAGTCCTCTATTTAGCTAGTTTAGGAATATACTCGAAGATAGAGCAGGATGTTGGAACTTTGTACTTTTTTTTGGTATGCTTTTGCACAACCTTTTTTGAATGAATACAATTCTATCCCGGATATAAAAAAATAAAAAATAAAAGCACTAGAGGAAGACCAACAATTGTTTGCCACTGGAAATCCATAGTAACCAATAAAAGAGATTCCCTTACCTACACTGGTGCATTGGAGGGAAAGGCAATTGTGTGAGGGATTGCATCGCAAAGAAGGGAACTCCTTCCTTGGTGTTGTGCACGATGGAGAAGGGAAAGAATGGTTGACTAAAGATGGATTGTTGTGCTTAAAGGAAATTACAACCATATTTTCCATGTTTGAGTAATATGGATTGGGTTGTGTGAGATAGTTAAGAGCCAACAAATAGGAAATCACTCTTGTGGTCACATAACCCTAGCTTGGGGGTAGCCTCTACAATAGAGTGGTTACAGTTGGGTGGAAAAGCACTTGGTTGTAGCAAGTTGGTGGTGAGTTCCAGAGAATATAGGTGTTACTCTTGTTGCTAATTATTTGAGCAAAATCTAAATTTGAGCATAAGGATGCTGTGTTTACATTTTCATAGACCAAGATGATAAATCATGGACTAAGGGTAACGTCCAAAAAGCCTACGTGCATGTTTTAGAAGGAACATAATATATCATGTAAAATATGGGTTATAACATATAGGTTATAAGGTGTTCCCCAGGCTTTGTAAGCCATCACTTAAAGCATGAAGCAAATAATACCTTATATAGTATATGTTGCTTAATCCAACCATTAAAAAGTTCCGGCGCATTCACCATTTTACATATATTTTAGATAAGCACTTTAATTATTAATGTAATTTTATTAACACTAAAAAGAGTACGTGTTAATATAAAAATGCCAAATTGAGTTTATAAAGGAGAATGAGATGGTCAAGGATTAATCTTAGACCACTTAAAACAACCATAACAACAAAATTAACTACATTTTCATCGTACGAATTTGGTTGTTGATTAGTTATGGAACCTAATGGGGGATAAAGAGGGTATAAAATGAAGTTTCTTCGAAAGGAAGAAAGGATTTTAGAATTTTTGTAACACTCAAAGGGATAGACCGTAAAATCAAAGCAATAAATACATATAAAGCTTGGGGAACTCGACCACGACCAATAGCATAGTTATTAATTTAACAAGAATTGGGATTTTAAAATAGAAATCTTGGTCAAAAAAATCATATTTTTGGATAAAAACATTAATATCAACCCTCAAGAAGTGACACTATTGGTAGTATTGTTTTTTTGGTGGTTAAAATTCTTACATGTTGCCTTGACAATTGATATCATTGTGGACAAAAACTTTAAATTTGACCATCGAAACAAAAAGCAATGTTATCAATAGCACTAGTTTGTATTTTTGAGTTAAAATTATGACTTACTTGAAATCGTGACCTTGACCATTGATATCAATGCACATACAAAACTCAAACTCAGCTCCTAAATCATTGTTTGAAAATTAATTAATTTTTTTACATTAATAAATAAATAAATTGAAAAACAAAACCCCACAAGCCATTAAAAAAAAAAAGTAACCCAAAATTTCTTAATTAAAAAAAATAAAACTAAAAAGATCGTAAAAAACAAAAATTATAATAAAAGAGTGAAAAACACACAAAAATAAGTAAATAAAATTAAAAAAAACTAAAATACAAAAAAATAAAAACAAAAATAATTAAAAAGAACTTAATTAAAAATAAATAAATAAAATAAAACAAATTTTAATTAAAAAATAACCAAAAACAAACTAAATTAATTTTAGCCCGGGGGAGCGACATTCTCGGAATCTCATCCCCCTCCCCTCCCTCCTCCGTAGGAAACACGGGGTGGGATGGGGAGGAAAGGGGGTGACCAGTTGGGGGGCGGGGTACGATTCAGCTAAAAATTTGATTTTGTATTATGGTATTTGTTGTGGAGTTTTCTGGAAATGCACTGTTTAGGTGGTTTTGAAACATCCAATGTTTCGAGTGGACACTCCACCCATCATCACGGACAAAAGAAGCTCAATGATACAAAAAAATATATGATGGGAAATAAATTTATAGGGTAAACAAAAGGAAATAACCATTAGAAAATTGAGGTGGCTATTGGGAGTCACCATTAAATTAACAAAAAAAATTTGTAAGTAAGTAGAATCTATATTAAATATATACAATTTACAGTAGAGTTGAAACTTTTCCCATGCCCAAAAAAACCATGACAGTCTCTTGGGATAAAAAAACCAAATATATGTCTGCTCTAGTGGGGAAACTAGGTTTGAGATAACAATATATGTCTTTAAGTCATATGTTAATGAATGTCATAGAGTCTTCCATGTCATATGTTAATGAATGTCATAGAGTCTTCCATTACTACTATCAGTCCTGAAGACATAGAAAACTAGATATAAAAGAGTAAACAGAGACTAAAAAGCTTGATATCACTAGATATGAGGAACTTGGGAAGATGATGGATCTAAGCCCTTTTTATGCGCGACTACAGTTGAAGACTCGACACCGTCTAGACCCCCAATAGGAGGTTGGAAGACGCCACCATGTCGACGTGCTATCCATGTCACCACCTCCAGCAAGCAGATAAACATTTTAAGTGTCCAATAGTTCCATTATGCTCTTGAGTTGGTAAAAATCCTCTTCTTTCGGTAGCATGCCCAGGGCCATCATAATTTTGGTGTGCCAATATAATTCCAAAGTATATTAGAATTTCGAATTCCTAATCTTGGTGCAACCAAGATCATGAATCAATCCACCAACCTGTTGTTCCATTTCTTCATCATCCTTGAATTCTCGTATCAAACGAACCTCAACCTCCAAGGCTGGCATTGAGGCCTTGTCCTCATCCAACACAAAACTCTCATAAAAATCAACGACATCCATCGTTGTCTTAGCCGCTCGAGACAACGCTACAACGGAGGTGCGAGGCTTACGACCTCAGGGCGCCATGACTAAATGGACGAAAGCTACTCGCGGAGGTACAGTCTCCAGCTGCTCCGTAGAGGGATGATTGACAAGCGAGTTGACAGGTGTAACAACATGCAAGATAAGTGAGGCTCCCGAGGGTCTTGGGCTGAGCGTCAAAGTAGCCACTCCAACAACATTCACAAGATGACACGTGGACACCCCAGCTGGGGATTAAATTAACATTTTGAAATAATAACTTTTAAAAATAATAATATAAAAAATTGATCGTTGAGAAAGTTTAAAATGTTAGATCAACCATTGGAGGACAAAGGGTTGGAGAAGGAAAGGAAATTAGTAAAGTAAAAGGAAATTACGACTGAGGAATAAGTTAAAAATAAGGGGAAAAAGGAAAGGATTAAATATATGTGATGATACTAAATAAATAAAAAGGGATTAGAGTAGAAAGAAGGGTATAAGATTATTAGGAGTTAGGGTGATTTGGTGATACGAGGGGAAAAAATGTAAAAATAAAAGATCGAGAAGGGGTTGATGTAAGAATAGGAATGTTGAAAGGGGAAAAATTAATAAGGGAGAACCGATTTAATGGTCAAGGAAATGAATGAGGGGCTTTAATGATTGGCTGAGTTTGTAGCTATCCTTACGATTAAAGTTATTAGGGTGTTTTTCAATTTCAAGGGCTTCTCAAATACGACAGGAATAATATGGTGTTGAGGCGAAAATTTTGGTTTGGTCAAAGAAAATCAAGTGCTTAGATTTGAAAGTGTTATGCAATAACTGACTTGGTGATTCGATTGTGGGTAGTGTCAGCTATGTGCTCTTTGAGTCGGGCTTTGAAAGATCTTCCATTTTGGCCTATTTATGATTTGCCACAGGAGCAAGGAATTTGGTAGACTCCTAGATCATCATAGAGTCAGATTTGTCCTTAGCGGTTTTAAATAATTGTCTTAGGGTTTTACAAGGTTTGAAGAAGGTTTTGATATTCTTTTTGGCCAGAATTTTTGAAATAAGATCGGTGGTACACTTGATGTAAGGCATAGAAAGATGGGCTAGGGGCGGGTAATTGGATTAGGATTTTTGGGTTTTGAATTCCTTATAGAGTGGAAGGATTTGTTGATATGGGAAATAGAGCAATGATTAGCCATGAGGGCCTTAGTGAGATGAGTTTTTTCCTCCTCAAGGAATTCAGGAGCTGAGATTCAGATGGCTTGAGTAGCTAAAGTTTTTAAAATCGAAGATTTTTGGGCAGGATTCAGTGTGCCTCGGTTTCTTGTAAACTTTATGGGTAAGGGAACCATCGGGAATACACAAGATGAGAACATCTAAAAAGGGAAGATAATTATCCTCAATTTTCTAACGGCTATTTCCTTTTGTTTACCCTATAAATTTATTCCCCAACATACTCTTTTCATATCATTAAGCTTATTTTGTCCTTGATGATGGGTGGAGTGTCCACTCTAAATGTTGGACATTTAAAAACCACCTACATAGTTCATTTCTAGAAAGCTCCACGGAAATTATGACTCACTGTGAAAACATACACTCTCAAATTTGTATGGTATTTTTTAAAAACATGTTTTTAATTTTAGTTTTTGTTTATCTTTTAGTCAAAATTTTTGTTTTTGGTTAATTTTTAATTAAAATTTGTTTAATTTATTTTAATTTTAATTTTTGTTTTGTTTTAACTAAGTTATTTTTAATTATTATTTTTTATGTTGTATTTTAGTTTTTATTTATTTAATTTTGTATTTTAGTTTTTTTTTTCTTTTTTATAGAATTTTTGTAATTTTACGTTCTTTCTAAAAAAGTTCAATTTTTTTTTTTAAAGATGGTGTGTTTTTTTTTCATTTTTTAAAACTAGCTTGCGGGTTTTTTTTTTAATTAATTTATTTTTTGATATAAATGATGGTACCAGCTGTTATCACATGAAGTTGTCATGGGTTAAATTTCTCCTTAGGTTTTAATTTTTACCCATTAGTATTTTTTGAAGTTTGTTTTTAATTTTCTCTTTATGATTTTCTTAGGTTAGTTTAAACAAATAAAGGTTTGGGACTTGGTTCACATTTTTGACCCACACCTATGATTTATACCCTAGGTTCATTTTGTGGTTTATATCCTTGACTCATCACTTGACTTGACGGCTAGCACTATCAACCCCATGACTCCACCAACCTGACAAGTCACTCCATCCATTCATATGCTTGAACCTCTCCACTCTATCCCTTTGCCTGTTAGGGAGTCAAATCAAACCTTGTCAAGTACGTTGCCAACTCACTAGTTGTTTTCATAGCGCATATTTGTACACTCTCCCTCTTTACCATCATTCACAATTATGAAGTTGATGCCATGCCTTTTCATTGTTTTCAACACCCTTGTCTTCAAAAGGAATACCATGATTTCATCATTTATGAAGTTCTACCTGTTTACCAAATTTGAAATCCTACTCCTAGCTCGGCGCTGCAGAAACCACTAGTCCAGACAATGTTGTGGATTATGCTACAAAACTAACTAACCGAGGTGAATTGGAGATTGAGGTGATTGCAAACGACTCCAGACTTGCTAAAGAACATCAATAATCAAGTTTCAGTGTCCAGGTACTTATTGAGCCATCTGAGCGTTGTTGAAGATCAATTGAAGGTTTTGTTTATCTTTCCATAGCACCTGGCGCTACCAACTGTGGTTTATTACACCTACCAGACCCTTTACCTCTACTACCACATACTTCTTAGCCATCTGCATACTGTCAGTTTCCTCCACTGAAATTGAGTCAATTTGATTCAGAGCTTTGAATGCCCATTTATCCTCTTGGCTCATGTTGTCCACACTACGCTACATAAACCACTATTAAACTGCGCTACAGATCCCATGTTCCAATGTTTCAATTTCAGTGTCAAACCAGTGCCATCTTCTATGCTCACAAATCCAGCATTAGTTTTCCTTATTCATTGTGTTATTCTATATTTTCATCTCAAAGTCTATTTGCAGTGAAGAGTTTAGGATCCCTTGATTTTTAAAACGATGATGATACTGTATGGTGGCCTTATGTTAGATTAAAGTTTGACAGTGCAATTTCCATGCATATCATTTCTCAAGGGATATTTTTCCCCCATTTTCAACCATCAAACCAGTCTTTTATTAGTTGAGAAGTGAATTGGAGGAAAGCCCTGAAAGACCAATTAAGGATCACCTTTCAAAACTTAAAGACTTTTTCCTCTGTTTGGTTTCCTTACCTTTCATAGCATTATAGTAGTTCACCTCCTGCCTCTATCAATGGATACACCCCAACAAAAGAAATCTCACAAGGGTGGGAGTGTGTTCAAGACTGAGCCTTCTGACATGCACCTATTTGATGTTGAGCCTATGATCAGGGAGGTTTTCCAAAGGGTTGGTTGCCTATCTTTTTGTCAAAACATGCAAAGGGGACACCCTGAAGTAGCAAGGGAATTTGATTTAAACTTTGATGGCACCAAGAATAAGGTAGGAACCCTTGAGTTGGAGGTATCTAAGGCCACTATTGTAGCAACCACTGAGATACCCAACATTGGTGAGAGGTGGTTCAAATCTATGACTCTCAATGCAGCCTTTTATAAGGATTTCCTCAAGCCAGATTATCAAAAAGACAATTTGTCCAAGGGAGTGCCTAGGAGCCACTTGGTTGAAGGTGAGGGTAGATTCAACATGATATATCAGTATCAACATGTGAGGGAAGATTCAACATGATATACCAGTATCACATTAGGCTCTCGCTACACTTCACAGGCAAGGAATTGATGAATATCCCTTTCTATCTGTTTAGAAGTATGGAAAAAATGGCTGATAGAGTCCAAGCCAAGTCCAAGGCTGTGGACACTATTGTTTTCCAGTCCGGTTTGATCAGGATGCTTGTAATGGAATAATTGAAGAACATAAACCTAACTTGGGAACAATTCATTGTATTTACAAATCTGCAACTAGATGTAGCCTCAACCCCTCAATCTAGGGTGCAGAGCCCTTTTCCAGCTAGTAGTGTTGCCCAAGCAGAAACAAGCAAAAAGAGAAAGATCAAACCTATTGCCCAAGACAAAAAAGTTCCTAAGGAAATTGAAAAAGAAGAGAGGGAAGTCCATCACTCCCCACAAAGAGAATTTTCGCCTCAGCCTGCACCTGAACTAGAGGAAGTTCCCTCCCAAAACCACAGCCAAAAAGGGAAGAAAATTGCATTTTCCTTCACCTACTACAACAACTAAGACCAGAGTTAAGAGGCCTTTCACCAGATCATCAGCCCACAAGGAAGGTGCTGAAATCAAAGTCATACCCAAGGCTCCAGTCCCAAAGAAATTTAAAGGTAAAAGTGACATTGTTGGGAAGCCCATTGAGGTCATGACCAAAGCTTATGTTCAGAAGAAAGAAAAAGGTAAGGGTGAAGCTACTGAGAAGCTTGTTGAAGTAATAAACATCAACACTCCCCCTGATAATCCCACCTTCAAGAGATTGATCAGAAAACTCAGGGATGCAAGGAAGGAAGTTACCCGTTTTAATGGAGAAAGATTGACTGAGAGAAGGAAGATGAAGGAGCTCATGGACATGTATAATGAAACCCTTGATATGGCTAGGTTTACAACAATAATATTCTTGCCTCTCCATAGGCAACTTAAGACTTTGTACATGCAAAACAGAAGCATACAGTCACAAAATAGAAAGCTCAAAGAAGAATTGCAACCCTTCAAGGCTGATCTAGCCCAGAGAAATTTAAATGTTCTAGCACAAGCTGTAGTAGAGAGAAGTGCCCTTGCAAAAGAAAGAAATGTTGTTGCAATAGAGGGAAGTTCTCCTGCAATAAGGAGGAGTGCCAAATTGAGAAGATAAAATGGAGAGGATGACATATCCATTTTTTATGATGATCAGTTTTTGCACGCTTGAAGTGTTAAAGGAAATAGTATAATTTCACATACTAGAGGCATCTACAGGCTCATAATCCATATACTAAGACTTTTTGGGTTTTTGAGGATTCATTGAATGACATGGAAAAAACACAGAGATTTCATAACGCCTGGCGCTACAAAATCATCCACACAGACTGTTTTGTAGATGCACTACTAAAAGAGCTGTAGAATCACCTAGCCAGACATAGAGTGGTAGTTCTCTATGGAAAGTCCTTGCAAAATAGTGTTACAGGAGGGCTCTACGAAATATGCTACCGAATGCGCTACGAAAAGATGCTACGAACTGTCTGTTACAGTCAACAAGTTTTGAATTCATTGCCTCTTCTTGGCTTTGATGATTTGGAGGGAACCAAGGATCAACAGGTGGCAGATAGAGCTCAGCACAAAGGCTTGGAGGACACATGGCACTGGAGGAGATGCGTCCAAGCAACAACAAATCATGTCATTTATATCTTGTTAGAGTTGTTTCCAACAGGCTCCTTGATTCTAGCAGTCTGTTATATCCACTTGTACAAATGTTAGATTAGTAGATTTTTGTGGAGAATCCTAGGATAGGAAGGCCATATCGCATCTCAAGTTGTTGTCTACTGTTTTTGGATATAAATACATCAGAAGAATGTTATGTAGGGTTTGAATGGTTGAGCAGAGCTCCCTAATTTGTAATATTTTGACTAAACATAGTTGTACTCTGGTTTATGTATAAGACCTGAGATATTTTGATTAATGGAAGTCAACCTCTTTTCATCATCTTGTTTCTTCTTACTTTGGATGTTCATTATTGGATGATCCTTATGAGATGTTATGGTTGTGTTATAATGGATGTTTGATTATAATGTTGCTATAAATGTTTTTCAGTGTTTTAAATTTAGTTCAAGAAGTTCTTGTGATTGATTTTTTCTTCACTTAGTTGCTAGAAGGCCTGATGCTTATAGCATACCTATCCACCTTCCTCACCAAGTCTTCCATCTAATCACTTTTATTCTTAAACCATTGAATGAAGTTATTCAAAACCTCATTTTCTTATGCATATTAGCCTAGACTTTCTGTGTTAAAACATTGCTATGTTGAGTTTTGTCCATTTGACCTTCTATCATTAGTCTAGATTCATAAACCTATTTGATGGGTGTTGGGATGATCCTCTTGCAATATGAGGGTGACTCTCAGTGATAACACCAGTAGTCAAGGACGTGGTTTCAATCAAGTCATAATTTTAACTCCAAAAACAAATTGGTGCTACTGGTAGCATCGCTTTTCAATTTGAGAATCAAATTTAAGGTTTTTGTCTAGAATGGTATCGATTGTCAAGGAAACGGGTCAGAATTTTAACCACCCCCAAAAAGGGCTCTACAAGTAGTACCACTTTTTTATTCAGGGGTAATAATAGCCACTAAATATGACCTCTAAAAAAATAAGAACTCTAGAGATTTCTGGTTAAGTTGGTAACTTAGTTCAACAGAATCATCACTTAGCTACATGACTTATTTTCCTCGTAAATCTTCTTGGATATATTCAAATCTGTAGAGTTGTAGTCATTCTTGAAAATGTATAAAACATATTAATAATGTTTAGTGGCTCTATGCCCCCTTTTTTTTTATGAGTCAGGTTTTTAATTCAATGAAGACATTTTGTGGATATCACCCCCTTGTCTATATGCGTGTTTTTTTAAAGTAAGTATCTATATATTACCTTCCAGGAACAAAAATTACAGTAGTGTCTGAAATGTCAAGGAACTATTTGTGCTAAATTGCCCCGAAGGGAAACCAATTCAACATGTTTCTCAATACTAAATTAAACAACATGAATTGAATCGCCCTGTGGGGAAACCAATTCATCCAAACCTGTCATGCAAACTAGAAAACAAAAAAGGACTAACTCTTGACACACAAAAAGGAAACATTGTGCTAGAAGTCGTATAAGGCCCAAGAGGATGCTTCTAGAAACATACATGATTAACAAAACTAGGCATGCAAGCTGACACATGTGCACATGTCGGTGCTCATGCATTATGACGGTCTCTTTTTCCCACGTCGAACTCTGCAGCCACCTGGGTAGTTGGAGCAAAGAACGTCATTGAAGTTGTCGAGGCACTGGTAGATGGTTCTGGAGAGTGCCGAGAGCCGAGTAGTGTGGAGAGAAGAGATGCAATTTTCTCCCCTCACTTGTCCATATGTTCTAGCCGAAAGTGCATGTCGTCCACATATTTCCGGACCGCAAAGATCAATTCATGTAATATCACCACTGAGTCGCAAAATATGGAGCATGAATGGAGCTAGCCTGGAGGCTCTTCCAAGTGGGATGGCGTTTCCTCCAAGGGAGTCATGACAAAGGGTGGTGACATGGGGATTGTTGAAACATACATATTATTCTAAACTTTAGACTAAAATAAGTTTCATTTTTGTTTAAATAAAAACCAAAAAAATGCACTTGGATAATCATCGTCGAATGAAGCCTTCTGATTAATCCAACGGTCTAAAATTCTTAAGAGATTATGGAGCTGCCTATTTATTAATGAATCAATTTATATAAAGGTTTGCTTTCGAAATTTTGGGAGTCAGAGTTTCGCGAAGTACGAAGGTTCAACATAGAGCATCTTCGAAGCCCCGATTCCCGAATTCATGAAAGTATTAAATGTTAAGTCGGGTTAATTAAAGATTAAGAAAGATTAACGATAAGTAAATCTCATCGCGACTTCGTGATTCAGGAGCTCTTACATATAAAATATTTTGAAGTCTCGATACCCGAAACCCCACCATTATAGAACTAATTGCGGTTAATTAGAAGAGTTAAACACGATTATACTTAATTAAACCTATTTCGACTTCGTGTTTCGTAAGTCTTATTTTAATCTGTTATAAAGATCCCCGAGATCCGAAACTTGATTAAATGATAAGTATGATTAATTAATGTACTAGATGAGGATTATACTCTAATTAATATATTGCTTAATAATAATTCGGATACATTCAAATTCTGCGCTTTTCCCGAGGTATCGACCATTAATAACATTAATATTTGATTTAGGGAAATGATTCCAAATAAGATCCAATTTTAACGCCCAAATATTTTTTATTAAAGAAATTAAAAGCATTGTCAGTGAAGGTATACGCATGGTTTATGCGTTTAAGGTAAAAAGATTTTTTAGTTCTGAATTACATTCTTGTTTTCATAGAGTTGGCTTAGTGAAATAACTAGTTTTCTACATTATCATTCTCTGTAATAGGTAATAGAACTCTGAAATTTGATATCATGGCTCTGCAGAAAGCGCCTAAAACAACTGGCAAATTTTTTGGCCAGAACATAAACGTTATTTCTGATACTTCACCCAGAAGTATAAGGACAGTTAAAACTTGGACGCATGTGTTCAACACTATACAATATGTTGTTCCTGAGTTTATAATTTAAGGCTTTAAAGTATACTGTCAAGGCATTTGAAAAAACAGAGGGAGCTAAGAATAGAAAAAACATTGATAAAAAGGCAAAGGCTATTGTCGGTTTCTCAATTGTCTGTCGAAATTCCCAGTTTTCATGGATATCGATATCTCTCTCAATTGTTGCCCATGAACGTTCTAAGTCAACCCGGTTATTTGTTGTTTGTAAAATAGTGTTAAATAAATTTAGAGCAATGTTGGTTTGATCCGAGAGACCGGGCTCGATGTTAGGCTGCCTTGCAACTGGTACTGTCATGAAGGAGGAAAGTAAAGGAGGATAAGGTTCCGTGTTTTCTTTTTAGGCTAGTTATCTCTATTCCACAATGTAACGAGAATGATGTCAAAACAAAAATAAATAATATGACCAAATTGTAGGCCTTTTCTTGTATCTGAGTTAAATTTTAAAGAAAAGAAACATGCATGATATGGAGAAAAACATAAAGCTATTAGCAAAGTGAGGCATCAATTTCAGAGGAATCTCACATTGTAACAAAAGACTATGAAATGAGAAAAATATTAATGAAGCATATGATGTTGAAATCTAAGCATSTACAGGTCTTGTATTTGTTGATAACAGATACAGAGGAAAAACTGTAAATGATTTGAAATAACAAGAATAATAATTTCCACAGTAGAGGTTGTACTAAATTGTAGCTAAGCATTCATCAATCAAACATATATAAGAAAGATGAGATGACAAGGAAACACATAACTCAGAAGTGACAAGATATGGAATCTTCAATCTACATTTCTATTAATTTAGAGTCTCTTCAAAATTACTTCGTCCTAATGTTTTTCAGAGAGATCAAAAAGCCCCCATTTTAGTCTTCGTTCCCTGTATTTATACAAGGTCATCCATACTTGATGGTTAACAATCTCCTACTTTCTAGGAGAAAAATAGTTACAAAAATGAAACCTTAACCGTTGCACGATAAACTTTTGTTTATCTATCATTCCAACGGTATGAGTTTCCAAACGATACTTCATTTCTTAGTCGAAGTCTCTCCCTCCTTTGATACTACACATTCAATACATTTCTCCAGAAAATGGACAATGTTTCTAGGAGGTGTTGGAATATCTTTAGCCTCAAACAGATAAAACTTTCTTTGAACCTTTGGGAATTGGTCTTCAAAACCTTGGTCGGAAAACTTGATCACTTGCAATTTTAAACTGGGCTGTACCAACCATTTGTTTATTAGGTTGGCATTGATTTCCTTCAATTGTAAAATTTCAATCTGAATCTTCTTCAAACCTTCTTTGCAGTTCAACTGCTATTTTTCAATGTTTATCTGCCCCAGTGACTCAGAGTAGTCATTTTTTTCAATGCCTAATGCTTGCTTATCCAAAGAATCGAAGTTTCCTTCACAATCATCTTTGATTTCTTTGACTATCTTCTTACTCTTAGATATATTTGTTTCCCATACCTTGAGCATGATGTCTCCTTTTATTTGTTCTGTGACAGAGAGCTTTAGATTTTTCGTTGCCTCTTTATTCCCTGAACATGCAACCTCTTTCTGGAAAGTATTCCTTGCTGCTTTAGCTTACTTTTCTAGTAAAATAATATTATCAAGAGATTTTCTTACCTCTTGAAAGTAATTCTGGATGATCCCTATTTTGGAGATCAGTCTCTGCTACTCGGCTTCTATCTTTGTATGCATTTCCAACGAGAAGGTCTGGAAATCCTTTGAATCTATAACCCAACCTTCCATCAAATTTAACTTAGCTTGTAACTGTTCTGCATGCTCCTTTTGCTGAGCAACCTGCACCTGACTTGCTTGTATCCTCCGGTTCATTTCGTCCAAGCTTGATTTGAGTGATTGAATTTCTAGCCTTTCGACAACCGTCTGCTCCAAGATTTTACTCACCTCTTCTTTGATGTTCTTCTCAGCATTCTTTAACTGATCCTGTAATTGAGATATCATGTTATTACTCTCCTTTATCCTCGTTCTCATGTTTCCCACGATAAAAAAATTTGTTGTTGCCATGGCTCCCATGGAAACTGCTATCTCTATAGCGAAATACTCCTCCTACAAATTATGTCCATCTAGCAAGACTTTATGCTTTGTTACCATACTCCCCTCCTTCATATACATCTCTTGTTTCAGGACAACCTTCCTCTTTCTGCTGAAAAAAATAATCAGAAGGAGGAATCTCATCTATGGAGAGACAGGTGAGGTCATCAACAAATAGGGTTCACGTCTGTGGGAATACAAAGGCGGATTGTAAGGGGGTTAAGGAAGTTATGGGACTTCCTAGCTCTGTAGATCCTTTCCCTTCTATTGCCTTAGGCACATTGGCATCAACACCAGGTGATGAAGGGGGAGTAAGCTTACTGGACTTGGGAGGTATCTCGAACCTCGTATCTACTTCCGTCTCTGGTTTTTTTGTCTGTAAGGCCTCTTTATTTTGTGGGAGCCTTTCAGTATCTTGTGGGACTTTTTCGGGATTGCCCTTCTCCCATGCTTCTTGTTCGAAGCCCGAGGGATTATTTTCCTGTTCGTGGGGAAGGGTGATTGCTTCTCCTTGCAGTACTTTGGGCAGACCACTCCGTCTATGCTTCTGAAAGGTCCAAAAACTAGCTTGCAAGTCAGACAACGGTGTCTGTACTCGTTCTAACACCTCTTTATAAGTCTTAGTCCCTTTGAACATGTCATCCCAAGGGGACTCCTCATGTTCATATGCTTTCATATTTCAGTGGGCCATGTGTTTCCCCACTAACTGGTAAGGATCGTGCTTCCTATGCTCGAGGTCTACCAATTTGACCCCCTCCAGTGCTGCCGCTTCAACCTTGGAATGACCCAAGTTGAGAAGTGAAAATTTTCCAATCTGAACAGGAAAAAAATGCCAAGATTTCTTTTGAGTTGTCTTTAATTCTATACCGATTCCACCCGTTACTATTTGATAAGCCACCTCCCTGCACACTAGTCTGTCAGGGAGGAATTTTGGGAGCGCATGTGGAGGAATCAAACATCCAAAGACTCTGATGTAGGAGAGATTCTCCTCTATAAACTAGTAAGCAATTGCCCAAAGGCTTCCTATGACCAACTCTGAAATGTGGGGGAGTGCACAGTCGTATAGCATCTGGTGTAGTGGTATTACCACAAAATGACAAATCTCATAGAATGAATCTTTGGCATTTTCTTCCCAAAGTTTAGAATGATATTCATGATTAGGCTCCAGGTAAGTCAGATTCCAACTCCAATTCATCATAGGGAAAGGAGTTGAGAAGCATATAGCATCCATGATGTATGTGGACATATAAAAGGTTACTGCTTGGCCTTTCGATCTTGCAGTCTGGTACTCCATAACCTCTCTCGCTATGTTATCGGATAAAATCTTATCCCAATTGAAGTTGTAACCTTCTGCGGCATCATGAAAAAGAGGTACCCATTCCGCTGGGAAGTGGGTAGGACTTTCCTTACCAAAAATCCTACATAACATCATCACCACATAAACCATATACTCGTTCAAAGACACTGTGGCGTAAACACCATGTGTGTCGGCCCTGAATTTTTCTTTGTTTCTCCACCAGTCTTTTATTATGTTAGGATACGTTTGGTCTGACTCAAAACATTCTTTCCTCTGAAACTCACTAACAAAATCTTTATTATAAATGTATTTGGGACAGGAAGACAGTTTATACATTACTTGTATATGTTCTGGTCTGAAGGAGCCGATGACAACCCCTTGGCTGTCCAGAATGCTCCTCATCTGCACGTCCGCTCACTCTAAAGCCCAACTGATCATGTCGTTGTAAGTTAGGAGTCGCGGCCACGTAGCCACCTTGTGAAGTTCAAACTCCGCTATATCCTGGATTTTGTTGTCGGCACCGTGGGGGAAGTTCTTAATCTCATAATCGAGAGTTTTGAAAATCTACCTCCAGGATTTTATGGAATCGATGGCCTGCGGTATTGTATCAGATACAACATCTCTGTCTGGACTCGAGACCTCTGCAACTTCCTCATTTTTCTTGGTGGCCTTCTTGGGCGCCATGTTGGTTATACTGGACCAGAAACTTGTTTACAGAGAAAAGTGTATAAAACTGGACAAATGTGACTCACTACAGAGGTAAAGGTTAAGAATGAACTTTGACACACAGGACCTTTATTAATCTCTAAATTTGTCCTGTAGCGAGCGTACTGATACCATCGATGAAAAATAAATTCTTTAATTTGAAAGATATGCTTAGAGATACGAACTCACATCAAAAATATTTGCATTTACCCGTTATTAATACTGTCGTATATCGACGATTTCGAAACTGAAAACCCAAAAATCATTGCCTTCCTTAATTCCCGAAAAGAAAAAAGCAAATTGATCATCATTAATTGTGTTTTGAAAACAATTTAATCTTTTAATATTCGGGTTTGTTTAAAGAAAATGTGATTTCGCATTTCGGAACTTCGGGGATCCTGTCTTTAGGGGATATGTCATAAGTAAACCCCGGATCGCGAAATTGCAATGGGATTAGCGAGGCGCAAAACACGATTTTGCATTTCGGAACTTCGGGGATCCTACCGTCAGGGGATATGTCACAAGTAAACCCCGGATCGTGAAATTGCGATGGGATTAGCAAGGCGCTAATCATTAATATTAAAAAACTTTAATTAATCAGGATTAGTGGACAATTACTTTTTAATTTTTACTTTTCGGAAAATCGAGGACCGAGAGTTCGAAGAAGAAGAGTTTGAAAACGCTTTAGCAGAGAGAAAACCGAATCGCGAAAGACTAAGGGAGAGATAATTGTGTTTAGGGATTTGATTAATTACGAATTAAAGAGTGCTTTGTGGTAAACAACGGAAAAAGTAACATTCATTTCTTCCACCTTTTTACTTTATATTTCTTAATATTTTGAAATGGCTTCGGGATTTCGGCACCAGGAAAAAGGGATAGTTGAAGATCACACCTCGAGAAGAACTGAATTTTGAAACCCGAAAAGGAACGAGCGATTCTGACTCCTTTATATTTTGGACTAAGGGCGGCTCCATGGCTCAGGAAAAGATGAAGCTTCATTTTTAAAGGGTGGAAAAATTTAATCTTTGTGTCAACATTAGGCTCCATCTAGGGATCTCGTCTCCTTGTGGGACGAGAAGAACATGTAGACCAAGTGCCTTCATTGGGTAATGGAGTCAAAGATTTGGCTCTGTGAGACAAATAAGGAGAAAAAACTGAACAAGATTAGGGTCTCAACGTCAACCTTGAAAACTCTACAAAAACAAAAATTATGACTATCCCGAGCCAGGTTTTTAATAGATTTCTTATCCTAAAGCTGACCTCAAAACTGTGTAAGGTAATCAAAACCCAATTAATCAATCTTATCAGGATTTTCGTGATTCTGTTTGCATCAAGGCAAGTATTTATGCTGTGTCCGATAAGGAGATCTTAGAAACCTATGATAGAATCCAGCTGAAAAGAAGAGAAATTACCAAAGTATCTTTTAGCTCACGTATAACAACTTTTATCAGATATGAGGATATTGCTTCGTTGTCAGCGAGCCTGTTCAGTACCCCGGTGAAGTTATCCGACTTCCCACATTGAATTTCCTTTCACCACGTCATTTTTCGCAAGTATTTAAATGTTGAGATGAGGGAAATCAATAAGTATGAATTTCCTTTCTTCATCTCTTTGAACTAGATGGGGGCAATCAATAGTGAATTTCCTTTCACCATCTATCCATATAATTTTTTTATTTTTTTTTTAGATCTGAAGTGGGGGAAATCAATGAGTATGAAATACATTCAGAAAGATATATGTTTGAAGAAGGATCAAAGTTTGTAAACTCATTTAAATCACTCTGGGTCAATCTTCTCACCTGCCTTCAAAAATCAAGGGTTTCAGAGGACTTCTTACGAAATTTTTTTGACCTTTAGTCTAGGGAACTTCCTTGAGAAAAACCAATCAGTTATTCCTGTTAGGATAACTAATAAGGTTAGGATTAACCTAGACATGTTTACAATCCATCCAGACTCAAAAAATGAAAAACATAACCTGCTCTCTTTCTTGAAAATATGTTCGAGAGTTTCCAATGACCGAAGCGAGACCCCTCCGTTCTCAGGAAATTTCATTGATTAGACGTCTATGATCAGGTGAGAAAAGGATTTGTTGTGGCCAAGGAGGAGGGTAAAGGGGTTTAGGAAAGCTTCTGTACATATGGCTGTCCTTAGAGAGAGATTTTTTTATTTTTTTTTTTCAAACAACGATGATTTATTTATTGTACATTTTAGAGTTTTTATCCCGATTTTTTTTTTAAAACTGGGATTTCGTACATTTATGAGCTCTTATATTGCCAGTCCAAAGATTATTCGTTCATTATATTTTTCATTGTGAGAGGCTTGATATGAGTACCTGCGCATTTCGGGACTTTTAGTACCTCAAGTCCATCGTCTCGCGATAAACCTTTCCTGCGAATAACATAACATTACAGACCTTAGGAAATGACATGAAAGAAGCTTTATTTTATTTTATTTTATATGCATGTTTTAAATATATATATATATATATATATATATATATATATATATATATAATTTTTATTTTTATTTTATTTACAAAAAGCATGAAAACAAACCGGTATATACAATGATAATTTAGAAACACATTATTGCATGAAGTGTTTGAGATGCTGCCCATTTACAGGGGCATTAATAATGTCTCCATCCAGGTTTTCTAATAACCAAGCATTTTTTCCTTCCAAGGCTGAAATTCTGTATAGACCGGACCAGATTGGATCGAATTTTCCATGTTTTCCAGCGTCTTCCTTTCTTGCTTCCCATTTTAAGACCAAGTCGCCAGGGAGAAATTCTCTATCTTTCGCTTTCTGATCAAATAAGGCTTTCATTTTGTCTTGATACCTTTGCAACCTTTCATTTACTTCGGCCCTATTTTGTTGGACTTCGAATAGCTGGTTTATTCTCCTGGTAACGTCATTAGGCTCTTCATTGGAATCTTGCCAAAGTTTCATTACTGGCAGACCAAGATTTATTGGCAAAACGACATTAGTGCGATATACCATCTGGAAAGGGGAAATCCCGATTGATCTTTTGGCACTTATTCTGTTGGCCCATAAAGCATATTTTAAATGGGTATGCCACACTTTTTTATTTTCAGTCAAAACTTTTTTTATCATGGTAATCAGGCTTTTGTTGGATGATTCAACCATACCATTTCCTTGTGGGTAGTAAGCTGTGGAGTGCCCTAGTATGATGTTATATTTTTTACAAAAAATTATCATGGCCATCGATTTAAATGCCTGTGCGTTGTCAGTGACTATTTTTCGAGGGCAACCAAATCTGGATAAGATATTATCTTCCAAGAAACCAATTACTACTGATTCAGTTGCATTCCTTGTGGGGATAGCTTCTACCCACTTAGTGAAATAATCAGTAGCAGTTAGGATCCATTTGTGTTAGGCACTGGAGTGTGGATGAATTTATCCAATGAAATCAAGTCCCCATTGCTGAAACGAGGCTTTGGTTTTAACTGGAATCAGGGGTAAGGATGGGACTCTCTGTTTTCCTGTGAACAACTGGCATGGGATGTAATTTCAAACTCCAGTGTTCACTTCTGTGAACAATTTGGGCCAGTCGCATCCATCTCTTAAGATTTTATATGTCGTTTCTCGCCAAGCATGATGTCCTCCACATACTCCGATATGGAATTCATCTATAACCTCTTTTGTTTCAATCTCAACTAAGCACCTCAGTAGAAAACCCAAGGGATCTTTCCAAAACAACTTAGCATCTATGATACAGTATTTTACAGCATGTAACTTTAGCGTCCTAGTTTTTGACGGGGTTAACTCACTAGGGCATTGAAGTGTGAGTAGGTAATGGAAAATGTCACGATACCAGGCTGAAGCCGAAAACTTATCTTGGATTTCAGTTGTAGGTACAATGATATCAAGCTCGTCTATTTCCAGGAATCCCTCGTCCTCTTGCAGCCGATTTATCCCAAGCGCTTTTAAATTTGATTCAGCAAGCAATTTGGCTAAACCTTGACCTTTGATAATTTTAGTTGGCTTGACTTCTAGATCAAACTCCTGGATCTTAACTAACCACCTGCCTCTTCTTCCATCGTTGTCTGGTTGCACCAGGATGTCTTTAACAGAGCTAGAGGGTACATAGGCTATGATCTTTGAATGTAACACATAAGTTCTAAAAGACTTCAGAGATTTCACCATTGCGTAGACCTGTTTCTCCATTATATCATATTTTAACTCAGCATATTTGAGGCTTTTGCTAAAAAATGCAATAGGCCGCTCAAAACTTTCTTCGTTTTTTTGTAACAAGACAACTGCAATGGTATGTTCTGAGGCAAAAGAAAAAATAAAAAACTCTTTCGTGTAATCTGGACTTGCCAAGACTAGTGCTTCACTTATTACTTTCTTGATGTGTTGAAATGACGCTTTGGCTTTGCTAGTCCATCTCACCTCGCTATTCTTTTTGAGCATATATGTTATCAATTTCAAAATCTCAATGAAGTTAGGAATGAATCTCCTCAAGAAATTTATTTTTCCTAAAAAAGACTGGATTTCTTTTACATTTCTAGGAAAATTTATAGTTTCTATTGCTTCAACCCTTTTTCGATCGATTTTGATTCCTTCTTTAGACACGATATGGCCCAAGATCTTACCTTCTTGCATCACAAAATGAGATTTCTTGGGATTGAGTGACAAACCAAATTTTCGTCATTTCTCAAAGGTTTGCCTAAGGTGTGTTAGATGTTTGACATCAGATTTGGAGAACATGGTTAGTTCGTCAAGATAGATAACAACAAATTTATCCCTTTCACCCACGAAAGCGATATCCATGGCTCGCTGAAAAGTAGCCCCTGCATTCATCAAACCAAAGGGCATTTTATCGTACATAAAAGTACCCCACGGGGTAGTGAAAGCAGTCTTTTCTTTATCGTCTTGATGCACTACGATCTGATTGTAACCTGAAAAACCATCAATCATAGACATTCAGTTATCTCCAACTACTTTTTGTAAGACATGATCCATCTTAGGCAGTGGGTAATTGTCTTTGAGTGATGATCGATTCAGGTTTCTGAAATCGACGCATAATCTGATCTCGCCGTTTTTCTTTCTTACTGGGACCAAGTTGGATACCCACTCAGAGTATCTCAATGGAACTATGATTTTAGCATCCAAGAGTTTTTTTACTTCTTTTTCTATCATTGGTAACAGGATAGGGTTAATCTGCCTGAGTTTCTGTCTAAAAGGTTTGACGCCTGGTTTTAGTGGGATTTTATGTTCCATGACAGTTGTATCATAAGTTCTCAACTCGTCATAAGACCAGGAAAAAACATCTTTGTATTTTCTAAGCAACTCAACATATTTACTCTTGATTTCGGGAGACAGGTACCTGGACACTTTCACTAGTCTAGGACTCTCATCATAACCCATATTGCAATCTTCGAATTCCTCCGGCTGAGGCTGTAAGGTAGTCTTCAAAGGGATGTCATCATGACTAAAAAGCCTTTCTAAGGGAATCAAGCCCTTGGGTATCTGATTATTTTTTAAAACCAACATCCGGTGATTTGCGATTTTATCCTGGAACTCTTGGGGGTCCTCCCCTTCTTGCATGATCCAAATAGGATCATTTTGGTTCTCTTCCTCAACATGGGTTTCGGTGAACTCGTCTATTGTTTCTAGAAATTTYTGTAGTTGTTCATCATCCTCGAAGACTTGCCAATGTTGTATGTTATTGGGTATGGAAGGTCTATGTCTCATTTGTATATGATATTTAAGTTTGAAAGCAGTGGGAGGTGTGAAAGTTGAAGCTGCTTTGGCTAAAGCATCCGCCTGTTGATTTTCGACTCTCGGGACGAAATGAACATTAACAGAGGAGAAAACAATTTCGATTGGGTCCCAAACATAATTTCTATATGACCTTAACCTAGGATGTTTGGCCTGATACTGGCAATTAACCTGTCTCACGATCAACTCTCCGTCACCAAAAACCTTCAAGTTTTTAATTTTCATTTTCCTAGCGGCCTCTAACCCTAACACTAGAGCTTCATACTCACATACGTTATTGGTGTGGTCTATGTTCTATTGAAGCCTATAAGAGAAAGGCATAACGAATTGGTTATCAGGTTCCACAAAAATTACTCTATCCCCAGCTCCAAAATAAGATGAGGCACCATAAAAAAACATTTTCCAAACACCAGTGTTATACACATCGTGTTCTATTTGTTCTTTTTCTTTTTTATTTTCTGTACAATTTTCTTCTATACACACATCCACTTCATCATCTATAGATAATATACAATTACCTAAATCCTGATCAGTAATATATACATGATAATTTTTTGGGCTGAGAGGATCACTGACTGTAAATGCTAACCTGGTTTCCCTGTATAGTCGTGTGAACTGCCCCCCGAAAACTGGAATTGTTGTGTATGTCATATCAAGTTGAAGGGAACCTCCAAGTTTGGCACCCCAAGATCGGGACAAGAGCATGCCATATTTTTGGGGTATATATGCGACAACTACGTCCATTAAAACACTTTTTGAAGGTACTTGTGCAAGGTTTACAACTAAGTCCTTTATCATACCTATACAATTGAATTTTCACAAATCGAAAGAATATAAATCTCCATAAGGCCTGGTGATTTCAAGGCCAAGTCTATCCATGATTGCTTTAGGCATCACATTGTGAGATGCCTTAGAATCTAACATGCAGTTATGGAGAAGATGGCCGAGAACGATCAAAGTAATGTAGAAAGGGGCAACAATGTC
The DNA here is from genome assembly GCA_009831015.1 of Picea engelmannii. Taxonomy (NCBI): domain Eukaryota; kingdom Viridiplantae; phylum Streptophyta; class Pinopsida; order Pinales; family Pinaceae; genus Picea; species Picea engelmannii. The sequence goes on from ML779284.1 coordinate 1,107,617, forward strand.
TTTGGCACCTTCGAAGTGTGGGCCAAAAATTATGTTAGGTTTTTCATCCTCTAAGTTTATAACATCAGCATGACTTTCATTTTCCAAAAAATTAATCATTTTAGCAATTTGTTTTCGGTATATCGGGGTTTTAGCCAGTTCTACAAGAGGAATAATAATTTTGATCTTATTGATTTCATTTTCTAGGTTGAAACTTCCAATGGTTTTGTTGATTTCCATGTTTTGAACTTTCGACCCTTTCTTTTCAGTTTTCCTTGGCTGAGGGGCCTTTGTTTCGATAACAGGGGTATCTAGTTTTTGCATGCTCAAGGGCGGCATTTATGTTGTCTTTGTTTTAGTAAATTGGATGTTAGCGGCCTTAGTCCCTTCAGTCTATTTCTCGGTGCTTTTTGAAACTGGTTCATCAATTTCAAACCTTGGCAGTATTTTTTTAACTGGAACGGTTGCGGAAACCCTGTTTCTAGGTCTCAAGTTGTATTTCTGGTGAAGTTCAGCCATTATCCCATCCGCTATTCCCTGATAGGTCAAATCTTCCGAAACATTGTCGTTCTTGCTACTCTCAATCGCATACTCTGTGGTCAAAGATTTTTCATAATCGTGTCTTGTTATGTAAGGTTGTAGGCAGTCATCGCCAAGATTGTTCATATCCTCTTCTAACTCCTCGAAATCCTCCAAGTCTTGTCCTCCTACAAAGTTTTCACTTTTAAAAGGAGTTTGGATCTTTTGATCTTCATTCTTAATTTGGTTTTGGTGGTTTTGAGGGTTAGGGTTCTTTCTGAACTCCTTTCTAGGGTAATGTTCATTCTTAGCTTGTTCTAGATCCATTCTCGATATTTTGTTTGACAGTTCTTTGATGATTCTAGCCATATCGTCCATTTTTTCCTCTGAAGATCTTCCTGATCCAGAGGGTGCTCCTTGCTCCATGTATCTCTTGATTTCTTTGTTTCCCGTATCGAACTTAGCTTTCAGCTTTCCTGATGCCATCATATTACATTAGATTTTGAGGGCATCATCTTGCATCTTGGTAAGATCTATTGATCTTCTCTCCCTTAATAACAGGGCGAAGTCAGGGTCAAAAGCTCCAAAAAAAGTCACTTTCACTGCAGGTTGTGAGGGCTTGACCTCGGTTGGGATCTTATTGTACAATTTGTTAAACCATTGTGTAAACTAGAGGACCGATTCAGAGTTTTTCTTCGAAGAGATCCAAATTTGGTCAGATAATAAAGATGGACTTTTCGTTTGCCCCATTGTCTGATAAAAGCATTTTCAAGTTCATCATATGACGGTATAGATCTGGCAGCTAGGCCTCGAAACCAGGTTCTTACTTTCCCTTCAAAAGTTTGAACCAAGATTCTGGAGTAAACATATTCATGTTCCAATCCAAGAATGTTAGCGAATTGATCGAAAAAATTTATGTGTTCGGCTGCTGTCAAGTTGCCTTCTCCCGTGAACTTAGGCAGGTTTTTCATGTAATTTTCTGGTAAATAATGGAGAGGGACCGGTAGAAGGAGAGGGGCGTATCTTGCAACAACATTTGCAAATATCCGAAGAGGCGGTGCTTGGACGCCCACTCCTCTTCCTTGACCACCCACGACAGCACCTCCAGCCCCACCTCCTCCGGCCGCGACCATTGTGGAGTTAACGGTTAAAGTCTGGGGGTTGTAAGGATGGGTTTCAAGAAAATAATTATTGAAGGGGAAGAAACTTGAGAAAGAAGAGCTTTGGGAATGTGGACTGGTTCCTTCAGAACCACAGGGTGAAAATGCAGGAGAATCAATAGAAGTTGATTCAAGATATATAGGATAATTGTTTGAGTTTTGAGATGTAGGAAAACAAACTTCGAGAAGGGAGGGAGAATGAGTCGCCACAAGAAGTGAGGCAGTTCTTCTCTTTCTATCGGTGTGGGAAAAGGATGAGAAAGCCTCGGTCTCAAAGACCGAATGAACCAGATCTGATTCAGGGGGTGTGACTTTATCAACGGGGTATTTACCGTAAAGGGGTGGAATACTTGATTCACCATGATGATCTTCTGAGTCAAACTGTGTAAAATTAGGTCAATTTTTTTTATTTGTGGATGAGATAGTCTGGCTGAAGTATCTTCTTAATTTTAGAATTATTTCGAGGTTTGAAAAAGGTGAAATCTGTTTGTTGTCTGGATTCTTTCTGTTGTTTTTCTGGTTAAGATCCAACTTAAACAATGTGGAGTCACCAAGTGAAAGATAAAGGTAGCCTTAGAAGGTTTTCAAACTTTGTTCACTATCAAAGAAAGAAAGCGTCAATGTCGTTCGCCCCAGGGAAAAAACTTTGTTTCTCCGTTCCCCAACAACGACGCCAAAAAGATGTTGTTCCTGAGTTTATACTTTAAGGATTTAAAATATACTATCAAGGCATCTGAAAAAACAGAGGGAGCTAAGAATAGAAAAAAGATTGATAAAAAGGTAAAGGCTATTGTTGGTTTCTCAATTGTCTCTGTCGAAATTCTTAGTTTTCCTAGATACTGATATCTCTCTCAATTGTTGTCCATGAACGTTCTAAGTCAACCTGGTTATTTGTTGTTTGTAAAATAGTGTTAAATAAATTTAGAGCAATGTTGGTTTGATCCGAGAGACTAGGATCGATGTTAGGTTGCCTTGCAACTGGTACTTTCATGAAGGAGGAAAGTAAAGGAGGATAAAGTTCTGTGTTTTCTTTTTAGGTTGGTTATCTCTATTCCACAATGTAACGAGAATGATGTCAAAACACAAATAAATAGTATGACCAAATTGTAGGCCTTTTCTTGTATCTGAGTTAAATTTTAAAGAAAAGAAACATGCATGATATGGAGAAAAACATAAAGCTATTAGCAAAGTGAGGCATCAATTTCAGAGGAATCTCACATTGTAACAGAAGACTATGAAATGAGAAAAATATTAATGAAGCATATGATGTTGAAATCTAAGCATCTACAAGTCTTGTATCTGTTGATAACAGATACAGAGGAAAAACTGTAAATGAATTGAAATAAAGAGAATAATAATTTCCACAGTAGAGGTTGTACTAAATTGTAGCTAAGCATTCATCAATCAAACATATATAAGAAAGATGAGATGACATGGAAACACATAACTCAGAAGTGACAAGATCTGGAATCTTCAATCTCCATTTCTATTAATTTAGAGTCTCTTCAAAATTACTTCGTCCTAATATTTTTCAGAGAGATCAAAAAGCCCCCATTTTAGTCTTCGTTCCCTGTATTTATACAAGGTCATCCATACTTGATGGTTAACAGTCTCCTACTTTCTAGGAGAAAAATAGTTACAAAACTGCAACCTTAACCATTGAACGATTAACTTTTGTTTATCTATCATTCCAACAGTATGCGTTTCCAAATGATACTTAATTTCTTAGTCGAAGTCTCTCCCTCCTTTGATGCTACACATTCAATACACTTCTCCAGAAAATGGACAAAGTTTCTAGGAGGTGTTGGAAGATCTTTAGCCTCAAACAGATAAAACTTTCATTGTACCTTTGGGAACAAGTCTTCAAAACCTTGGTCGGAAAAATTTATCACTTGCAATTTTAAACTGGGCTATACCAACCATATATTTATTAGGTTGGCATCGATTTCCTTCAATTGTAAAATTTCAATTTGAATCTTCTTCAAACCTTCTTTGCAGTCCAACTGTTGTTTTTCAATGTTTATCTACCCCAGTGACTCGGAGAAGTCATTTTTTTCAATGCCTAATGCTTGCTTATCCAAAGAATTGAAGATTCCTTCACAATCATCTTTGATTTATTTGACTATATTCTTGCTCTCAGATATATTTGTTTCCCATACCTTGAGCATGATGTCTCCTTTTATTCGTTCCATGACAGAGAGCTTTAGATTTTCCGTTGCCTCTTTATTCCCTGAACATGCAACCGCTTTCTGGAAAGTATTCCTTGTTGCCTTAGCTTCCTTTTCTAGTAAAATAATATTATCAAGAGATTTGCTTACCTCTTGAAAGTAATTTTGGATGATCCCTATTTTGGAGATCATTCTCTGTTGCTCGGCTTCTATCGTTGTATGCGTTTCCAGTGAGAGGGTCTGGAAATCCTTTAAATCTATAACCCGACCTTCCATCAAATTTAACTTATCCTGTAACTGTTCTGCATGCTCCTTTTGCTGAGCAACCTACACCTAACTTGCTTGTATCCACCGATTCATTTCGTCCATGCTTGATTTGAGTGATTGAATTTCTAGCCTTTCGACAGCCCTGGTCTGCTCCAAGATTTTACTCACCTATTCTYTGATGTTCTTCTCAACATTCTCTAACTGATCCTGTAATTGATCTATCATGTTATTACTCTTCTTTATCCTCATTCTCATGTTTCCYGTGGTAAAAAAGTTTGTTGTTTCCATGGCTCCCATGGAAACTGCTATCTCTGTAGCGAAATCCTCCTCCAAATTTTGTCTATCTAGCAAGACTTTATTCTTTTTTACCATACTCCCCTCCTTCATATACATCTCTTGTTTCAGGACAACCTTCCTCTTTCTGCTGAAAAAATAATCAGAAGGAGGAATCTCATCTATGGAGATAGAGGTGAGGTCATCAACAAATAGGGCTCCCGTCTATGGGAATACAAAGGCGGACTGTAAGGGGGTTAAGGAAGCTATGGGACTTCCTAGATCTGTATATCCTTTCCCTTCTATTGCCTTAGGCATATTGGAATCAACACCAAGTGATGAAGGGGGAGTAAGCTTACTAGACTCGGGAGGTATCCCATACCTCCTCTCTGCTTCTGTCTCTGGTTTTTTCGTCTGTAAGGCCTCTTTATTTTGTGGGGGCCTTTCAGTATCCTGTGGGACTTTTTCGGGATTTCCCTTCTCCTGTGCTTCCTGTTTGAAGCCTGGCGGAGTATTTTCCTGTTCCTGGGGAAGGGTGATTGCTTCTCCTTGCAGTACTTTGGGCAAACCACTCCATCTATGCTTCTGAAAGTTTCGAAAACTAGCTTGCAAGTTGGACGACAGTGTCTGTACTCATTCTAACACCTCTTTATAAGTCTTAGTCCCTTTGAACATTTCATCCCAACGGGACTCCTCATGTTCATATGCTTTCATATTGCGGTGGGCCATGTGTTTTCCCACTAACTGGTAAGGATCGTTCTTCCTGTGCTCAAGGTCTACCAATTTGAACCCCTCTAGTGTTGTCGCTTCAACCTTGGAATGACACAAGTTGAGAAGTGAAAATTTTCCAATCTGAATGGGAAAAACATGCCAAGATTTCTTTTGAGCTGTCTTTAATTCTATCCCGATTCCACCCGTTACTATTTGATAAGCTATCTCCCTGCACACTAGTTTGTCAGGGAGGAATTTTGGGAGCGCATGTAGAGGAATCGAACATCTGAAAACTCTGATGTAGGAGAAATTCTCCTCTATAAACCAGTGAGCAATTGCCCGAAGGCTCCCTATGACCATCTCTGAAATGCGGGGGGGTGCACAATCGTATAGCATCTGGTGTAGTGGTATTACCACGAAATGACAAATCTCATAGAATGAATCTTTGGCATTTTCTTCCCAAAGTTTAGAATGATATTCATGATTAGGCTCCGGGTAAGTCGGATTCCAACTCCAATTCATCAAAGGGAAAGGAATTGAGAAGCATATAGAATCCATGATGTATGCGGACATATAAGAGGTTGTTGTTTGGCCTTTCGATCTTGCAGTCTGGTACTTCATAACCTCTCTCACTATGTTATCGGATAAAATCTTATCCCAATTGAAGTTGTAACCTTTTGTGGCCTCATGCAAAAGAGGTACCCATTCCGTTGGGAAGTGGGTAGGACTTTCCTTACCAAAAAGCCTACATAACATCATTGCCACATAAACCATATACTCGTTCAAAGACGTTGTGGCGTAAACACCATGTGTGTCGGCTCTGAATTTTGCTTTGTTTCTCCACCAATCTTTTATTATGTCAGGATACATTTGGTCGGACTCAAAAATTCTTTCCTCTGAAACTCACTGACGAAATATTTATTATAGATGTATTTGGGACAGGAAGACAATTTATACATTACTTGTATATGTTTTGGTCTAAAGGAGCCGATGACGACCCCCTGGTTGTCCAGAATGCTCCTCGTCTGCACGTTCGCTCGCTCTAAAGCCCAACTGATCATGTCGTTGTAAGTCAGCAGTCGCGACCGCGTAGCCACCTTGTGAAGTTCAGACTCCGCTATATCCCGGATTTTGTTGTCGGCATCACGGGGGAAGTTCTTAATCTCATAATCGAGAGTTTCGAAAATCCGCCTCCAGGATTTTATGGAATCGATGGCATGCGGTATTGTATCAGATACAACATCTCCATCTGGACTCGAGACCTCTACAACTTTCTCATTTTTCTTGGTGGACTTCTTTGGCACCATGGTGGTTATACTAGACTAGAAACCTGTTTACAGAGAAAAGTGTATAAAACTGGACAAATGTGACTCGCTACAGAGGTAAAGGATAAGAATGAACTTCGACACACATGGCCTTTATTAATCTCTAAATTTGTGTTGTAGCAAGCATACTGATACCATAGACGAAAAATAAATGCTTTAATTTGAAATATATGCTTAGAGATACGAACTCACGTCAAAAATATTTTCATTTACCCATTATTAAAACTATCATATATCGGCGATTTCGAAACTGACAACCCGAAAATCACTGCCTTCCTTAATTCCCGAAAAGCAAAAGGCAACTTAGTCATCATTAATCGTGTTTTGAAAATAGTTTAATCTTTTAATATTAGGGTTTGTTTAAAGAAAACACGATTTCGCATTTCGGAACTTCGGGGATCCTCCCGTCAGGGGATATGTCATAAGTAAACCCTGGATCGTGAAATTGTGATGGGATTAGCGAGGCGCAAAAAGCGATTTTGCATTTCAGAACTTCAGGGATCCTACCATCAGGGGATATGTCACAAGTAAACCCCGGGAAATTGCGATGGGATTAGCGAGGCGCTAATCATTCGTATTAAAAAACTTTAATTAATCATGATTAGTGGACAATTACTTTTTAATTTTTACTTTTCAGAAAATCGAGGACTGGGAGTTCGAAGAAGAAGAGTTTGAAAATGCTTTAGCAGAGAGAAAACCGAATTGCGAAAGACTAAGGGAGAGATAATTGTTTTTAGGGATTTGATTATTTACGAATTAAAGAGTGCTTTGTGGTAAACAACGGAAAAAGTAACGTTCATTTCTTCCCCCTTTTTACTTTATATTTCTTAATATTTTGAAATGGCTTTGGGATTTCGGCGTCGGGAAAAAGGGATAGTTGAATATCACACCTCGAGAAGAACCGAATTTCGAAACCCGAAAAGGAATGGGTGATTTTGACTCCTTTCTATTTTGGACTAAGGGCGGCTCCATGGCTCAGGAAAAGATGAAGCTTCATTTTTAAAGGGTGGAAAATTTTAATATTTTTGTCAACACAATACGAAGTGGTAAACTGCCCTGATGATTCAAGCGACAATGAAAAGGATAACTTACCTACCAAATATAAGATTTTTGCTCAAGCAGAGCTGCATAAGGTAGCAACAAGGCCAAGGCTTTTACCTTACACTGACATGATTGGATGGGCACTAGATCATGTAGATATCCCAACTAGAACTATATTCAACTCTCAGAAGGTAGTTGTTGGGTCATTTCGACCAGAACATATAGAGGTGATGTATAAATTGTCTGCAACATCAAACTTCGTTTATAATGCCAGTTTTCTAATGAATTTTAATAAGAAGGAGTGTGATCAATATGGAAAGAGTCTTTCCGATTTGATCAAGGATTGGTGTTCACGCCTCGAAAAGTTTAGAGCCGATTCTAATGACATATATTCAATCTCATCGCTAGAACCACAATTCATGTATATAGCCATGATGATATGTAGACTCTATGGAAAAGAGAACACAACCCATTTCTTTTTACAATGGGTACCCATTATACACATAGTGGCATAAGGTTATTCTTTTGATTGGGCCAAGATATTGTCGGATAGTCTGGCCAGTGAAATCACAGAATACCAAACAAAGAAAGCCAAAGGGAAACCAACTTCATTCTTCATGTCAGCTTATATTATGGATGCCATCTATTTCATGACGCCTTTCCCGCTAATGGGATGGAGTTGGACTCCATATAGTGCAGAACCAATTCATGTTTATCATTCAAAACTCTGGGAAGGTAAGGCAAAGGATTCCTTTTATGAAAACTGTAATTAGGTAGAAGTGATGATGCATACTGTTGTTTTTGGTCACTCACCTCCTATAATTTTAGACGCAGTTGCGGCTAACCTGGAGAAGGTGGCAGACTGGTACATCGAGAAACACTTTTCTTATATAAGACTTTTTGATTGTTCAGTTCCCCCCTATGCTCTACCGAAATTTATACCAGACCAACTGGTGTGTCGCGAGGTCATACAAAAAACTGTACTTGGCGGGATTAGCAAAGAACTTAAAGTAGTGCAGAAAAAGGCATGGCCATATTTTCCCTTACATATCGGTGCATTTTCTTTGTTAGATTTCGCCCATTCTAGAGTGGGGGGTACAGCCTTAAAAGAGATAAAATTGGTTAACATTGAATTCAAGAAACACGACCCACAAAAGGTCATGGGTAATCATATGACCAGTTGTAATCTAAAAAAATATGAACATGAGGAGTCCTCTTAGGACAAAATGTTCCAAGGGATAATATCTTACCAAGAAGTTCTAAGCAGAGTTCGAGCTCTAACACCTGGTGAAATGGTTGAGTTTAACAATTTCCAAAAACACCGAAGAAGTAGTCTTTTGAAACTATTACAAGGGGAAAACCTAATGCCTCCTGCTACACAGCAAATAGAAACCTAGAACCCAGAAGTTGGGAGCTCTAGCAAACAAGAAGCCCTAGAAAACCCAAATAGTTCTAAGATCTCGACTCAGAAAAAGGATATCCCAGCGATAGAGGTATCTAATGACCAGTCCAAAGATCAATCAGAAACATTAAAAAAGCAAGGAGAAGATAAGCCATTGTCTTCACCAGATAAATCAACTATAGATGGAGCCAGAAAATAGTTATCCATAGAAATCGGCATCCCCATTGAGGCTATCATGCCACTATAGTTCACCAGAGGAAACCCTAATGCAGAGGTAATATTCATAGGGGATCTCACACCTATCCCTATTGAAGAAATAGCTCCTACCGATTTATTTTTCAGTAAGAAAAGGAAAGTTGTATTAAAGAAAGAAATGCACCAGAAAGAGGGTGCAATGGTCAAAAAGCACAGAGTATTATTGGATGGACAAAATTTGGAAGATGAAGACTTTGCTACAAAGGTAACAGGATCTTTGGGAGATTTTGCAACAACTAACCTATTCTCAGTTGATAATATGAAATAAAGGCTGAAGCAGAGAAATCAGATGATAAGTCAATTGCGAGATCAAATAAGGAATACAGAGAAGAATATCAGAGATGAGGTCAATAAAGGGCTTGAAAAGGCTAGAGATGTTGATAGACAAGAAATCCAACTACTCAAGTCCGTTCTTGTCCAACAAGATGAGTTGGTTAAACAATTACAAAACAAGGTAAGTTCCACTGAGAAAATGGTTATGGATATAGCAGTGTTCCAAGATCAAGCATCGAAAGTGCTAAAGAAACTGGAAATAGCACAACAAAGCCTTTTGGCTAAGGTAGAGATCATCCAAAATCATTTTCAGGAAGTAAATCAATCATTAGATAATATCAGTTTCAAAGAAGGAGAGGCTACTGTAGCCCAAACCACCTTTCAAAAAGGGGTCATGTCATCGGCTAGAGAAGAAGTACACGTAACTCCCAGATTGATCGTTGCAGAAAAAATCAGAGGTGATATAATATTGAAGGCATGGGAGGCCAATATAGCTAAGAGGAAAAGAATGGCCAAAGAAATAAAAGAGGATTGTGAACAGGTTCTTGATTTGCTGAATAAATAATCACTAGGCATTGGAAAGGATAATTGTTCTGAGATACTAGGGAAAATCAATATTGTAAAACATCAACTTGACATCAAAGAGAGCTTAAAGGAAGCTTAGATTGAAATTTCATAGCTAAAGCAGGTTGACATCGCTCAAATAGATAGATGGTTGGTAAAGTTAAATTTATAGTTACAGTCAATGAATTTTGAAGATAAAAACATAGAATATAGGTTGCCACAATTACAAAAGAAGTTGTATCTTTTTGAGGTAAAAAGATGTGACAAAACCTTCTAGACTATTAGTACAATTTCTAAGCAGGTGTGTCAAATGTCTCGAGTAAGGTGAAGGAAGCACTTCAAAGAATCAATGAAGTAACATATGTATACCTGTTCTACCAGTATGAGAAAGAAATAGAAAAGAACCAAGTCTAACGGTTCAAGTTTTCATTTTGTAACCGTTATTAGCTAGGAATAACAAGAATTCCAACCGCCTAGGTTTGAGAACCTCTTGTATAAATATATTTTCAAAAGACTAAAAGAAGGTTGGTTTTTTACCAATTGTAAGAGAGAAATCTCTCCGTTTCGAGAATTAATACAAGTACAGACCAAAGACTCCATATTTCGTCACTCTTGAGTTATGTGTTCTTCTATTCCTTAATATTTCAGTATCTTTAATCATACGTCTTTGATGAATGCTTAATCACAACTTAGTACAACTTCTACTGTGGTTATATGTTTCATTTAGTTATCCGATTGCTTACATATTTTCCTTTGTGTTTTCTATTAGCAAATATAAGACCTGAGAGTTAGTTAGATTGCTACATTTTATGCTTCATTAAAGGTTTCTCATCTATTTTCTTCTTTTGTAGCAGAGTGAGATTCTTTTGTGATTGACGCCTTGCTTCGTTTAACAGCTTTATGTTTTTCTCTCATCACATTCATTATTTTCAAATTTAACTCAAATACAAAAGATGACCTCTGAGTTGTTATACCATTAATTCAATTTTAGGAACTTTTCTCATATAATTGAAAGTAGAAAAATAAAATATTAAAAAACAACAGATCCTTTGATTATTTATTTTCTCCATGACTGTACCTGTTGCAAGGAAACCCAATATTGAGCCCAATCTTAATGATCGGACCAGTATTTCTTTCACTTTGTTTAATACCATCCTAGAGACCGCTAATACCCAAGTTGAGCTTCAACACTCATGGGCAGTGATTGAACATGACATAAGTGTCCACGAATGTTGGGAATCTAGGAAAAGATAGCTTCGGAAACTGCCATAGCTTCATTTTCTTAAAAGTATTGATATTCTTGTCAACACTAAAACCTTATTTGTTTATGGATTCCTTGACATTATACTTTGAAGCCTTAAGCATAAAATTAGGAACAACATCTTTTTGGCATCGTTTCCGGGGACGAAGAAACGAAGTTATTTTTCCCTAGGAGAACGATATTGGTAAGTTTCTTTCTTTGATAGTGAACAAAGACTGAATACATTATAAGGCTCTTTTTATCTTTCACTTGGTGATTCCACGATTAATAAACTGGCATTTAATCGAAAGAATACCAGAAAGAATCCAGACAATAAGCAAACCTCGCATGTATCTAACCCCAAAAAAATTTTGAAATCAAGGGGATACCTTAAACAGACTATTACGTCAGCAAGTAAGGTTTATCAACCCAAATCAAATACTAAAGTTCTATTGGAACTGTTAACTTCACAAGAAGTTCCTATCCAACCCCTTTTCGGTGAAACATCTTCTGATAAACTTGAAGCCGAAACCCTAAAACCAGAGTTGGTTTCTTTCAAGATTAAAGCTGACAAAATTCCAACCTCTCGAAGCTCCGGGGAATATATCTATTACCCATACTTGACTCATGTTGGTTCTCCTAAGTATACACCCTGCAAATCCGAAGAATCCAGTCCACATTTCCTTGTTCCTATCTTTTCTAATTTTCTGTCTCCTGAAACTTTTTCCCTTAATTCTGAAGGAGTCGAAAGGTCACTACACATTCTTGAAAAGCCTTTCAACAATCCCAAAGTTTCATCTCTTAAGTCATCAATGGCTATGACCAGATTAGGTGGCACAGGAGGACATGGTGCAGGAGGAGGAGGAGCCAGTCAAGGACCACCCCCACCGCCTAGAATTTTTGCTAAGGTAGCTGCTAGATATGCTCCTCTGGTTCTCCCAATTCCCCTCCATGAATTACACAAAAATTATATGAAAAACCTGCCAAATTTCATTGAGAAAGGAGACTTGACTATTACCGAACACATAAATTTGTTTGATCAATTTGCTGACATCCTTGGTCTTGAACACGAGGATGCTTATTCAAGACTCCTATTTCAAACTTTTGAAGGACATGTGAGAATCTGGTTCCGAGGACTACCGACAGGATCCATAGGATCATATGATGAGTTGGAAAATGATTTTATCAGACAATGGGGAGAAAGGAAAGATCATCTTTATTATCTAACTGAGTTTGGAGATTTGAGAAAGAAAAATTCAAACTCAGTGCTTGAGTTTACTCAAAGATTTAATAAAATATATAATAAGATTCCAGTTGAGGTTAAACCTTCCCAACCTGTAGCGAAAGTAACTTTTGTTGGTGATTTTGATCCAGATTTCGCTCTATTGTTAAGAGAAAGGAGATTTGTTGATCTCACTAAAATGCAGGATGGCGTTGTAGAAATTGAATCAAACATGATGGAATTGAGAAAGTTAAAAGCTAAATCTGAATCGAGAAATAAAGAAACCAGATGGTACAGAGAACAAGTAGGACCCTCTGGATCTGGGAGGTTTTTGGAAGATAAGATGGATGACATGGCAAGAATAATTAAAGAATTGTCAAATAAAATCTCAAAAATGGAATTGGATCAATCTAAGAATGATCAGTTCCCTAGGAAAGATTTCAGAAGAAATCCTAATCCTCAAATGCAACAAAGACAAATCAAGAATGAATATCAAAAGATTCATGCCCCCTTCAAAAACCGAAAATTTTATAGGGGGAGAGGACATGCGAAATTTTGAGGAGTTAGAAGAAGATGTGAATAGTTTTGGCGATGATTGTCAAGAACCTTATTTGACGAGACAAGATTATGAAAAATATTTAAATACATAATACAGGTCTAAAAATGATGAGAACAGAAATATTACAGAGGATTTGGCTTATCAAGGAATCATTGATAATATAATGGTTGAGCTCCAACAGAAATATAATCTAAGGCCTAGAAGCAGAAATGTCACAACTGCCCCACCAAAGAAAATTTTTCCGAGAAGGGAAACAGACGAGGCAGCTACAAAAGTTGTTGAAAAACAGACTGTTAAAACCAAGACTGTTGATACACAGTCTACCAAGGCAGAGCCAATAGGAACACCAGTTATTAATACAAGAAAAGCGGAAATTCCCATGGCAGAAACAAAAACAACTGAAACAAAAGCATCACAAATTAATAAACTAGAAAAGAAGGAGATAGAAATCCAAACCAAAGAAGTTGATAAGACAACGGGAAATTTCAGTCTAGAAAATGAAATTAATAAAATCAAAATCCCTGTACCTCTGGTTGAACTGGCAAAAAATCCTATATACAGAAAGAAAATGGCTAAAATGATTAATTTTTCAGATAATGAAAGTCAGGCTGACGTTATAAATTTAGAAGATGATAAGCCTAATATAATTTTTGGTCCACATTTTGAAGGTGCCAAAGATATTGTCGCTCCTTTCTATATCACGCTAATTGTGCACGATCACCTACTCCATAATTGCATGTTGGATTCTGGAGCTTCTCACAATGTGATGCCCAAAGCTCTTATGGATAGACTTGGTCTCGAAATCACTCGACCATATGGAGATTTGTATTCTTTTGATTTGAGAAAGGTTAAATGTGTGGGTATGATAAAATATTTAGTAGTTAATCTTGCACGGATTCCTGTAAAAAGTGTTCTGATGGATGTGGTTGTTGTTGATATACCTCCAAAGTATGGCATGTTGTTATCCAGGTCTTGGGGTGCCAAACTTGGAGGATACCTCCAACTCGACATGACATACGCCACAATCCCGATCTTCGGTGGACAGTTCACTCGCTTGTACAGAGAAACAAGATTGGCATTTATAGTAAGTGATCCGCTGAACCCAAATAACTACCCTGTTTATATTGCAGATCAGGATTTAGGAAATTGTATTTTATCCATTGATGATGATTTAAACGAACGTATAGAAGAAGATTGTATAGAAAAAGAAAAAACAGAAAAGACAAATAAAGATGTATATAGTACTGGATTTTGGAAAATGTATTTTGATGGTGCTTCATCTTGTGAAGGAGCAGGAGCTGGAGTGTTGTTTTTGGCACCCGACGATGAGTTTATTATTCCTTTTTCTTACAGGTTACAGTGGGACATAGATTATACTAACAATGTATGTGAATATGAAGCCTTGGTCTTAGGATTAGAAGCTGCCGGGAAATTAAAAATTAAGAACTTAGAAGTCTATGGTGATGCGGAACTAATCATAAAACAAATTAATCGTCAATACCAGGCTAAGCACCCAAGGTTGAGATCTTATATAAATTGTGCCTGGGATCTGATCGAGAATTTTTTCTCATCGGTTAAAGTTCATTACATCCCCAGAACATAAAATCAACGAGCAGATTCATTAGCCAAAGCAACCTCAACGTTTGTGCCTCCTACAGTTTTCAAACTTAAATACCATATAGAGATGAGACATAGACCTTCCATACCGAACAATATTCAACATTGGCAGGTTTTTGAGAATGATGAACAAATCAGGCAATTTTTAGAAATGGTGGATGACTTTGCCGAAACACATATCGACCAAGAAAATCAGAATGATCCCGCTTGGATTATGCGGGAAGGGGAGGATCCTCAAGAATTTCAAAATAAGATTGTTAATCATCGTATGCTTATTTTGAAAAATAATCAGATCCCCAAAGATCTGATCCCCTTGGAGAGGTTATTTAATCATGACAACATTCCTTTGAAGTCTACTTTACAGCCTCAGCCAAAAGAAGTTCAAGATTGTGATATAGGCACCAAAGAAAATCCTAGGTTGGTAAAATTATCTAAGTACCTTCTTCCTAAAATAAAAAGTAAATATGTTGAGTTGCTCAAACAATATAAATATGTTTTTGCTTGGTCCTATGATGAATTAATAACTTATGATACCACCATAATGGAACACAAAATTCCTCTGAAGCAAGGTGTCAAACCATTCAGGAAGAAGCTCAGACAAATAAATCCTATATTACTGCCCGTGATAGAAAAATAAGTAAAGAAACTTCTGGATGCCAAGATCATTGTCCCACTTAGATACTCCGAGTGGGTAGCTAATTTAGTTCCGGTAAGAAAGAAAAATGTTGAAATCAGACTGTGCGTAGACTGCAGAAATTTAAACAGATCATCACTCAAAGACAATTATCCATTGCCTAAAATGGATCACATTTTAGAGAAAGTAGTTGGAGCAAATAGAATGTCTATGATTGACGTCTTTTCGGGCTACAATCAAATTGCAGTACATGAAGATGATAAAGAGAAAACTGCATTCACTACCCCTTGGGGTACCTTTATGTATGATAAAATGCCTTTCGTTTTAATGAATGCAAGAACAACTTTCCAACGAGCTATGGACATCGCCTTTGTCAGAGAAAGAGATAAGTTTGTTGTTATTTATCTTGATGATCTAACTGTGTGCAGAACATCTAGTACACCTCAAGCAAACTTTTGAAAAATGTCGCAAATTTGGTTTGTCTCTGAATCCCAAGAAATCGCATTTTGCAATGCAAGAAGGTGAACTCTTGGGCCATATAGTGTCTAGGGATGGAACTAAAATTGACCCAAAAAGGATTGAATCTATAGATACTATTAATATTCCTAGGAATAGAAAAGAAATTCAGTCATTCTTAGGAAAAATAAATTTTTTGAGAAGATTCATCCCGAATTTCGTTGAAATTGTAAAATTGACTACAGATATGCTTAAGAAAGACAACGAGGTCAAGTGGACAAGCGAGGGCAAGGCGTCATTCAAACGTATTAAGAAGGTCATAGGTGAAGCACCGGTACTGGCAAGCCCAAATTATATGAAAGAATTCTTGATTTTTTCATTTGCTTCTAAACATACTATTGCAGTTGTACTGTTACAAAAGAATGATGAGGGTTTTGAGAAGCCAATTGCGTTCTTTAGTAAAAGTCTTAGAGATGTTGAGCTAAAATATGATATATTGGAAAATCAATCTTACACAATGGTGAAATCCCTCAAAGCTTTCAGAACCTATGTACTACATTCAAAGATTACTTCTTATGTACCCACCAGTTCTGTTAAGGATATATTGGTTCAACCCGATAGCGATGGAAGGAGGGGCAGATGGTGAGCCAAAATTCGGGAGTTTGACCTGGAAGTTAAATCGACCAAACTTGTTAAAGGTTAGGGCTTGGCTAAATTATTGGCTGAATCAAAATTAAAAACACTTGGAATAAATCATCTGCAGGAGTACGAAGGATTTTTAGAGATAAACGAACTGGATGTTACTGTACCTGCAACTGAAATTTTAGAAAAAATATCTTCTTCAGCTTGGTATAGCGATGTTTCTTATCAACTGACCCTTCAATGCCCCAGCAAACTGACCCCATCTAAAGCTAGAACATTGAAGTTACATGCTGTGAAATATTGTATTGTAGATGGTCGATTATATTGGAAATATCCTCTCGGTTTCTTATTGAGTTGTTTAGTAGAATCTGAAACAGAAAAAGTTATAAATGAATTTCACGAAGGAGTGTGTGAAGGAAATCACACTTGGAGAGCAATGAATTACAAAATCTTAAGAGCTGGATATTATTGGCCAAAATTATTCACTGATGTAAATGCTAAAGTCAGAGCTTGTAACCCCTATCAATTGTTCATAGGCAAATAAAAAATTATGGAATTACCTTTAGTTCCAGTTAAAACTAAAGCTCCATTTCAGCAATGGGGTCTTGATTTTATTGGTGAAATTCATCCACACTCGAGTGCTCAACATAAATGGATTCTGACCGCTACCGACTCTTTTACTAAATGGGCGGAAGTCATTACTACACAAAACGCAATTGACGTAGTAGTGATCAGTTTCCTAGAGGAGAATATTTTATCAAGATTTGACTGCCCTCAAAAGATAGTTACTAATAATGCTCAAGATTTCAAATCCATGGCCATGATAAATTTTTGTCAAAAGTACAACATTGTGCTAGGGCACTCTACGACCTACTATCCACGGGGAAATGGATTAGCCGAGTCATCTAACAAAATCCTGATCACTATAATTAAAAAGTATTGACCGAAAATAAAAAAAATCATGACATGTACATTTGAAATATGCCTTATGGGCTAACATGATAGGCACAAAATGGTCAAACAGAATGTCTCCATTTCAGATGGTATATGGTACTGACGTTGTTTTACCTATAAATCTAGCGCTGCTAGTAATGAAACTTTGGCAAGACTCAAAAGAGGAGCCAAATAACATTACCAAGAGGATAAATCAATTGATTGAAGTTCAGCAAAATAGGGCTGAAGTAGATGAAAAACTACAGAAATATCAAGATAACATGAACTTATTTGATGAAAAAGCTAAAGATAGGGAATTTCTCCCTGATGATTTGGTTCTAAAATGGGAAGCCAGGAAAGAAGATGTCGGGAAGCATGGTAAGTTTGACCAGATCTGGTGAAGACCGTATAAAATTACAGCCTCTGAAGGAAAGAATGTCTTTTTGTTAGAAAATCTCGACAGAAATATTCTTAACGCCCCTATCAATGGGCGTTACCTCAAGCATTTAATGCAGTAATACGTTTCCAAACCCTCATTGTACATACCGGTTTGGTTTCATGTTTTGTCTATAATTACCTTTCCTTCGGTAAGTTTTTATTGTTATTTTTACTATAAATAGAAACAGGTTAGTCAATTTCAAAAAAAATCAAAAAATCAAAATATGCAATAAGTAGGTTTCTAATCTACAAGATTTCCTGACAACTATCATGTTTGTATTATTTCAGGATACTTTCTGTTGTAGGAAAATCTCCCTACGGATAGGTAGATTGCCTCAAAGAGCTTGACCCTAACTGTAAGATAGAAAATGCTTAACGTGGACACTGACTTCCTTTCAAATCTATCTAAACTAACACATGAGAAGGAAGGATAACAGAAGTACCTCTTTATCGATGTTTGTCCCTGCACGCTCCGAGTTGCACTCCAATCTTTTTCTCCTCGTTGAGTTCTGCAGACAAACAAGATACGACCACTTCCTACTCTATTGATATTAGCTTGAAAACAGATCTATCAATTAATGATAAGTTCATGTGACATTAGACACAAACTAGAAAGAAACAGGCCAAGCTTGTCATATTAATGAGAATAACGACAGCA
>ML779284.1:1130351-1166478 GCA_009831015.1 Picea engelmannii
GGAGGACCACATTTCTAAGACCTGGGTAAGACCGAGGAAATCCCTCAGAAAGTGGTCACCCTTACAAAGGCTGCAAGGGAATTTGGGTTTTGGATTCTTCATTTTAATCTTTTTGACCTCATCAACACTCCCAGTACTATTAACAACAACTGGTTTCTTAGAGCCAACATCTGATGTTGTTGGGGTCTTGGTCCTTTCCGGGCTCTTCTTCTTCTTCTCTTTCTGTTTCTTCTTCTTCTGATCAACCTGGCTACTTGCTTTAGAGCTTTCACTAGGCGAAGAAGGAGAAATGGAAGAAGACTTGATGGGCGAAGAAGGCGAAAAGTCGACGTGAGGTTGATGTGTGGGTGGTGTATTGACATCCAAAGTATTAGGTGTAACTGAAACATTGGGAGGATTTGGGATCACCAGAGTGGGGAACAACCAAACTGGTAATCCAATAGTGAGTCCTGGAAGACTCAGTGTGGCAACATATGGAGGACCAAAGTTTCCAAATGAAGGAAAGGTATAAGGTTCCCCAGAAGAAGGGGTTCCTCCATTGGTACTCCCAGGATTCAATGCCATTAACACTGACTCAACCTAAGGTCCACTAAGTAAAAGAAATAGCATACGCTAATAGAATCTAAGAATCACAACCAAGCAAACAGGACCTTCTTTTGATGACCGTACTAGTTGGTGATGAAATCCAACGTCGCGTGATCAAGTCCAGAAGGGGCAGGGATAGGGTGGAGTAGTTACAATGGCGACCTACTTAACGGACTTACGCCTTGGTGCAAGCTTCCACGCAGTAATTGTGGATTTACCCTCCAAGGAGCCCGAGTGAGTTTGACCAATGTCTGCTCCAGGTACAGTGCGACTTCCCGTCACCGTCACCTTGTGTAAGACCCTAAATATTATGGCCACTAAGGTTACCAATTCGTAGTCAGCCCCTGGGCGGGAACAGTCGATAGTCTGATCCGAACGTACGGGCAGGGTATCGAGCCCAAAATCAACTAAAAGGCTTCCACGCAGTAATTGTGGATTTACCTCAAAGTGATCCCCATAATATGATCTGACCACCATAATCAGTTAAATGACGGAGGGTTAGTCCTCGTAGCTTACCCGAATGCGACCTCGTGCGTAACCCCTGTGAGAGAGGGGGATCCCAGGCAGACTTATACGATGATTGGATTTGACTCTCCCTAACTCAGGATGCTACTGTTTGTTTTGAAAACTTTGGAGAGTTATGCTCACATCCCTAATCCAAAGTACTAAGCCTAGTCTACTATTGGTGGAGGATCCTAGAAAAGAAAAAGTTCCAAATAATTTTTAATTAACGTTGATTTTATGGTTGTTCTTTACGCAAAGAGGGGTGCATGGAAGTGAAACGAATGGAATTACGACTCGGTCCCAAAAATGCATCAAAAATGATAAGCATTCATTTCTTTTCGATGAACATCTATCTAAGGGAGAGAGAGAGTTCTTTTCACTAACAAGCACAAATAAGGAGTGTCCTCAAACAATTCTTTTTCTCAATCAAATCCTGATGTGATGCTAAAACTTTTGAGATGCCTTCTAACATGCACGATCAATCATGAAGATGCTTTTTATTGTTTGCATATGAATAATGATCAATTCAACACAACGCTTGTCTTGCTAATTATCTTCTTGTATGAATGAAAATCAAACTAGCCCAAGCAAAAGTCATACAAACAATACACCTTTTCGTTGCAATCAAAACGAAAAGAGGAAGAAAAGAAACAATCAAAGAGAAAACAAACTTCACACCCAAAAGAAAAATTTCAAGAACAATGATCTTAACTAAAATTGAGATGAAGAGGTCTGTAGGCCTTTGATGACCTTCACCAGGGTTTTTACTCAGTTAAACAGATAGAAAGACAATGCACGAGTCTTGGACTCTAATCAACAGAAAAACTCAATAACAATAGTGAAGAAGGCTGCAAAATCCAAATAGTAAGATGTTCGTTCTTCAAAAGGACAGATGTCAAGGCTGGAAGAGAAGAAAAATTGACTCACAGGGTTACCCAGCAAGAGAGACACAGAGGCAAAACCCAGAAAAAGCAATTCTGGAGGGTTTTTTGGGCCAAAGAGGGCTGGCGCTCTGTTGCCAAAGGCAAGGAGCGTTATAGCGCTCTGTGCAAGGCTATGGGGGGGCGTTGGCGCTCTGTTAACACAGGGACAGGGGTGCCATGTTCAAAAACTCCCAGAAATGTCAAAAAATCCCAAAAATTGCAATCTGAACTCGACAACTATGTTGAGTATGATGGGGTAAGGAGCCAATCATCTCATAAAACCAATCAAAAGAGGAGTGAACCAGGTCTGAAACAATCAATGGATAGAACTAGGTCAATGAGGAGAAATCAAAACAAGAAGTTTCGATTTGAGGCCATCTCCCCAGTGGAGTCGCCAGTTTCTGTTGTAGGAAAATCTCCCTGCGGACAGGTAGATTGCCTCAAAGAGCTTGACCCTAACTCTAAGACAAAAAATTCTTAACGTGGACACTGAATTCCTTTCAAATCTATCTAAACTAACACATGAGAAGGAAGGATAACAGAAGTACCTCTTTATCGACGTTTGTCCCTGCACGCTCCGAGTTGCGCTCCAATCTTTTGCTCCTCGTTGAGTTCTGCAAACAAACAAGATACGACCACTTCCTACTCTATTGATATTAGCTTGAAAACAGATCTATCAATTAATGATAAGTTCATGTGACATTAGACACAAACTAGAAAGAAACAGGCCAAGCTTGTCATATTAATGAAAATAACGACAGCAATGCTTACAATCGTAGATGCGAATGCGACAGCTTCGTCAAGTCCCCTTCTTCTAACCCTTGCCTGAAAGATCCACAACCTGGATAACAGCAGCTTCACTGATCACTCTCCTTTGGCTGACTATGTGTTTCTTATGAGATCATAAGTTTCATGCTAGCAATTCTTCCCCCTTTCCACCATCATAGAGCCTGCTTATATAGGTTAAGAAGAGATTAACCTCTTGAGTTATCTTTAGAACAAGTTGGGAACCTTCTCCTTAGATCAGGGATCTCTTGATGAAACCAAGAATTCGAATACAACTGCCTCCTAATCTCAAAAGATCCTCCCCTTATTCTCCTCAACGGGCCAACTACTGCCTCAGATTAGGCAGCGCTCCCTTAGAAGGGGCATTAGAGCACTGTAGCGCTCCTTGGTAAGCTTTAGGGGAGTGTCATCACTTTCAAGATGAGTAGCGCTCCTTCAAAGGGGGAAGGGGAGCGTTATAACGCTCCCTGAAGCCTTGTAGGGGAGCGCCAGCACTTCTAGGGCTGGTATAGGGGAGCGCTCCGCCTCAAAACCTTTGTTTCAGAGCTCTCTTCAGGTGTTAAGAGTTATTTGACTTCAGCAAACCAATTCTCCTTCTTCAAATCAAGCATATGAGATGTTCTAAGTGTCTCCTTAGTGTCGTCGACATGGCAGTATGTTCGAACATCATTTACGACACTTGCGACCAACTTGCGACACTTGCGAAAGTTGTAAGGAAGATGCGACACTTACGACGATTGAGAGGAACATGCGACACTTATCCAGCTGAGTAATTTTGACGTGTAACACTTTCTTATAGCCGAGAGACTTGAGATATCAAAAAGGTGACATACATAGATACTCGCGTTAAATTTCTCTCGAAACAGGTAATAAACTAATAGTCTACTTGGCTGGAAATATAAACAAATTACGAGGTATGAACTTCTATCTTGTAAACTTAAGTTAAAATTTTCTAGGAGATGTTGATGAGTAAGACATAAATCTTTTGTTTACTAATATCATCACCAAATATTTAATCAGAGAAATGAAAGATACTTTTAATTGTTTAAAATTTTTCTCTGAACCAAATATATATATATATATATATATATATATATATATATATATATATATATATATATATATATATATATATATATATATATATATATAAAGACTTTAAAGAAAAGTTTCAAGGGTCGAGTAAGAAGCTTGTTTAAAAATGATTGTACCTACAGCAGAACATCTGAAACTTCTTTCTGTTCCCCTGTTCATTTTCAAGCTATATCTTCACGTGATTCTTGATATCATCCCATGAGCTTCACAGAGGAAAAAGGTCTCACCTTAATTTTGGAAACTCATAAACAAATCTTCAAAACGAGAATAGGTAAAGATTCTATAATTCCTCTAACTTTAACTAAATTGGAAGTATGTCTAGGTTAATCCTAACAATATTAGTCCTTCTAACAGGATTAAACTGATTAGTTTATCTCAAGGAAAGTCCCTAAAAAAAAAATAAGAACTCCCCTTGAGAACTTCCCTAAAGGCAAAGATGTTTTGAAGGTCAGGGAAGGATTAGTCCAGAGCAAACAAAGTGAGTTGACAGACCTCTATTGTAAAATTATAAACAGATATATTCCCGGGTATATTGCATACTGATTGATTGCCCTCACTTCATGTTTTAAAACAAGACATATGGTGAAAGGAAATTCATAAAATGATTGCTCCCATCTAGTCCAAAAGAGATTATGAAAGGAAATTCATTAAGTGATTGCCCTCATCTCAACATTTAAATTCTAAATTACTAATTGAAGTGGTCAAAGAAAATTCAATGTGGGAAATCTGATAACTTCACCGGGGTACTGAACAAGCTCGCTGGCAGTGAAGCAATGTCTACAATATCTGCTAGGCTGTTATACATGAGTTATAAGGTGCTCTGGTAACTAGTTATTTTTTACTAGATCTACATTCTAAGCTAGATAGCGACTCCCTAACTTAAAATATTGAAATTACTTTACCTTGATGCGAACAAAATCAAATAAACCCTGGTAGAATGATTAAGGTTGTTTTGATTATCTTATACAAATCTGAAGTCAGTTTTAGGAAAGGAAAGCCATTGATAAGCCTAACTTGAGAATTAGAGAATGATTAAGTTTTCAAAGTTTTCAAAGATAAGGATGAAATTCTAAAATCCTTCTTTGTGTCTTCTTCAGATGTGTTTCACAAAAATGCAATAATGACTCCATTTACCCAATAAAGACACTTGGTCTGTCGTTCTTCTCGTCCCGCAGGGAGACGAGATCCCTAGATGGAGCCTATGTTGAAACATACATATTATTCCAAACTTTAGACTAAAATAAGTTTCATTTTTGTTTAAATAAAAACCAAAAAAATGCACTTGGATAATCATCGTCGAATGAAGCCTTCTGATTAATCCAATATTCTAAAATTCTTAAGAGATTATGGAGCCACCTATTTATTAATGAATCAGTTTATATAAAGGTTTTCTTTTGAAATTTCAGGAGTCGGAGTTTCGCGAAGTACGAAGGTTCAACATTGAGCATATTTGAAGCCCCGATTCCCGAATTCACGAAAGTATTAAATGTTAAGCCGGGTTAATTAAATATTAAGAAAGATTAACGATAAGTAAATATCATCGCAACTTCGTGATTCAGGATCTCTTAAATATAAAAGCTTTTGAAGTCCTAATACCCGAAACCCCGCCATTCTAAAACTAATCGCGGTTAATTAGAAGAGTTAAAAATGATTATACTTAATTAAACCTATCGCGACTTCGCATTTCGTAAGTCTTGTTTTAAACTGTTATAAAGATCCCCGAGATCTGAAACGTCGAAACTTGATTAAATGATAAGTATGATTAATTAATGTACTAAATGAGGATTATACTCTAATTAATCTATTTCTTAATAATAACTCGGATACATTCAAATTCTGCGCTTTTCCCGAGGTATCGCCAATTAATGACATTAATATCTGATTTAGGGAAATGATTCCAAATAAGATCCAATTTTAACGCCCAAATATTTTTTATTAAATAAATTAAATGCGTTGTCAGTGAAGGTATACGCATGGTTTATGCGTTTAAGGTAAAAAGATTTTTTAGTTCTGAATTACATTCTTGTTTTCATAGAGCTGGCTTAGTGAAATAACTAGTTTTCTACATTCTCATTCTCTCTAATAGGTAATAGAACTATGAAATTTGATATCATGGCTCCACGGAAAGCGCCTAAAGAAACTGGCAAAAGTTATGGCCAAAACACATACGTTATTTCTGATACTTTTCCTAGAAGTATAAGAACAGTTAAAACCTTGACGCATGTGTTCCACACCATACAATACGAAGTGGTAAACTACCCTGATGATTCAAGCGACAACGAAAAGGATAACTTACCTACCAAATATAAGATTATCGCTCAAGCAGAGCTGCATAAGGTAGCAACAAGGCTGAGGCTTTTACCTTACACTGACATGATTGGATGAGCACTAGATCATGTAGATATCCCAACTAGAACTATATTTGACTCTCAGAAGGTAGTTGTTGGGTCATTTCAACCGGAACATATACAGGTGATGTATAAATTGTCCGCAACATCAAACTTCCTTTATAATGCCAATTTTATAGTGAATTTTAATAAGAAGGAGTGTGATCAATATAGAAAGAGTCTTTCCGATTTGATCAAGAATTGGTGTTCACGCCCCGAAAAGTTCAGAGCCGATTCTAACGACATATATTCAATCTCATCTCTAGAACCACAGTTCATGTATATAGCCATGATGATATGTAGACTCTATGGAAAAGAGAACACAAACCATTTATTTTTACCATGGGTACCCATTATACACACAATGGCGGAAGGTTATTCTTTCGATTGGGCCAAGATATTGTCGGATAGTCTGGCCAGTGAAATTACAGAATACCAAACAAAGAAAGCCAAAGGGAAACCAACTTCATTCTTCGTGTCAGCTTATATTATGGACGCCATCTGTTTCATGACGCCTTTCCCGCTGATGAGCTGGATTTGGACTCTAGATAGTGAAGAACCAATTCATGTTTATCATTCAAAACTCTGGGAAGATAATTCAAAGGATTCCTTTTATGAAATCTGTAATTGGGTAGCGGTGCCGATGCATACTGCTATTTTTGGTCACTCACCTCCTTGAATTTCAGACGCAATTGCGGCTAACCTAGAGAAGGTGGAAGACTGGTACATCGAGGAATACTTCTCTTATATCAAAGTTTTCGGTTGTGCAGTTCCCCCCTATGATCTACTGAAATTTCTACCAGACCGACTAGTGTGCCGCGAGGTCGTACGACAAACTGTACTCGGCAGGATCAGCAAAGAACTTAAAGCAGTGAAGAAAAATGTATGGCCATATTTTCCCTTACAGATTGGTGCATTTTCTTTGTTAGATTTCAACCATTCCAGAGTGGAGGCTGCAGCCTTAGAAGAGATAAAAATGGTTTTCATTTAATTCAAGAAACATAACCCCCAAAAGGTCATGGGTAATCGTATGGCCAGTTGTAATCTAAAAAAATATGAACATGAGGAATCCCCTCAGAATGAAATGTTTAGAGGGGTAAGATCTTACCAAGAAGTTATAAGCCAAGTTCGAGCTCTACCACCTGGTGAAGTGGTTGAGTTTTACAATTTCCAAAAACACCGAAGAAGTAGTCTTCTAAAAGTATTACAAGGGGAAAACCTAATGCCTCCTGCTACACAACAAACAAAAACCCAGAACCCAGAAGTCGGGAGCTCTAGCAAAGAAGAAGCCCCAGAAAACCCAGATAGTTCTAAGATCTCACTCAGAAAAAGGATATCCTAGCAATAGATGTATATGATGACCAGTCCAAAGATCAATCAAAAACATTAAAAAAGCAAGGAGAAGATAAGCCATTGTCTTCACCTGATAAATCAACTATAGATGGAGTCGGAAAACAGTTATCCACAGAAATCGACAGCCCCATTGAGGCTATCACACCATTATAGTTCACCAGAGGAAACCCTAATGCAGAGGTAATATTCATAGGGGATCTCATGCCTATCCCAATTGAAGAAATACCTCCTACCGATTTCTTTTTCAGTAAGAAAAGGAAGGTTGTGGTAGATAAAGAAATGCACCAGAAAGAGGGTGCAATGGTCAAAAAGCACAGAGTATTATTAGATGGACAAAATTTGGAAGATGAAGACTTTGCTACAAAGGTAGCAGGCTCTTTGGGAGATTTTGCAACATCTAACCTATTCTTAGTTGATAATATAAAATAAAGGTTGAAGCAGAGAAATCAGATGATAAATCAGTTGCGAGATCAAATAAGGAATACAGAGAAGAAGATCAGAGGTGAGGTCAATAAAGGACTTGAAAAGGCTAGAGCTGTTGATAGACAATAAATCTAACTACTCAAGTCCAGTCTTGTCCAACAAGATGAGTTGGTTAAACAATTACAAAACAAGGTAAGTTCCACTGAGAAAATGGTTATGGATATAGCAGTGTTCCAAGCTCAAGCATCAGAAGTGCTAAAGAAACTGGAAATAGCACAACAAAGACTTTTGGCTAAGGTAGAGATCATCTAAAATCATTTTCAGGAAGTAAATAAATCATTAGATAATATCAGTTTCAAAGAAGGATAGGCTACTGCAGCCCGGACCACCTTTCAAAAAGCGGTCGTGTCATTGGCTAGAGAGTAAAAGAATGGCCAAAAAAATAAAAGAGGATTGTGAAGGGGTTTTTTGATTTGTTGAATAAAGAATCACTAGGCATTGGAAAGGATGATTGTTCTGAGATACTAGGACAAATCAACATTGTAAAACATCAACTTGACATCAAAGAGAGCTTAAAGGAAGCTTAGATTGAAATTTCATAGCTAAAGCAGGTTGACATCGCTCAAATAGATAGATGGTTGGTAAAGCCAAATTTACAGTTACAGTCAATGATTTCTGAAGATAAAAACATAGAAGACAGGTTGCCACAATTACAAAAGAAGTTGTATCTTTTTGAGGTAAAAGATGTGACAGAACCTTCTAGACTATTAGTACAATTTCTAAGCAGGTGCGTCAAATGTCTCGAGCAAGGTGAAGGAAGTACTTCAAAGAATCAATAAAGTAACATATGTATACATGTTCTATTGGTATGAGAAAGAAATAGAAAAGAACCAAGTCTAACGGTTCAAGTTTTCATTTTGTAACCGTTATTAGCTAGGAATAACGAGAATTCCAACCGCCTAGGGTTGAGAACCTCTTGTATAAATATATTTTCAAAAGACTAAAAGAAGGCTGGTTTTTTGTCGATTGTAATAGAGAAATATATCCTTTTCGAGAATTAATACAAGTATAGACTAGAGACTCCATATTTCGTCACTCTTGAGTTATGTGTTCTTTTGTTCCTTCATATTCATACATCTTTAATGAATGCTTAATCACAACTTAGTACAACTTATACTGTGGTTATATGTTTCATTTAGTTATCTGATTGCTTACAGATTTTCCTCTGTGTTTGCTATTAGAAAATATAAGACCTGAGAGTTTGTTAGATTTCTACATTTTATGATTCATTAAAGGTTTCTCATCTATTTTCTTCTTCTGTAGCAGAGTGATATTCTTCTGTGATTGACGCCTTGCTTCGTTTAACAACTTTATGTTTTTCTCTCATCACATTCATTATTTTCAAATTTAACTCAAATACGAAAGACGACCTCTGAGTTGTTATACCATTAATTCAATTTTAGGAACTTTTCTCATATAATTTAAAGTAGAAAATGGAAATACTGAAAAACAACAGATCCTTTGATTATTTCTTTTCTTCATGACTGTACCTGTTGCAAGGCAGCCCAATATTGAGCCCAGTCTTAATGATCAGACCATCATTGCTTTAACCTTGTTTAATACCATCCTAGAGACTGCTAATACCCGGGTTGAGCTTGAACACTCATGGGCAGTGATTGAACATGACATAAGTGTCAGCGAACGTTGGGAAGCTAGGCAAAGGCAACTTCGAAATCTGCCATAGCTTCATTTTCTTAAAAGTATTGATCTTCTTGTCAACACTAAAACCTTATTTATTTTTAGATGCCTTGACATTATACTTTGAAGCCTTAAGTATAAACTCAGGAACAACGGGGACGAAGGGTGGTGGCAAGGGGACGAAATGCTCAGGTGAGTTCATTGGGTGGGTCGTGGTTGGTTATGAGGAAGAGGTTAAATCCTGGAATGGGCCAGGAGCAAAGCCCAAAGAATTTACATGGATATCAAACTACCCCACACCACAATCCCAAGGTGAGGACAAAGGTGGAATGCAACTCTAGCCCATAGAGGACTAGACGGAGGAGGAAGGCGAGGAGTTGGATGACGGAGAAAGAATAGGCGGGGGTCGAATGGCCATACTTTCTTTGTTCTGATACCAGACAAGGCCTGATTTTGGATTCCCATGAAGTCGAGGCATGGCCAACAAGAATAAAGAGGAAGGTGGTGCAACATGGGATGGCAAGGCAAAGAGAAAGAAAGAAGGAGTAGAGAGCAACCATACAAGCCACCAGAGGGAGGTGAAGGCTAGAGAGGGATGCAAACTAGATGTTTGCTCGGCAGGAAGTGAGGAGGAATGTTGGTCAAGACGAGGAGCGACAACATAATAATAAAACCAGAGTGAATATTAACACACGCATATAGGTGACGGCCAGAGACGTTCCTCCATCGTTCGGACGAAGATACAGGGGAGGGCTCATTGGAGCATTTAGTTGAGGGCTCGTAGAAATGAATGTTGCCTTCACTCATCGAGGGAATAAAGAGGAGGGGGTATGCATGTGCCAGTCACGTGGACGGTGCAGAGTTAGAAGGTGCCACCCTCTCCAATGGACCCGTGTGACCTACTGACACCCCATCTGGGGGGATATCTTTGTTGAGAGCCCGAGCGATGCAGTCTTGGAGGATAGGATGGTTTTTTTGGGTGGAGGATGTGCAATGAAGATCCGGTCAATCTAGAGTCACTCCTATATTGGATAAATTGTCAGCTATATGATTTTCTTTCCTTCAAATATGTGAGGGGATGAGAGATAATTTAGGTTGAATAAGACTTGCAATGTCATTGAGTCCAGTGGTGAGTTGCCAACAGGGGGGAATTTTGTTTGGGTCCACTCCATTGAGAATTTTTGTGAAGAGGCTGAGAATTATTTGGGAGTCCCCCTTGACAACCAATTGATGGTAACCATAATATTGAGTGATATACAGACCTTTTATAAGACCCCAGAGCTCTGTCGTGTTATTAGAATTATGTCCAATGTTGTCTACTGAGATGAGCATGATGTTCCCTCGGTTGTTGCGGAGAACCATGCCAAATCCAACCACGCATGGATTGTCTTTGGAGGCTCCATCAAATTTTAACTTGATAAATCCTAGAGGTGGAGGAGACCAATGAGAAGGGATTTTCATGGTCTGGGATCTCTGGAGGTTCTTGGAAGGAGATGGATTGAAGTTGAAGTTCCAGTTGTCCAAGATGCGTTGTTCATCAGGAGGACATATCAAGTCCTTGTCTTTCCAAGGCTGCAGGTGGATGGTTTCTCTGATGTTGTCATGGATTTGATTCCAAATTATCCACCAATATAGATGAGTGGAATGGAATATGCACTTGTTTCAATCTTTCCAAAGTTTCCAGAGGATAAACCCAAGGATTAGCTGCCATATGTGGTTAAGGATGGGAGAGTGAAAAGCCAATTCTCTCCATCCTTCAATGGTTTCCTTGAGGCCTTCTCGGTTGTGATTCGATACACGCATGATTGTGGCACATTGGTCCCAAAATTGAGAACTGTAGGAGCAAAGGTTGAGCAAGTTATTTTAAGTTTCAGAATCTCCAAGGCAAAGTGGGCAAATGGAAGGCTCTACAAAGCATATTTTCATTAGATTATCCCAGGTAAGGATACTTTTGTGTGCTACAAGCCAAAGGAAAGTGTTGATTTTGGGCCAATGCTTAGCCAGCCAGATTTTAATCCAAACCTTCTCTTGGGGGATAAGGTGGAAAGTTTATTTGATACTATAGGCTTCTTGAATAGTAAAGGTTCCCCATGAGGAATGCCCCCATATTAAAATGTCGTCTCCCTCAAGAATTTGATTTTTTCTCGAAGTGGTAAAATCGTGCCAAGGTTGGAGATCCACGTGCTCTGGAATGTGGAGTTCCATTCGAGAGGATTTCCAGCGATGTTAGGTGGCTCCAGGGAGTTCACTTGCCAGTAATCGGCTACTGTGACCAGACCCGCCTGAGAGGTGGGTGCAAGGAAGTTATCGATGAGAGTATCATGCACCATAGCATACCATTGTTGCCAAGAGTCGATCCAAAAGGAAGTTGTTCTTCCATTCTACGCTTCCTAGAAGGCATGATCGACAATCAAGGAGTGACTTTTCTTAGCAGCATTCCAAATCAAGGAGCCCAGAGTGTTTTCATCCCATCTGATTAGATACTTTTCTGTGATGTTGGGCATGTATTTCTTTCTCCAAATTTGGTCCCAGAGATCATGGGGGAACCTGAGCTACCTCCACCAAATTTTATCACTGAGAAATTTGTTTAGAGTAGTTGGGTCCCGCAGTCTGAGGCCTCCCTTTAGTTTTGGTTTACAAATATTTTCCCAGCTGATCAGAGCTGATTTTTGTCCTGGCTTTTCCCCCTACCAAAGAAAGTTCCTTTGCAAAGTTTTAATGGAAGTTAAAATGAAGCCGGGTGTATCCAAGGCCGAGAAAGAGTATATGGGCAAGGTTGTAAGGAAAAATTTAAGGAGGATGAGGTGACTAGGAAGGTTAAGCGAACCAAAACTCCAAGAGGAAAGTCTTTTAGATAGGGAATAAAGAAGTCCTTCCCAAGAGTTGTTTTGAAGAGATTTGTCTATAAGAGGAATTCCAAGGCATTTGGATGAAAGGGAGCTACGTGTGAAGCCCAGGATATCGATAATGTGAATTTGGACATGGAGCGGAGTGTTAAAAAAATATATATGAGATTTGTCTCGATTGATGTCCATTCCCGAGGCATCACAGAAGGTTTGAAGGATATGGAGGATCTGATGTGCTTCTCAAACCATTAGGGAACCCAACATTAAGGTATCATCAACAAACTGGTTGTGGGAGACTAGAGGATCAATGCCATGTAGGGGTAGCCTGACTAAAGATCTGTCAGCAATGGACACTTTGATGAAGCGGCTTAGACCTTCCGCCGTGATGATGAAAATGAAGGGGGATAGGGGATCCCCTTGTCATATGCCACAAGTGGGAGAGAAGGGGCGGGAGGGAATGCCATTGATTATGATAGAGAAGAAAGAAAAGGAGGTGAGGTTAAGGATCCAATCTACCCAGGTAGACGAAAAACCAAAAGGAAGAAGAACAGATTTCATGTAAGCCCAACTTATCTTGTAAAAATCTTTAGAGAGATCTAACTTTAATAACATACCTGGAGTACCAGTACTTTGAAGAGAGTGGATAACTTCATGAGTGAGGATAATGCTATCAATAATTTTCCTACCTTCAATATATCCCGACTGCTCGGGAGAAATGATGAAGGGAAGCAAGAATTTAAGACGTTAGGGAATCACCTTCGTTAAAATATTATAGATTACATTGTAGAGAGAAATTGGAATGAACTATTTAGGGTGAGTAACGCGCTCTTATTTTTGGATAAGGGTAAGGAAGGTTGCATTGAGTGCAGGGAGAACCTGACCAGAAATTCAAGAGTCCTCAATGATTTCCCATACTTCCTCTCGAATCATGGGCCAACAATGGTAAATAAAATCCACTGTGAAGCCATCTGTACCAAGATTTTTCCCTCATGGAGTGTCTTGAAGCACCAAGTCTACTTCTTCAATCATGATTGGCCTCAACAAGGCTTCATTATGTTCTTGAGTTATGTTGACTAGAATGTGCTGAGCGATTTTTTCAATGGTTGGAGATCGGTCGCCTGGGGGTTCAGACAATATATGTTGATAAAAGGACACCAGTTCCTACTCAAGGTGTTCGTGAGTTTGGATCAATTCACCTTGATCCGTGACAAGGTGTGAGATGCGGTTGATATGTCAACGCTAGATCATCGATATGTGGAAGAACTTGGTGTTTCGTTCCCCCTCTTGAAGCCATCGTATTCTGGATTTTTGCCTCCACATGGTCTCCTCTTGCGAATGCCTTGCATCTAACTTTTGTTTGATTAATGCTTCTTTCTCTTTGATTTTCTCTGTGAGGCCTTGATTCCTGATTTGGATCTGAAGGAGCCTCATTTGGTCATTCAAATTCCTTTGGGCTTCAAAAACATTTCCAAAGTTCTTTTCGTTCTATAGCTTGAGGTGTTGCTTAAAGTTTTTTAGTCTTTGTTGAAATCGATACATTTTGGAACCGTGAGGGATGGCCTCTTCCTTCCACCAGATGGGGGACATGGTTTGGAATTCCAGATGATTGATCCAAAAACACTCTAATCTGAAAGGCTTGCGACCTGGAGAGCCAGGGATATCCAACTAGATATGAATGGGCCAATGGTCAGACCCGGGGGTGTCTAGGATACTAGCTTTTAGTGAGAGTCTGTCCATCAATAGGGAGTCTGATATTAGGAAGCAGTCTAGATGGAACGTGACCCATTGGGACCCTGAGCGCTAGTTCAACTAGGTAAAGAGGTTGTTTTTGGTTTCAAGGTCAATGAGACAAAGCTTATCGATTAAGGATTGAAAGTGCCCTCTTTTTGCCTCAAGTCTACGAATCCCTCCTCTTTTCTCTTCTATATTGGAGATCGTATTGAAATCCCTGCCGAGTATCCATCTACGATCGTTGGTGAGGGTGGAAATCCAATCCAAATTATGAATGAAGGTTATATTTTCCTTATAAGTAGCGAGGTCATAGACATTTGTAATGAAGCATATCCTATTGGAGCCAATGAGCCTGTATTTTGTCAAGATTGTCCATCTGGTAGTGAAGAAGTTCTCCATGAGCACAAACCTTGGGTTCCATAGGATGGCCAAACCATCGGCCATGCCTATTTCATCAATGCTCATCATTTTCCCTTGCTTCCAACAACAAGAAAGAATTTGATATGTTTCTTCACCTGCACATTTCGTTTCGTGTAGAAACAGGATGTCAAGTTGTTCTATTATGATACAATCTCGTAGAAGCCTTTTCTTGCTACGACCGTTGAGTCCCCAGATATTCCAAGAGATGAGATTCATGATGAGGATGGGGAGGGGAGAGGGGGAAAGTTGTCAGAGATAAGGTGTATCTGAACTGAGTTTACCATGAAATGACCAATCTCCTATATGAGCTTCTGGGTGGATTTTCGACCTCTTTTCTTTTCGTCCTTCTGAGGCTTTTGTTTCTCTTACGGTTGATTTCACTGGATGCCCAAGCCTGAACAGGATATAGCCATAGAACCAGCTAAGGATTTGAGGAAAACCTTATGAACTTTGTGTAGTTGATCTGGAGGGATGGTGTATAGTTGTTGTTTGTGATAAGCTTGTTCTATATGTACCAACTCCATTCCTGCGAGATCATGTTCATCTAGGTCCATTTCAACGTCTCCTTCTTCAAGGTCAGATGCTTCACCATCCATAATGTGGGAAGGGGAGATGGGATGGATCTACTCCAAGACAGGGGTGTTCGTCATTTTTCCCTTTGTAATGACTTGGATTGTAGCTTCATTAGGAGGGATCTGCAGTTCATCCATGTCCTCTAGAATTTTTTGAGGGACGTCGAAAAACTTGCTTGAGGGAAGTTCCTTAGTTGAATTTGTCACTGTTTTCCTAGTTACTTGACCACATCTTCTAGCTAAATGAATGAATCTATCTTTTGATTTTACTTGCTTCAGGGTTTTCAATCTTGCTTGATGTGTTAAGAGGACAATCTCTGAAAATATGTCCATGTTCGTGACATTTTCTATAGAAAAAAGGTATGTGCTCATAATCATTAGTTTGAGACCAGGCCTCATCATGATATTCAAGGGAAATGGAGCATAGGAGGGGCTTTGAAATATTAAGATAAACGCAAATGAGAGCATATGAGGTGTACCTTCTCTGCTTAGTTGCCTCTGAGTATTTAACATAGACCCCGATGGTATTTCCAATGCCACCCATGATCTCTTCTAACCAGAACTCCTGTAGCAAGGAATATAAACGGATCCAGACCGGCGCATGAGCAAAGTATTCTATTTTAGGGTTTAACTTCTCCATCCAGAAGCACGGAAAGAGGTCGGTTGAGTTGAAGAAATATGGTCCCCCATCAAAGATGTGGTTTCGATCTTCCAGGTTGTGAAAGATGATGGTAAAGAAACCCTTGGATGCTAATTATAGGTCATAATGTCCTTTGGGTTTCCACCATTAGTGTATCCATTTGATGAGCTCGTGTTTGGATGGCCATAGGCCTAAGCATTTGCCTACTAGAGAATAATCCCTCATGTATTTTTTATGTTCTTTGATTCTGGGTGTGATGATCACATATTTTGGTGCTAGTGGTGCCTGAGGAATGCATTTCCCAAGTTTCCAAGGATGCATCGTCTTTTCCTGAGTTGGTCCTATATCAATCTTCATTTATTTGCCTTTAGTTGTGGCTTCAAAGAAAAACTGAGAGCGAATATCAGGGGGTGGTCCAAAGGATGACCAACGAAATCCATCGCTTAAGTTTTCCTGTGCCACAACTTGGCTGTATGAGGTACCTCGTGGCCCCCCTTCGTTTGGAATCATGGTTTGCCCCGCCCGGGGCGAATGAGTGCAACAAAGAGCCAAGCAGAATTCCTAGTCGTTAAAAATAAAATATACTGTTATAATAAACTTACATTTCATTCACGTTCTTATCTATATATGTTTGAATCTTAAAGAGAAAATCAGATTTTTCAGCTTATTATACTCGGGTTTCTAAATATTTTTTCCATTTAGTCAATGAAATGGATTTTTTCTATGATCTTGGAATTCATATATGGTTACTTCTCTCATGGTATTTGTTTCTAACTACTAGATTCATTCTTCAGAATGCCCTACACGTTTTCATTATGAAATCTATGGTTTTCCAACACTATCATCCTCTTGGATGCCTCAAATATACTTTTCTTCTTTACAATCTTTTGAATCTTTCACTTGCAAATCTATGTGTTGTAGTTAGGTATAAAGGTTCCCAATGGGAAATCCTTCCACGCGTTTTTGTTTTTTTTTGTTTTTTTTTTCATATAACCATGCATGGGAAACCCCCAGAGACTCCACTGTCATCGATGGGTGGTAAGCAAGATAAACCATCGGCCCTATTTATGGAGCCTAACCCTAAGGGGATTAAGATATTTAAACCCATGAGTTCCCCTACTTCAAGGTGAGAGATCTCACATATGGCTTATGGCCACTTGAGCTATCCCTTAAAGCGTTAAAAATTGAAGTACATGTGGTGGGGATTTAATCCACTTAAGTGTACATGATTCATGAGATCATTTAATATAATCTCTCTAGGTGCAACCACAAATTTTAACTGCTACCTCAAGGTGATCCCATGGATCCAAGAATATCCCTCATAGGAATTGAAACTTGTCCACTAGTGAAAAACTCCTTGCTCCTCACCAAGGGATCCAACCCCTTTGGGAATTTTAGTTTGAAGGACATGGGTGTGGGATTTGATCCATTTATGTACGCATGGGTCATGAGATCATTTAATATAATCTCTTTGGGCACAACCACATGTTCAACCACTACCTTAAGGTGACCCTATGGCTCTAAGAAAATCCCTCATGGGAATTGAATCTTTCCCACGAGCAAAAAACACCTCGCTCCTCACCAATGGATTTAAATCATTAGGGAACCAAGTGTTTTTTTCCTTCGTCACTTGCCAATTTGTTATTCATTCTTTCTTGGTTCCTATTTTCAAACCAATACATCAAATAACTACATTTTTTTAACTTTTTAAACTTCATTGTAACTTTAGAATATGTGAGCTTAATTGAAATCCATCATGCAAATTCACAACATAGAGAAAAGTTGTTGTTGAGGTCACAATGGGAAAAAACATTTCTAATAAATGAGGGTTACAATTTTTGGTCCAAGAGCCAACTTAGGGCCTAGAACATGGAGGTTTTTACCTCCATTGGATGCTCGAAATAGATCCCATCAAGGGAACATCTCAAGGAACAACATCCCAAATGGTTTAATTGTCAAGTAAGACTTCTCCCCTAGAAAAATGACAAATAAATAAACCAACTTGTGTTTTAGGTGAAGAAGGACCAACTAATGTCAAGAATTTTTATATCTCTTGGCAACTCCATTTTTGGGGACTCCACATTCATTGAACCTGGTTTTCTTGAAGATGAATTATGACATTTTTTCTTTGCTCAAGCTGTTAGATCCATTTGAAAAATGGTGTAATGAGACAATTGCTCTAATCCATTTTCTCCAAGAAGGGATCAAGGAGGTTTAAATAAATCAACAATGTGAAGGGATCAAGAGACATATCTTATTCCTCAAGAAAGAGCCTGAAGAAATTAAACAAAATCAAAATGTTGTTGGAGCCTTTTGTCTTCCTGAAGAAAATAATGCTTTGGAAAGGGGTTTTGTAGGTTATCAAGAATGCTTCTTTATTTTACCTTATCATAAAGAAGAATTAATAATTTCACAAGAATCTCAACAAAGAGGAGATGTGGATTGTTATAAAGACCACGAGGATGCCCTCTTTGAATTTTCCCCATGGTACTTAAAAACCATCTCTGAGAATATGATGACTAGAATCCAGAGTAGATATGAGCTAACAACTATGCATGGCATAGTTGAATAAGGAGAACACACTTCTCTAGGTGTCACTTCTTCTCCTACTTCTCCATGATGAAGGTGTTGATGCACAAGGAAAAATTCTACAAGAAGAAATGCACAATGAAAAGATTGATGCTTAGGTATAATCTCATGACATTGCAACACCCTAGACTTCTTCTTTTGAAAGAATCTAGTATGTAAGGCTGATTTCAAATTTGAGAATAGTAATGTTTATTTCCTCTCTTCCACTTCACAATTTATCAGGCCTTTAGAAGGATTGGGTAAATATAGAAATAAAGAGAAAATATAGCATGATGTTTCAAAATCTATTGTTGATAGCCCTTCAAAATGCATGAAAAAAATTTAATGACATAAATATGGATTATGTTGAAGATGAAACGAGACAAAAACAAAAATATAGCAGAGAACACAAAAATACGGTGAAACCCAACTTCTATTAATGGATAAGATAGAAAAACAATGTAGAACACAAATTGGCAGAATGGGGTAGCTTATCTCTGAAAAGAAAGAGATGTTGTTTATGCTTAATTCGCAAAAAGATTTACATCACACTCCATTGCATGCTTAAAGGGCCTCCTTCACCTCAATTATATATGAAAGAGTGAGAGGAGAACAATTCCCATTATGCATGTGGGATAAATTGGACTAAGTTTATAAAATGCCATAAGCATGTAAAACACTAGGACTTTCTAAGTGGTCACCCATCCCAGTACTACTCTAGCCTGAGCACGATTAACTGCAAAGTTCTAATGGAATCCGGTACATTAATGCTATGTTGCAGGAATGTACATAAAAACGCTTGGAAATTATTACATGATGTCTGTAATTAACAAATGAAGATGACATAACATTCCATTCCCCATCATAAGGGTGAATATCATGGTTTATCAAAACCATAGGCTCAAAATGTTGATTCAGTGGAAAAGGTGGATAGCCACTGATATCCACCTGGATCATTCCTCCCCCCTTAGGAAGCAATGGTCCCCATTGTGTCAAGTTCCCTCGGGAGATCGGGAAAATTATGTTGAATCTGAACCTTGGTGAGCCACTTGTATTGTTGAAGTAGATGTCCTACTTGTACTTTTCACGTGGAAGGATATCATGAACCTATTGGAGGTGTTGGATCCATTCAATAGATCTAGTTGTATGATCTACCTTGGTTTGAGTGTGGGAGGACTCTGTCGATGAAGATGCAACAAGAAGAGCTATGTCAATGGGGGATACTGGTGGGAACCCCAAGCACACTTGAAAAGTTCTGTGGTCAATAGAGATATGTTGAACATATGGAAGAATCTCCTTTTGTTCGTGCTCCTCTACAATCTTGTCAACATACTTATGTTGGATAGAAAAGTCTTGGTTTGAGGCTATAGTGGTCGCAATGTCCTTATGTTCACCTTCTGACTGGATCGTGAAGAGGATAAAATTTGTTGTATGAGATATTACTTTGCGGCATTGTTTTTCCAAGATAGTAGTAGGAACTACCTCTGGTACCCTGTAGAGCTGACCTCCTACACTAACAATGACATTGTGAGGCCGAGACTCATAGATAACATGTTGTTTCCACATATATGGTTGTCCTAAAAGAACATCATAGAATTCAAGTGGGGAAACATCACACATTACCTCATCCTTGAAGGGCTTGATGCCATAGGACAGGTGGCATTGTTGTTTGACACGGATGTTTTTTCCTTGACTCAACCATCCGATGGTGTATGGTTGGGGGTGTGGCATATTTTGCAGCTTCAATCTCTTGGAAACCTTGGATGATATTAGGTTATTCTGACTCCCACTGTCAACAATGAAATGAAGTGGAGTCCCATTTACCCACATCTATGAGTGCAAGAGGGACTCCCCCTCCTCAAGATCCTTTGGTTCTTTTGGTTGTATTGTTGTGGTCGCGATGGTAGCAATGGGTTTTACATCAATGATTTGTTTCCCTTTTTTTTGCTCTTAATCAAATTCTGAGTCAAGTTATGATTCTTTTTATTTGAGCTCGACCACCAATGACTATTTCGAGCGACATTCATTGGTGTTGTGCCAAGGGATTTTGTGGAACTCATACCACTTTTCGGTGTCTTTATTAAACTTCTTGTTACCCTTATTTGCATGCATCTTGGACTGGCTCTCTTGAGGTTGGCCTTCCTTGATGATCTGTCCTTTGTTCTATGTGCTAAGGTTTCCTTTTCCATGATTTTTTTGTGGTGTATTTTCAAACCCAAACTCCTGCTTACTCCACTGCTTGAATTTATGCTTGATTTTGACTACATATCGATAAACAACTCCCAATGAGGAGATGTCCAATAAATCCATCTTTGTTTGGGTGTACATGTGCAGACCACTGCAGTACTGCAAAACCAAGTGTTGCTCAAATTCTTTGATACCCAGCTTTGAGCGCAAGTTATGAAAGATGTTATTGTACTCCAACACCATCTGGTCTCTTTTCTAATGCAGAGTCATCCATCTTATGTACTGGTCATCATAGTTTCCAATAGAGAAGAACTCCTCTTTTATGGAATATACAAAGGCCTCCCAAGTGTTTTCATTACCGAATGGTATAGATTCATCTGTGGTGTACCTCTCCCAATAACCTTCCCACCAAGCTCTGACATGCAGAAGGGCTTTAAGGAGTGCAAACGTGATCTTAAAATTTTGGACAAAGTAATAACCTTCTAGTAGATTCAACCATTTTTCTAAAGCATTTGCATCTTTCTAGCCTTCAAATAAGGGGATATCAAAATTGACTTGTACCTTGAAGGGTGTCACAACTCCGAAATGGTTGCTTGTCGAGGATGCCTCAATCGTCGCCATTAGTATCCTTCGAAGGATTTGAGAAAATTTGTCCATCCTCTTGTTCCTATGTCACACAAGGTCTTCCTCAAGAAATGTCTTGAAAGGATCTCCTGCTCTATTATCTCTCTTTTCTTCCACAATGGGAGATCGATTGGGCTGGCGAGAGAGGTTATCCTCAAGTGAAACTAGCTTGACACCCAACTCTCTGTACCCTGACCTCGTCGAGGACCTTATCTAAGAAATGATAAGGAACAGACTGGTCTGATACCACTGATCCAAATTATGTGAGGATGAAACGAGACAAAAACAGAAATATAGTAGAGAACACAGAAACACAATGAAACCCAACTTCTATTAATAAATAAGATAGAAAAACAATTTAGAACAAAAACTGGCAGAATGGGGTAGCTTATCTCTGAAAAGAAAGAAATGTTGGATAAGTTTCTTTCGCAACAATATTTACATCACAATCCATTGCATGCTTAAAGGGCCTCCTTCACCTCAATTATATATGAGAGAGTGAGAGGAGAACAATTCCCATGATGCATGCGGGATAAATTGGACTAATTTTATAAAATTCCATAGGCATGTAAAACACTAGGAATTTTCGAGCGGTCACCCATCCCAGTACTACTCTAGCCTAAGCATGCTTAACTATGGAGTTCTAATGGGATCCGGTGCATTAACGCTATGTTGTAGGCATGTACATAAAACCACTTGGAAATCATTACATGATGTTTGTAATTAACAAATGAAGATGGCATTACATTCCATTCCCCATAAAAAGGGTGAATACCATGGTTTACCAAAACCATAGGCTCAAAATGTTGATTCAGTGGAAAAGGTGGATGGCCGAGATCCACTCAGATTAGACATAGGCATTGTTGAACAAGAGCATTAAGGACACCTTTGAACCCATGCATTATCATTCCTCTAAGTGTTTAATTTATGGTGATGATGAGCCCATATATGATACTCATCAAGGAGGACTCCACAAATTTGGGGGAAAAAATTCAATGTGCAAACCTCATCAATCCTTGTACTAGTTTTGAATATGAAGATGAGAGTTTAGCCTTGTTCCTCCAAGAAAATAACACACTTGCAATAGTAAAAGAACAACAATTTCAAATTTGAATTTTTAGTAGCATACTACAGATGATGTTATCATTTGTAAGATGAAAAAGTAAGAAGGGGAGGTTTATGGTG
The DNA here is from genome assembly GCA_009831015.1 of Picea engelmannii. NCBI lineage: Eukaryota > Viridiplantae > Streptophyta > Pinopsida > Pinales > Pinaceae > Picea > Picea engelmannii. The sequence continues at coordinate 1,152,879 of ML779284.1, forward strand.
AAACTCAAGGAAACAACTTTCTTTTTGTGACAAAAGATGAAAAAGAAACATGGCCCTTCATTGCAAGTGATTACACTTGATTTTTAATACCTCCCAAGAAGTGATAAGCATGCTAATGAAAAATTGGCTAATTAAGGAGTATGTAAGAGCATTGAAAGGTTTTCTTTAGATGAAAATGTGATGAAGAATGGCATGAGGAATTTGGTGAATTGTTGTATTCAAAAGTACAAATATGTGAGGATGTTCTAGTGTATGATGTGTGTTTGAAATTTTTAGAGCTAAAAAGAGGGACATGTATCAGAAGTCAAGAAAGGGAAAAAGAAGCCATCATCATTTACAAAAAACATAATGCTTATGATTTTTGGACTGGCATCAAAGGAAAGGAATAGATGACCATCATCTATGAGAAACAAGTCATGCTTAGGGAAGGAGTAAGGGTTTTTATCCCCGTTGTTTTGTATATGCCATATCCTTATATTCATGTAGAACACATGAAGTCATAGTTGGAATCAATCCTACTTAAGGTATCAAATACTTTCAAACCTTTTGGAGTTGTACTCACAGGGTGTAGATTGGGGTTGTGTTTCCACCCATTCTCACAATGATCCACGACTTTGCTTCCCATGTCAATCAAATGCATTCATGAGGCCTACTCATCGAACAAACTACATGCCCAGTTAAGTTGGTAGTGGCATTTTCCTAGCCATTGTGTTTTCCCCAATTAGCTTAAGTATGTAGGACTTCCTTGTCTCATGTATATTAGATTTTAGTTTCAATTTACCTTGAAGTTTTGTTCATAAGGTCTCTTTTTTTGTTCTTACTTTACCAACTTTCAAAAAATACAGAAAAATCCTATGTTAGCAAAGTATTTTCCATAAAACAAAGGAGTGCATAGATTTTCGGCATGAGAAAGGCCTTATATACCATCATATAGTTGGGCATAGTCAATTTTCACCTAGCATTAGCATGGATGCACATTTTCCTAAAATTGAAAAAAAGTGGCAAAACATCATGGTGAGCATTTTGGTAGGCCTATTTATTCCACCTAAATACCTTCAAGAGGAATTTGAACATGAAATAGGGTTCTCTATATAAAATATTACAAACTTGTAGTATTGGTTGATTTGCATCTAGCAACAATAACCTTGGGTTCCTAGCATGAGATACTATAGACATCCACCTTTAGATCTCACTGGGAGTACTTTTGTAAAACTTGGCATGTGCACTTTAGAACTAGATCAACACACTTAATATCCATTGTTTGACTCCATAGCCCAACAAAATAAAGCATTGCTTTGTTTAAATTCGGAAATATGTGGTTCTTATTAGCCTCATAGGGAGGTTATGTCCCCTATTAGGAGCCACATGTTGTCACCAAAAAATTATTACTCACAATAACTTGGTTTTGTCCCATGGGGCCCACTTTGGGTTGTGTATATATGAAAAGGCATATTTGAACTATTGAAGGGGATTTAATTTGTCTATTGGGATTGATAAAAACCATGGTGTTGATGGAATCCAATCCCAAGCTCAGGAAGTGTGAAAACGTTGTTATTAAAAATCCCATCAAAATTCCTAAGTTCTCATTTTATGAAAAAATAAATACCAAGGAAGTAGTGAAAGAGGTCTTACACTTACTCACTTTCCATCCATGCAATATGAGAAGGAAGGTTTTAAGGGGGTTGAAGGGAAGTTAGGGTTGTTTTGGGTTGTTTGCTAGTCTTGGGAATATCCTATGAGAGAGAGGAGGAAGAATTATACCAGATAGTAGGAGAGCGATGATGATATCATAGTTGTTTCAAGGGGGAGAACAAGAGTTGTAAAGGCAATCCTTGTGCAGTTACAAAATACCCAAATGGAGAAATTGCATATAATTTTGATTCTAAGTTTATTATGCACATAATATGACGTAATCAAATTCAAGCTTCATATACCAAAAGTGTGTTGTGATTAGCACTAGAAATCCAAGAAAGATAGTTTAAATGGTGGAGTAGGCCATTTACATGAAAATTTTAACTATTTTTTCCTCTCATAGTGGGTCACTATTTCAAATTATGTTTCAAATTATTGAATATCATGGTAAACACAACCTACTAACCATTCAATCATGGACAAAGGTGGAACATATATGTAAGAAAAATTTTGTTACAATTTTTCTAACCGGGTAGATTTCTCTTCAACCATAGCATCACTTAATGAACCATCAAAAGAAAAAACTAAGTTTGAGGATAAGGATGACATGTATTCATTTTCATAGACTAAGATGGTCTACAACTGGATGAAAGTATAACGATAGTTTTTTTGGCCTCCACTTCCTTTGGATTCCAACCACAAAATTTGCCAAGCATAGTCAATTGTTATTGTCCATGGGACTACTCCATGGTTGAAATTTCATGGACTTAACTCACCCATAGCCTCCAAAATTCACAAACGAATTTTCCAATGTTCCTATAGTTTTCAATTTTTTGAATTAAAAGAATATTAATAAACTAGTAAAATCAAAGTAATCTCGAAAAGGAAGTTGTCTAGGATATTGAGCTTGAGGCCTAATCATATGATTATGAATGAAATTTTCAAACCAATCTTCCTAAAAGAGTCACCAAAAATATGTTAACATCCAAAGATGGTTCAATAAACGCTTTGAACACCCTTGTGGGAAAAAAGGGAAAATCAAAATTGAACCAACATTTTTATGACCCATTGGAATTTGTTGAGTGTACTCATTGGTGGACTTATAACTTGAATCCATTCCCAACTAGATTTAAGAGGTACTTAGTTATGTTTTTTAATGTTATCTGTATTGTATTTTTTTATGGAAAGTGGTGTTGGTTTTTGTTTTTCTAGGTTACAAAGCCCAGGGAAAACCCCCAAGTACTTCCCCTCATTTAGAGGATGGTACCTAGGGTAAACCATAGAATATTTAGGGCATGAATATGGTCAACAACAAGGCTCAAATCCATTACACCAATATATTCGTTATCAACTCAACATGTCACTTGCAGGAATTGAACCTTGGTGGGGAGGATAACAACATTCCTCCCAATCACCCAGGCTAAACCCAATTGATAAGCAATGTTGGGGTTTTATGCAACATGTGTACAAAAACGTCTAATTAAGTTGCATGGTAAGTTAATATCAAACGAAAAATGTAAATGAGAACATGTTACCACTATTAATTAACCCAATTAAGCAAATTAAGCAATAAATTAGAGGTAAGATTATTAATTTGACATGTGGATCTGGGAAACAACAATATATTGAGAAATGTGCCAATGGAAAGACCAATAAACTCAGTAGTCACCTAGGAAGGTCATATTTGTAGCATGTGGATTCCAAATATTTTCATGGGAGGGTCCTTTGGTCTACTTAACTATTCAATCTCTCTCTAGAATGTTTACATGTAGGAAATCCCTCTATGGAGGGCAGACACTTGTAATAAATCCAATTAGAAAATTGAAATAAGGAATCAATGAACAAGGGTTCTTGATTTCACTTCAATTAGATTCCAATATCATAATTGAGTATAATTCTAGAATTTTTCCTTTGTAATTGCATGGCCCTACATTGTCTTTGTAACCTTTGAATCGCTCAGCATACACAACTCTCCTTTTAACTCCAAATTAAATGTTGAGTGGAGTGTACGGAGTTGGGTCTATGGAGATGGGAGGTTCTATATGCACAAACCTGCCACCCCACTATTCAACCCTTGTCTCGGGGCATTAATGTGTCATAGGGAAGCCTTTGTTTTTATTTAAAAAGGGTGTTTCATTGATCCATAAATGAGGAACTTATAGGCCACATGCTTCACAACATATACCTATATGGAAATAAAATAATTGCTCTTATTCTTAGTGTAATTCTACATGAAAATATTCTTAGGTTACTAAGCACACACAAGTATAAGAGGATGTATTAATCTCAAGATCCAGTTTCAAGGATTGTGTTCTCTATTCTCAAAGTTGTTTATTGCTTGTTTTCTTTGCTTTTGGTGACCAAACCTATTCCAACTAAATTTGTCGTCTATGTTTATTGGAAAAGTTTAGGCCCAACACTCTAATAATATCAAGCCAAAATAAACAACATAAACTGTTGTATTAATAAAAGAAACCACTGCGCTATGAGTCTGTCAACCAAGCGGAACTCTAGAATACAACATATTAAACCTAGCAATACATACTCCATTCTAAATAAAAAGGGGCATGCTCTATTTCTTGTGTAAATGTGCTTACCCATTGTCATTTTTGTGGCTAATTAAAAGAGACCAACAATCAATATGACTAAATTCATAGTTGTAGTAATGCCATGCATAGCCATTTCATTAGTGGCTTAGTAAAGAGCATAGTCCAACCCTGCATTGAGACATCGATATATAAGTTTGGCTCAACATGTTGTAGGTAATGATACATAGTCTGGTTTCCATTTTTCTCAACAGAGATTGATCTATATAGAACATGCAAATGCTTCATCAACACATACCTCTATGGAAATAAAATAAGTGTCCCTATTCTCAGTGTAATTCTAAATTGAATATTCTTAGGTTAATAATCACACACAAGTATAAGAGGATGGATTAATCTCAAAATATGGTTTCAAGGTTTTTTTTCTCTATTCTCAAAGTTGTTTATTGCTTGTTTAGTTTGCTTTTGGTGACCAAACCTATGCCAAATAAATTCCTCATCTATGTTTATTGGAAAAGTTCGGGCCCAACATTCTAATACTATTGATCCAAAATAAACAACATAAATTGTTGTATTAATAAAAGCAACTACTACACATTGAGTCTGTCAACCAAGCGAAATTCTAGAATCCAACATATTAAATCTAGCAATAGATACTCCATTCTAAATTAAAAGGGGCATACTCTTTTTCTTGTGTAAATGTGCTTACCCATCACACATTCAATAGTCATTTTGTGTCTAATTATAATAGGTCAACAATCAATATGACCAAATTCATAGTTGTAGTAAGGCCATGCAAAGCCATTCATTAGTGGATTAATATAGAGCACAGTCCAACCCTGCATTAAGACATACACATATAAGTTTGGCTCAACATGTTGTAGGTAATGATACATATTTTGGTTTCCATGTTTCTCGTCATAGATTGATCAATACAGAACATGCACACATGTTACAATGTGGGTGATTATGTAGAGTAATACAACATTCAACTCAGGGAACACCTTGTGTGTGGGCGTGTTAGTGCAAATGGCTTGGGCCAACCAATGAATACATAGTAACAAAACCACAGTCTTCATAACAACTAGTTAATTAAAGGGAAAATGCTATAGAATGTGGCTTCCCCAGTGGTTATTCACACCAACAATTAAGCAACCAATAATTAGAGTGCCTAATCTATTAACATGTGTTGTAGCATGGCTTACACAACAATTGCATATCCTAGCATTAAACAAATGAAACTTAGGCAATGGGCTTGTTGATCAAAAATTGGTCACCTCTATTTTCCCGCTCATGGAATAATAATAAAAAATTGACATCAAAAGAAGAAAAATTTTGAACTGTTATAAGTTCATTTTTTATTCCTCATTATTAGCTTCGTCACACATTTTTCGGATTCAAAATCTAAGTTTATATGCTCAAGATATCCAGGTTTTTGTCTAACCGGCAAAAAATCGCTTCATCAATATGCATTACAGATAATTTTTCTTGGAACAAAGAATTTTTGGAACCATGATCAGTCTCATGGAACCACACCATTTCTTGGAACCATGTCTAATTTTCGGAACCACGTCCAATTCTTGGAACTATGCTTTCTCTTGGAACCATTCATTTCTTGGATCGTCTCTTAGAACACATCATTCCATACTTAGATTTTTTTTTGAATTTCCCTTTCCCACACTTCCTCTTCCACATCTCCTCTCCTCTCTATACTTTATTTATTTTTCAAATTTTATTAACACACCCATTCCCCCTCACTTCATCTCACTCCATCCCCCCCTCTCTCGTCCCATTTTCCTAATACTTAACCAATTTATCCTAAGTTTCTCCCATTATATTATAAACTAATGAAATTACTCCATTTGTCAACCAACTATTCATGACACATGGAAAATATATTAACCAATGGAAGAATGACACTTGGAAACAAATGAAACCATGACATGTGGCAACCAATTGGGTGTTGATTGGGCACCTATTGGAGGATGACTGGGCAGTGAACATATTTAATTATTTCACTAATTTTCTAAGGGGTCAAATCTCTTAGTTTATATAGTCTCTTCATGCTTCACATGAAAAGCACAATAAGATTTTAATTACATACAATAAACTCTTCAATATCCCCATGCATGTGGGATATATATTTTGAAAACAAGTCGAAATTTGAATGGAGAAGGACGAATCTAAATCAATGGCCAGGATTGACCCATGAAAATTGATCAATGGTTGTTGAGTCTTGATGTTCCGAAGGCCATATCTTGAGATCCGACAGTCAAATTTGGGCAAACCATACCTTGATGGAAAGGAAATTCAACGAGGAAGATGATGAAACAATTTGCAAGGGTTGAAATTTGCCATATTTTTCTCATAAATTGAAAGAACAATCGGCAATATCTTTATGATGTGCTGATAAATCTACTTAATACCTCAACTTCACGTGCTCATATCCTGAGATCCAGAACTTTGAATTGTGCCTAGGAGGACTCATTGGAAAGCTGAGATTATTAAGATAAAATTTGAAATGATTTACATGGATGAAGGTCAAATTTAGTTCCCATAAAATTAAAATACAGTCCGCTTTTAAAAAGGGTGCAGCTAATTAAAAAATTTCAAATAAAAGTTTATTTAATTTTTTTTATTAAATACGAAAAGATCCACTACAAGATGCAAATGTTGATGATGAAAATTCATTAATGGGACTTTATTGAGGCATTAATTAAAGTGATTATTCCAAGAAACAAAAATCCCTAACTACTTAAGAAGTTAGAAGAGTCATTTAAAAAAACAAAAACAAGAAAGGGCTTCATCAAGGGGTTAGAGAAGGTTGCATTATCAGAGCAGAAGATCATAATAGAAAGGGCCCAACCATCAACGTGCAACCAAGATTTTGATCAACAAACAGAGATCTCCATCTTCTCCATATTCTTCTACACTAATTTCTCAAGGCTTTATGTTTGTATTTCTGAACCAAACGTAAGGATGAGTTCTTGAGTGTTTCTCTTTTAATCTTCCAAGACTTTTTGTATATGATCATGGAGTATTTACAGCCATCTATGTGACTATCAGATGTATGCCAAGATTGTCTATTGGATTCATGGGAATTTAGTCCTTGTTTAACAAGCTTTGTTTATGAGTCATTAGTCAATTGGTTTGCAGAGATTTTGTGTATTGTTGAACAACTTTTATGAATAAAACTCCATAGAGAACTACTTCAGTGTTTTTGTAATATACCAGATATAAAATGTATGCAGAACATAAATAAAATGCTAGTAATGGCAGAATAACAGCAATATAACCAGAACATTCACCACAATAACACTAAAATGATATAAGAATAACAACAGAAATAGCACTTTGAATCTGAAAGCAATGTTCACGGGCCTCTTCAAGGGGGCAACCTCCAGTTGAGCAGAGCTCTATTACAATAATATCCAAGCTAGGGTTCTCATACCCTCAACTCCTATTTATACTAAAAAGAAGCATCTAGAGGAAGATCCTTCTAGAAGCAGAAGCTTCCATTAGGTCTTATTACATCCGCTTCATTCTATTTTATTGAAAGGCCTTATTAATATTGACCTTTATTACATCTGAATATATTGTTCTACCTATGTGCGGGTTAGGACCCTAACATGTCCACCCCCTTAAAAACAACCTTGTCCTCAAGGCTTGAGATAAGGAAATTGTTGCAGAATGGTAGTTGGTTCCCAAGTGGTGTATGTTGGAGTTGTTCTTTCCACTGGACTCACACTTCCTTGATGGTTCTCTGACATAGGCGACGCTCACATTGGTCCAAAACTGCTTCTGGTTGTAGCCAAATGGATCCTTCTTCAGCTAACTCTGGAAGGTTGGTTTCAATTTGGCACTTAGCTCCAATCACCTTCTTTAAGCACGAAACATGAAAAATAGGATGTAGCTTCAAATGGTTGGGCAAAGATAACTGATAGGCGACTTGTCCCACACGCTTGAGCACGGTATAAGGACCATAAAATTTGGACGCTAGCTTCTAACAATGCACGGCCTTGAGGGAAGTTTGCTTGTAAGGTTGCAGTCAAAGAAACACCTGATCCCCTTCTGCAAATTGACGTTCAGAGCGACCTTGATCTGCTTGTTGCTTCATGTGATTCTGTGCCATGACCAAATTCTCTTTGAGGGTACGGAGAATGGCCTCTCGAGCTGTAAGTGTTAGGTCAATCGCCTGGACCTTCGAGACACCCGGTAAGTATGAGAGAACTGAAGGTGGCTTATGTTCATATACTGCTTCAAAAGGAGTCATGCGTCTAGATGTATGGTATGAAGTGTTGTACCACCATTTAGCTAGGGGTAACCATTGAGGCCACTGATTTTGCTTTTCTGAGGCAAAACACCTCAAATATATTTCCAAACACTTGTTGACAACTTTCGTTTTGCCATCAGTCTAGGGATGATAAGTTGTGCTGAGATGCAATTCTATGCCTTGTATCTTGAACAGTTCTTGCCAAAAATTGCTTGTGAAAGTTGGGTTGCGATCAGAAACAATAGAGTGCGACATGCCATGAAGCTTGAAGACCTAATCCATGAAGATTTGAGCCACAGTGGATGCTGTAAACGGGTGTTGAAGGGCGCAGAATTGAGCGTACTTGGAAAGGCGATCAACAACCACCATGATGACAGATTTATTTCCCTATTTGGGTAAGCAGGTAATAAAATCCATAGAGATATCCTTCCAAATAGCAGGTGGATCAGCAGCGGTTGTAGTGTGCCCGACAATTTGACTGTTTCTCCCTTGTTGCGTTGACACATGTCACATTCAGCTACAAAATTTTGAATGTCTTGTTTCATACCATCTCAGAAAAAGGAATGTTTGACCCTGTCATAGGTTTTGGTGAACCCAGAGTGCCCTGTTGTGGGTGTAGCATGAAGCTCAGAAAGTACCATGGATTTAAGCTTTGATTATTTACTTAAATACAAATGGCCTTTGTATCGAAGTTCCTCATGGAGACAAGAGTACCCTGGGGAAGCTAGAGCATTGGACTGCAATTACTGGATCAACTGTGAACTTTTGGGGTCTTGTAGCCATTCCTGGCGAACGGCTTGGAGCCAATCCGGTACAATGAATGAAAGAGAAAAAAGGGATCCTTCATCTTCATATTTTTGGGAAAGTGCATCCGCAACCACATTGTCGTTTCATTTCTTATAAATGATCTCACAATCATATCCAAAGAGTTTAGTCACCCATTTTTGTTGTTCTGGGGAGGAAATGCGTTGTTCCAGAAAATACTTGAGGCTTTGATGGTCTGTCTTAATTTGTAACTGTTGCCCCAATAGATAAGGATGCCATAGATCCATGGCATGTAGAATAGCCAACATTTCCTTTTCATAGATGGATTTTCCCAGATTTCTTTCAGATAGTTGCTTACTAGTAAAGGCCAAAGGTCAACCCTCTTGCATAAGGACAGCACCAATTCCTTTCCATGAGGCATCACATTCCAACACAAAGGTCTTTGTGAAATCGGGAAGGGCGAGGACTGGAGTGGTTCACATGGCCATCTTCAAGGTTTGAAAATCTTGAGCAGCGGCTAGAGTCCAAGTGAAAGAGTTCTTTTTGAGGAGAGCAGTGACAGGTGTTGCAATCTTCCCATAATTCTTAACAAACTTGTGATAATACCCTGTTAAGCCTAGAAATCCACGCAAGCTCTTAAGAGTCTTTGGGTGAGGCCAGTCTTGCATAGATTCAATCTTTTTAGGATCCACCCTGATGCCATCTTTGCCAACCAGATGACCCAAGTATTCTACTTCTGAGGTGCCAAAAGCACATTTAGAATGTTTCAGGAAAAGTTGGTGTTGAGAGAGTAGATGGAGAACTCGATCCACATGAGCAAGATGGTCTGTCCAGGTTTTGCTATAGATGAGGATATCATCAAAGAAAACTAAGACAAAATGGCGGAGAAAAGGATGAAAGACATGATTCATGAGGCTTTGGAAGGTGGAGGGGGCATTACACAAGCCAAAGGGCATGACCAAAAACTCATAGTGGCCCTCATGAGTTCTAAAGGAAGTCTTGGGAATATCTGCCTCTTTCATACGTATCTGGTGGTAGCCCGAACGAAGATCCAATTTAGTGAAGAATTGGGCGCCACTCAATTCATCCAGGAGGTCATCGATGACAGGAATGGGGAATTTGTCTGTGATGGTAAGTTTGTTGAGGGCACGGAAGTCAAGACACATTCGCCAAGAACCTTCTTTCTTCAGGACTATGACCACAAGAGACGAATAGGGGCTCGTACTAGGGCGGATAACGACTGCATTAAAGAGTTCCTGGACCATTTTCTCAATTTCATTTTTTTGGGAAAAGGGGTGACGATACGGACGAATATTGGGAGGAAGGCTTCCTGGTACAAGGGGAATGAAATGATCATGAACACCATGGGAAGGAGGGACGCCTTGGGGATTGGAAAAGACCAATTGATGTTTAGAAAGGATGGCTTGGAGGTCTTGCGGTACAAAAGGTGTCTTTGTTGCTTGTATGGCATGGAGTTGGACGATAACACTAGAATGACCCTTTTTGAGCAGCTTTTCCATGCAATGGGAACTAATGATCTCAGGTGAACCTGTTGTGATTCCTTGGAACTTATATTGGTGGCCCTCTTGGTCGAATCGCATGGTTAAGTCTTTAAAATCCATGAGAATGGGACCCAAAGTCCTTAGCCAGTCTGCACCCAGCACAATGTCACGACCTCCCATGTCGATAGCAAACATATGGGATTTCAGGTGGTAGTCACCAATTTGGAGACGCACATTTTCCCAATGCCCTCCACATTTCCTGGAACCACCATTGGCAATCATGATTTGGAAATTATTGACGGCATGGATGTAGCAATGATTTTCTTGGGCAATGCGGCGATGAATAAAATTATGGGTGTTGTTGTTGGTTGTGGAGCCTGATTATCTTCCTGATTTAGAGGTCTTTTACTTTTAGTTGTGTTTATACCCCATGAAGTATTTACACCCCAGAAGTATGTACACTCTTCGACACGGGGGAGTGCAGAGGGGGGGTACCCCCTCTGTGGGGTCTGGGGAGGGCTATCCCCCCGGTTGGGGGGTATGGGGGCAAGCGGGGGTTCGGGGGCGAAGCCCCCAAAGAAAAAATTGCCTTGTAAAAGCATATTGTAATTTCATTGTAAATTTGGACCATTCATTATAAGGTCACAGATCTAACGATAGAGATTATGTTAGGGTTTTTTGCCCTAGAAGGAAACCCTCTTTTATGAGGGAAATGTATTGCAGCTAAGTATGTTGGTGAGTATTGTATTCTGAGAGGGGAGACTATGAGAGAAAGAAGAGGAAGTTACAGCGGGTTTTGTTGTAGGTTGTATCCCTTCATTTTGCTGGATAATAGTAAATAAAGGACCTGGCAATTTCTCTGGTGGACGTAGCCCACACTGGGTGAACCACGTAAATTTGTGTCTCTCTTGTATTGTGTATCTTCTGTGTTTTGTTTCCACATTTGTTTTATTTTATTGCTCCGTGGTCCTGTTTTTCTAACAATTGGTATCAGAGAGTAAGGTAACTCGCAGGAAAAGAGGGTTCCTGGTTCGAGTGGGAGCAATGTCGGAAGATGGAAAGTTTAGGGTTGAGAAATTTAACAGCCAAAACTACCAGTTATGGAAGATGCAGATGGAAGATTATTTATATCAGAAGGATCTATTCCTACCATTGAGCGGAGTAGCAAAGAAGCCGGTGACCATGAAGGACAAAGAATGGGAGATTCTTGACAGAAAGGCTCTAGGAACGATACGGCTGAGCCTAACAGCGTCGGTGGCTTTCAATATCTTGAAAGAAAAGACAACGAAGGGTTTGATGGATGTGTTGGCCAAATTGTATGAAAAACCCTCAGCGTCCAATAAGGTATTTCTAATGAAGAGATTATTTAATATGAAGATGTCGGAAGGTGGGTCTGTTGCAGATCATTTAAATGAATTTAATACCGTTACTAATCAACTAAGTTCTGTAAAATTGGACTTTGATGATGAGGTTAGGGCTCTTCTAATCTTTTTCTCATTGCCAGAAAGCTGGAATGGCTTGGTCATGGTTGTAAGTAACTCTGTCTCTAGTTCAAATACTTTAAAATTTGATGATGTTGTTGGTGTTTTCCTTAGTGAGGAAATGTGATGGAAAAGAACATGTGAGACATCAGGTAATGCGTTGAATATGGAGAACAGGGGAAGACAAAAGGATAGAGGAAAGGGCTCAGGGAACCGTGGGAATTCTAGGAAGGGCAGATCCAAATCTAGACTTGGAAAGATAGAGTGTTGGAATTGTGGGAAGAAAGGACATCTGAAGAAAGACTGCAAATTCCAAAGAAACAAAGAGATGGACAGCAGGAGAGAAATCAAGAAGCAAATGTAATAGGTGATGTGTTACAAGATGCTTTGATTCTTTCTGTAGATAATATTTCTGAGTCTTGGGTAGTAGATTTAGGGGCTTCATTTCATGCCACACCCCATAGGAAACATTTTCTAGATTATGTTCAAGGTGATTTCGGATAGGTTCATTTGGGTGATGATGCACCATGCAAAATTGTTGGAATGGGAAAGGTAAAAATAAAACAATGCAATGGAAACCAATGGTTGTTGAAAGAGGTAAGACATATTCCAGATTTTGAAGTTAATAAAAGTTAATTAATAAACTTTTATTTCCAAATTTTGAAGTTGACTATCCTAGAAAAAGGTTGACTGTATTTTAATTTTATGATCATTATATTTGACTTCTCAACCATGGAAAACACTCCAATATTAATATTCATCATTCCCTCTTTCCAACGATTCCTCCTGAACATAATTTGGAGGTTTGGATCTTAAGTTATAAGCTCTGGAAGTTGAGGTTCCAAGCAAATTTACCAGCAAATCATGCAAACACAACTGACTTTTCTTTCAATTTATGAAAAAATTATGGCCAAATTCATCCCTTAAAACATATCCCATGGTCTTTCTCATCTTATAAAGTTTCCAACGAGGTATATTTTTATGAAAAAGGAGGTTGGGAACTCAAGATATCATCTCGGGAAGTCGAAGGCTCGACCACCGTCCATTGAATTCGTGGATTAATCTTGGCCTTTGATCTAAATCCACCAATTTAAAATTATTCATCCCACGTGCATTGTGGTAAAAATTTGTTAAGTGTTTATATATTAAAATATTCCATACTCTTAATGTGGAACAAAGGAGACTATGGATATCGAGCCTTAGGAAAATCATGACTTACTAAAAATTTTGATGGCCCACTTTCCCAATTAGCGCCCAGTAAGCATCCTTGTCATCACCTAGTCAACATTGAGTCAATATCCATGTCATATACATGTGTCATAGTGTCATTGGATACCATAGGCTGCCACATTTCATCACGTGATTGGTCACCACATGTCATAGTGTCATTGGTTGTCATGT
>ML779284.1:1180880-1192787 GCA_009831015.1 Picea engelmannii
GATCAGTCTCCAAGTGGGAGATTGTTGGTTGTGGAGCCTGATTATCTTCCTGATTTAGAGGTCTTTTACTTTCAACCGTGTTTATACCCCATGAAGTATTTACACCCCAGAAGTATGTACACTCTTCCATGCAGGGGAGTGCAGAGGGGGGGTACCCCCTCTGTGGGGTCCGGGGGGGCTATCCCCCTGGCTGCGGGGTCTGGGGGCAAGCGGGGGTTTGGGGGCGAAGCCCCCGAAGCAAAAATTGCCTTGTAAAAGTATATTGTAATTTCATTGTAAATCTGGACCGTTCATTATAAGGTCGGAGATCTAACGATAGAGATTATGTTAGGGTTTTTTTCCCTAGAAGGCAACCCTCTTTTATGAGGGAAATGTATTGCGGCTAAGTATGTTGGTGAGTATTGTATTATGAGAGAGGAGACTATGAGAGAAAGAAGAGGAAGTTACAGCGGGTTTTGTTGTAGGTTGTATCCCGTCATTTTGCTGGATAATAGTAAAGAAAGGACCTGGCAATTTCTCTGGTGGACATAGCCCACACTGGGTGAACCACGTAAATCTGTGTCTCTCTTGTATTGTGTATCTTCTGTGTTTTGTTTCTACATTTGTTTTATTTTATTGCTATGTGGTCCTGTTTTTCTAACAGCTGCCACTATCAACCAAAATGATGACCTTCCGATGCTTGATGTAACCGATTAGCTTGAGGGTTTGGGGAGCGGAGAAGCCAGTGAGAGCATTGAGGGAAATGACTGGTTCTACTTCGGGAGGGTCTGAGGGAGGGGTTATGTCAGTGGATTCAGGTGATTTAGACATAGAGGGAGTTTCTTCATCTTCTTCCGAAATCTCCTCGAAGATGGCCATAAAAAGCTTTTGTTCTTTACACTTGTGGCCCAGGAAATATTTTTCATCATAGTTATAACAAAGGCCTTTGAGTTGGCATTCAGCCATTTCATCCTGGGTCAATTTTTGGATCTTTAGTGGAGCAGAGGGAGTAGTGGGATTTACTAGTTTAGGGTGAGGGATGAAAGAGGGTTTGCGGTTTTGAGAAGATACAACCTGTTGTGCTTCTTTAGATTTTTTGGTATCCTCTACCCAACTCTCGGTCCGAGCCATGAGGACATGGGCCCAAATTTCATCCTTGAGGCCACTGATAAAACACTCTCGGAAAAAGGCATCAGACATGCCCTATGTTCTAAAAGCCAGGCGCTCAAAGGTAGATATAAAGTCTTCCACTATTCCTAATTGTTTCAGCTTTGTCAAACGACCCAAATGGTTGGTGTCAGTGTCAAAGAGTTCATAAAGCTCTGCCACAAATTGTGTCCAAGCAATATACCCTTGACGAGAATTTTTTCTCCATTGCCAACGTTCTTGATCTAGATGGAGAACACCATACCAGAGTTTATCCAAGTCATCTGTAATTTTGTATAAAGAGAAGTAATGTTCCATTTGGGTTACCCAACCAGTGGGGTCTGATCCATCAAATTTGGTCACATCCACCCGTGGAAGGTGTAGGTCACGTTGAAAGTGATGGTTCTGCAAGGTATGGGAATGAGAGGAATGGTCACCTTCAATATGTGGGAGTGAGGAAGAGGAAGGGTTATCTGTAGGGATATGCAGTTTGGTACAAAGTGCCGAAAAGACTGATTCAAGATGGGTGGTGAGGTATTGTTTTATTTCGCCCATTGAGGACTGCATGGTTGTATTAATGGCGGCGACATTGGCACTGAGTTGTTTCACTTCTTGTTGGGTCTCAATGAGACCAGACTGCAAGGTGTTGAAGCGAGCTTCCAAGTCTTGGCTACGAGTATGGGCCATGAGGATGGGGGAACTGAAAAGGGGCGGGCGGGGTAAAAAAACTTTGCCAAAAAAATGATATGGATGAGAGATGAATCCAATGGAATAGGCRGCCGATCGGTTTATCTAAAGAGGGCTTCAGGTAATMTAGGTCGATCCGTACACAGGTGTTGTCTAATGCACTACCACTCGAAGGGGTACCAACAGGGGTTACAAGGGTGGCCAACAAATGTGCACTTAAGTACCACTTGTATTTTCTGCGTGCATGAATCCCTCAACCACGAGTTTATGCGCGTAATGACGGATCTTTGTGACTTAAAGACGCCAGAATATGTCTCTACCCTGAAAAAAAATTATTCCACACTTTCTACCGAGGAAAGTGCTCTGATACCACTTGTAATATACCAAATATAAAATGTATGTAGAACATAAATAAAATGCTAGTAATGGCAAAATAACAACAATATAACCAGAACATTCACCACAATAACACTGAAATGATATAAGAATAACAACAAAAATAGCACTTTGAATCTGAAAGCAATGTTCATGGGCCTCTTCGAGGGCGCAACCTCCAGTTGAGCAGAGCTCTATTACAATAATATCCAAGCTAGGGTTCTCATACCCTTGACTCCTATTTACACTAAAAAGAAGCATCTAGAGGAAGATCCTTCTAGAAGCGGAAGCTTCTATTAAGTCTTCTTACATCTGCTTTATTCTATTTTATTGAAATGCCTTATTAATATTGACATTTATTACATCCGAATATATTGTTCTACCTATGTGCGGGTTAGGACCCTAACAATTTTACTTTAATGATTTCTTAGATCTTGGGATCTCTGAGAATGAGATTTTTTAAGTATTCCACCATATTCTTTTCAGTATTAAATGCATAACTCATTTAAAGTTCTTTGAAATAATCAAAACTATTTCCTTCTTTTTCTTGTGAGAAGATATGGATGTATCATCTACTTTCATGTGATTTAGATGGTTGCATAAATTGTGCTGAGTATGTATATATTCCAATATTGAGGCCTTCCATCAAATTTTTTTATTGTAAAGACTCGTTTTTGCACACAAAGATCAGATCAGGTTATTAAAGAACCATTTCATATAATGAATTAATAAAGACTTGGGGTTTGTTGTCCAACATTCTCCCTAATCCAAGATATTCAAGATATATATTTTATCCAAAGAGGAGTACCACTTCTATAAAAAAATCATGGGGATTTATATCCTTGAAAGGTTGTTGTTTCAATTTTAACCAATTCAAACATCAACATTTTTGGTGAACATACTAGGGAATGATTTGTTTTCAAGAAATATAATACTTTTAGAATCGGGCATTATTGGAAGACTAGATGCAGTCTGGTTGAAATTTTGAAAAACGATCAAGAGATTTATTCAAGATGAATTGGGTTTTTGAAAACCTTGTTCAAAAAACATTAAATGGTATTGAAGACATATTGTTGAAGTTGCAGTCACAAATCAGTTGTGACAATTTCCATAGAACCAAAGTATCAATCAAGATTTGGGAGGATGATATCCCTGGTGACTCCATCATCGAAACTCAAGAAAGATGATGATGGAGTCCCTTTCCTTCAAATAAGGTAGGGTAGGTAGATCTTGTTTTTACATAGTTTGTTCATTCCAAACAAATTTTGCATAATAAAGCAGTAGCTAAGTGGACACGGTATTTGAAGATAACTCCATGGAGGAAGAATCACAAGAATCCATTTCAAAGATGACTCCATATCCCAATGGAGAAGGCAATTGGTCTTCAGATTTTGATGTCTTAGCAACCCACAGGGGTTCATTGATCCAGGTAGATATCGGTGGCCACCCACCTTTTTCAACTGGCTCAAAACAGTTTTCTGGCAATTTTGGTAAATTACTATTTTTAGCAGTTTTTTGAGTATTGAACTTCCGGAGCCATTTTGAGGCCCTAAACGATGTTTTTTGGGAAAACAGGGAGCAACAGCAAGGTTCCTTTGATGTTTCTCACACAAAATTTGTAGTCCTTGGATAGATATTTATAACGGTGTATCGAGCGCCCCAAACGGAGATCGTATGCAAAAGTTATGCCCTCGAGAAGTTGACGTATCAACTACCTCCATCGGGGCCCACAAACCTTTTGGCTTTTCATCTTCTGGGGTTAAGGTTTTGGATTTTCCTTATGTTAAAAAGGCCCTTAGAGCCTCATTGTAATGATCATCTTCTTGTGAATGAGCGCATCCTTCACATCTCTTCTCAGAGATAAGCCACCACCATTCTAGCAAGCTTGTTTTCCGCTGCATTTTACAGTTTCGGCTTATTTCCTTATTGAATAGAAAACCAATTTTATTGTATCTCTCTTATTTTGTGTTAAGCACCTATTAATAATCTGTAGTCATTTCATTCTGCTCATAAAATATGGATCAATGGTATTAGAGCAGGTTTCTCTTGATCGTTTTTTTCAGTGCATGTCCCCGACGAGGTCCGAGTATAGCAAGTTGGGTCTTGATTTTGTCTCTCTTAAAGACAATCGCTTATGCCCACCCAAGAAACCCTCCATGGTGGAAGAAAAGGAAAATGACGGAGCAAACAATCCTATCAATCTGTGTCTTGAGTAAGCTCTCACGCAACAGAGGGACGAAATGATGGAAGAATTTTTCCAACATCCTTCAACGCATGCCAATAGAAACATGCGCATATTCATCAAACGACCACTTTGGAGGCACCTCGCCTTTCAAGGTACAATTTAATTTTGATATTTCTGTATTTGAAGGACAGATAGATGCAGAAGACCTAGACAAATGGTTAAACCTGCTAAAAGGTTATTTCTCTATTCACAATTTTTTCGACAGAGAAAAGATCACCTTCGCACTCCTTAAATCTCTCCCCCATGTCAAACATTGGTGGGAAACTTACTGGGAGCAGAGTTCCACAAAGGAGTCTGGAATATATGGGGCCGAGCCCACTTGGAATTTTTTTGTGGATGTGATAAAGGAACAATATTACCCTGTTGGCAACTATGAGGACTAATACATGATATGGACCACACTGCAGCAAGAGAGGGGCAAAGCAGTTCCAGAATTCACCAATACCTTCCATACCTTGCACACCAAGCTGGGTATCAAAGACTCTAAGTGACATCTGGTTCTGAAATAATGTGGGGTTCTACACAGATACATCCAAACTGAAATGGATTTTATGGACATCTCATCACTCGGTTTTGCTTATTGATATGTTGTTAAAATCGAGCAGAAGTTTAAGCACCAGAACAAACAAGATTTCGGATCTGTAAATCCGCAACAAGTAAATTATGAGAAAGACGGCCCTAACAAACATCTTCCTGAAAACCAGTCTAAGCCACAGGAAAAGAAGGGTCACGAAAATATGAAGGACACCGGAAAATGGTGTGATTTCCACAAAATCCCCTAGCACAACACCGATGAATGTCTCTCAAAACAGTCATTGGTAGCCGAGATCAAAGACAAGGAGTCGAACCCTGATTCATAATTTGATTCTGAAAAAATTGGTAAAAGGCAGATCATCGATGCAAACCCCACTGATATTGTCGCGACTGTAACAATTCAACCAGAAGAACCAACGGATCCAGAAGAGGGGGAGCACCTTTTTCATTCACAGATGTGGGTGAAGGGGACCCTGATGCATTTTATTGTTGATAGCAGAAGTCAAAAGAACCTCATCTCAGGAGAGGTTGTCAAATAGTTGGGATTATCGACAACACCACACCCACAGCCATACAACATCGGGTGGCTTCTCCAGGGACGAGATCTTCGTGTCAGCTAGCAGTGTAGATTGTCATACGACATCCAGTCCTTCAAGGATGAGGTATTATGTGATGTTGCCCCATTGGATTTCTGTGATGTTTTGTTGGACCAACCATATATGTGGAAGCGTCGTGCTATTTATGAGTCTCGACCCCGTAGTGTCATTGTTTCTTTGGGGGTTCATCTCTACAGAATACCAGAGGTAGTTCTTACTACTGTTCCACCTAAACAGTGTTGCAAGGTAGTATCTCATACTACAAAATTCAGATTCTTCACAATATGTTCAAAAGGTGAACATAAGGATATTGCAACCACTACAGCCTCGGCCCAAGCACCTTCTATCCAACAAAAGCAGGTCGACAAGATTGCAGCAAAGTGTAAAGATTCCTTCTGCACACAAGCATCTCATGTAGCCAATCTGGTTAAAAAGGTCCAACCCTTCCAACCACATGTTCGTGACAACCTTCAACAAACTAAGCATCGCAACTTCTCCAACAAGGCAAGCAACTCATCAAGATGCAGATTCAACAAACGCTATTCCCTCTTCCCTGAGCACTCAACGCAATGGATACCATTGTTTCCTAAGGAGGGAGGATTGATCCAGGTGGATATCGGTGGCCACCCACCTTTTCCAACTGGCTCAAAACAGTTTTTGACAATTTTGGTAAATTACTATTTTTAGCAGTTCTCGGGTCCTAAACTTCTGGAGCCGTTTTGAGGCCCTAAACGATGTTTTTTAGGAAAACGGGGAGCAAAGTGGAAGTTCCTTCGATGTTTCTCTCATAAAAGTTGTATTCATCATATAGATCTTTCTAAACGGTGTATCGAGCGCCCCAAACGAAGATCGTATGCAAAAGTTATGCCCCCAAGAAGTTGACGTATCAACTACCTCCATCGAGGCCCACAAACCTTTTGGCTTTTCATCTTCTAGGGTTAGGGTTTTGGATTTTCCTTATGTTAAAAAGGCCCTTAGAGCCTCATTGTAATGATCATATTCTTGCGAATGAGCGTAGCCATCACATCTCTTCTCAAAGATAAGCTGCCACCATCCAGCGAGCTTGTTTTTCGTTACATTTTACAGTTTCAGCTTATTTCCTTATTGAATAGAAAACCAATTTTACTGTATCCCTGTTATTTTGTGTTAAGCACTTGTTAATAATCTATAGTCATTTCATTCTGCTCATAAAATCTAGATCATTCATTGTCCCACAGTTGGATCCAGTTGTTGATAATAAAAAAATGGTCACCTCTATTTTCCCGCTCCTAGGATAATAAAAACAAATTGACATTAGAAGAAGAAAAAATCTGAACTGTTATAAGTCCATTGTGTATCCCTCAGTCTTAGCTTCTTCACGCATTTTTCGGATTCAAAATCTAAGTTTGTATGCTCAATATATCTAGATTTTCATCTAACCGATAAAAAAGCGCTTCATCAATATGCGGCAAAGCTAATTTTTCTTGGAACAAAGAATTTTTGGAACCATGATCATTCTCATGGAGTCACACCATTTCTTGGAACCATGTCTAATTTTTAGAACCACGTCCAATTCTTGGAACTATGCTTTCTCTTGGAACCATTTTGGAGCCATTCATTTCTTGGATCATCTCTTGGAACACGTCAATCCACACTTAGAATTTTTTTTGAATTTCCCTTCCCCACACTTCCTCTTCCACTACTCCTCTCTTCTTTATACTTAGTTTATTTTTTGAATTTTCTTAACGCACCCTTTCCCCCTCACCTCATCTCACTCCATTCTCCTCTCCCCTTACTTCCCCTACTCCACACTTAGAATTTTTTAAGTTTTCCCTCACCTCCTTATCTCTCCTCCTTCATAGGATGAACAAACCCCCACTCCTCCTCATCTCCTTATCCCTCCATTTCTTCATCCTCTCGCTCCACGTCACTTAGAAAATTTATTAAACCCACTCCTTTCCACTCTCTCCACACCACAGCGGGTCTGCGGGGTTAAATGCATCTCCCTCCCCCTTATCCCTCCATCCCTGCGACCCCCTCACTCCGCCACACTCATTTATCCCCCCCTACGTCACCCTACCTCATCTCCTAACTTTCACTACCCTCAGTCCCCACCTTAATTTACCCTCACCTTACCCCACCCCGCTCTCGCCCCATTTTCCCCATACTTAACCAATTTATCCTAAGTTTCTCCCATTATATTATTAAACAATGAAATTACTCCATTTGTCAACCAACTATTCATGACACATGAAAACTCTATTAACCGATGGGAGAATTACACTTGCCAACAAATGAAACCATGACATGTGTCAACCAACCCGATGTTGATTGGATGATGACTGGGCACTTGTTGGAGAATGACTGGGCAATCAAAATATTTATTATTTCACTAATTTTCTAAGGGGTCAAATCTCTTAGTTTCTAAAGCCTCTTCATGCTTCACATGAAAAGTATGATAAGATTTTCATTATATACATTAAACCCTCCAATATCCCCATGCATGTGGGATATATATTTTGAGAACAAGTCGAAATTTGAATGGAGAAGGACGAATTTAAATCAATGGCTGGGATTGACCCCTGAAAATCGATCAACGACTGCTGAGTCTTGATGTTTCAGAGGCCATATCTTGAGATCCGGGAGTTGGATTTGGGAAAACCATACCTAGTTGGAAAGTTAATTCAACGAGGAAGATAATGGAATATTCAAGGGTTGAAATTGGCCATATTTTTCTCATAAATTGAAAGAACATTCAACAATATCAATATGGTGTGTTGATAAATCTACTTGATACCTTGACTTCATGAGCTCGTATCTTGAGATCCATAAATCTGAATTGCACCCAGGAGGACTCGTTGAAAATATGAGATGATGAAGATCACGTAAGAAATAATTTCCATGGCCTAAAGGTCAAATTTAGTTCACAAAAAAATAAAATACAATCCATTTTTAAAAAGGGGGTAGCTAATTAAAAATTTTCAAATAAAAGTTTATTTAAAAACTTTTATCATATACGAAAAAGGCCCACTACAATATGTGGATGTCAATGATGAAAATTCATTAATGAGACTTTGCTGAGGCATTAATTAAAGTGATTATTCCAAGAAATAAAAATCCCTAACTACTCGGGAAGTTATAAGAGCCAGTTTTTTTTTAAAGCAAGAAAGAGCTTCATTAAGAGGTTAGAGAAGGTTGCATTATCAAAGCAGAAGATCAGAATAGAAAGGGTCCAGCCATCAACATGCAACTGATATTTTGATCATCAAATAGATATCTTCGTCTTCTCCATCTTCTTCTACACTAATTTATCAAGGCTTTATGTTTATATTTCTGAACCAAACATAAGGTTGAGTTCTTGAGTGTTTCTCTTGTAATCTTCCAAGACTTTTCTTATATGATCATGGAGTATTTACAACCATCTATGTGACTGTTAGATGTAAGCCAAGATTGTCTATTGGATTCATGGAAATTTAGTCCTTGTTTGACCAGCTTTGTTTCTGAGTCATTATTCAATTGGTTTGTAGAGATTTTGTGTATTGTTGAATATCTTTTATGAATAAAACTCCACAAACAACTACTTCAGGGTTTTAATTTAATGATTTCTCAAATATTGGGATCTCTGAGGATGAGTTTTTTGAAGTATTCCCATCATATTCTTTTCAGTATTAAATGCAAGACTCATTTAAAGTTCTTTGTAAATATTCAAAACTATTTCTTCCTTTTTCTTATGAGAAGATATG
The DNA here is from genome assembly GCA_009831015.1 of Picea engelmannii. NCBI lineage: Eukaryota > Viridiplantae > Streptophyta > Pinopsida > Pinales > Pinaceae > Picea > Picea engelmannii. The sequence goes on from ML779284.1 coordinate 1,190,165, forward strand.
GATGTATCCTCAACTTGCATGTGATTTAGAGGGTTGCATGAATGGTGTTGAGTATGTATATATTTTGATATTGAGGACTTCCATCAATTTCTTTTATTGTAAATACTTCTTATGCACATAAAGATCAGATCAAGTTATTAATAACCATTTCATATAATGAAGCAATTAAGACTTTGGGTTTGTTGTCTAGCATTCTCCCTAATACAAGATATTCAAGATATATATTTTATCCAAAGAGGAGTACCACCTCTATAAAAACGCAGAGGGATTCATATCATCCTGAGGTTTCTATTTCAATCTTAACTTATTCAAACATCAATAGGGCTATGAAAATACTATGCGGCGATGTCTTGACCATTCAAACATGTATACCAAGTATCATATAATGATGATAATCATTGTAGTTAGTCCACTAATTAAACCAATGATCCAACACACTAGTATTAGCATTGTAGGTTATTCCAATAATGATAAATGAATAATAGGTGAATACAACATTGCATGCATCTCTATCAAATGGAAACCCCATAGGAATATCTAAAACCAAAGCAAGCAACAATTAATTACACAACAATTCTTCAACCATGAGGAATTCAAATGCACCATAGACAAAGACTTTTATCTTGGAAAAACATATGGGAATATCGACATTTAAAGCGGATATTATTATTTCTCTCAAGGAAATTATTACTAAGGGTGAGTTATGCACTCTCAAATGATTTTTTCATGCATTCTTACTCATTAACACTCTTTGTAGATGGCTTTGGCTCATGGACAATCTTTTGCTCATGTGTGGACAAGCCCAATGGCTATTTTGACCTCCGAGCTTCAAGCCCTCTTCTTTTTCTATTTCCCTTCTTCTTGAGCTTCAATGCTCCATTAGTTATGGTTGGATGTCATTTCCACCAAGCAAGCATTCTCTTTAATATAGTTTCCATGAAATTTCAACCATCAAGATGATTCATTTCACTTACTTGAGGCTTTTTAGACTTTTTTCTTCAAGCTGATTATTGACTTCAAACTTTTGCAAAAGAATTAATTACAAAGTTTTGATGAGGGGTTAATATTTTAGATCCATTACAGATCACTCTAAGTTCTCATTCATAGTTTTTTAGTCCCTAAAAGCTTCATAAGGTAGTTACCAACTTGACTAGAACCCTCCAGAGTTCTCATTTTTTAGAGGTTGCATTTAGTGGTTATTTTTAGCCCTCTTTCAAAATGTGGTGCTATTGGTAGCACCATTTTTCTTATTGAGGTAGTTTTTTGACACTTTGAATCTTCTTATCTATAAAGTATCAACATTTTTTTTCAAATGTTGTTTTTCAACTATTTTCATTTTGTTTAAAATGTCTATTTTTATTTTTATTTTCAATTGTATTTTTTATTATTTTTTTAAAAACAATTAATGTTAAAAAACAAAAACCTAAAATTTGTCATATTTTAACAATATTAAAAATGTTATATGCCATTTTTTTTTGAAAGTTATGATTTTTCATCCAATTATATATTATCAATTAATTTAAGGTTCCATTCATTTTTAATACAATGTAAAATATTATTTTTAAACATGTTTTACCTTTACTTCAATACATTGTTGATAATTGTAGCTAAATAACACTACTTTTTAAACGTAGCAAAAACCATACATTTAAAAATTAAATGTAATGAAAAACATACATATTTATGAAGCTTTTTTATTTAAAATGATATGTTGAATAAAATATTTTTATGATTACAATTCAGAAGAAGAGAGAGATTAATAATTTTTTATATAATTTAATAACAAAAATAAGAAAAAACCAAAAATAAAAAGTTAAAAATAAATAAATAACAAAAAAATAAATTTGGGAAAGAAAGAAATACACATTAAAAAAAAAATTAAAAAAAAAATCATGTTAAAACATTTATTTCTAAAAATAAAAAAAAACTGTAATTTTTTTTTAAATAACAATTTTAAAAATTTTAAAATAAATATTTGGGACACAAGAGGGGGATACTCTCTCCCTCCTCTCCCCTCAATTCCTAGCTCAGGGGAGTGGTGGCATGGGGCGTCGAGTGGAGTGGAGGGAGGGAACAAACCTACCTTCAACATGCCCAATTAGTGTGGGCACCAAGGGGAGGGGGGTGATTCCCAAAATGCCTCCCACCACTACTATGGGCACAAGGGGAGGGAGGGGGGTGATTCCCAAAATTCCTCCCACCACTACTATGGACATCAAGGGAGGGAGAGAGGTTGAGGGGATGGGTGAATCCCAAAATCCCCCCTAAAAAAAATTCTAATTAATTTTAATGTTTTGTCAATTAATTTCAATGTTTTATTAATTAATTAATTATTTTCAAAGGAGATGGTGGGGATTTTAGGAATCGCCCTCCAAATTATTATTATTATTAATTTTTTAATGTTTTGTTTTTTTATTTTTATTTTTAAATTAATATTATTTTATTATATTGTATTCTTTTTATTTCCATTTTTTTTTTCTTAATTTTAAATCATGGCTTTTAAGGATATTTTTCCTTTTCATTTAGTGTTTTGCTTTTTCGTTGTTGTTTTTTTCTTTCATAATATTTTTGTTTCATAAATGTTTTAACGTGTTAATTTATGTTTTTTACTTTTTTTTTTTTT
>ML779284.1:1192834-1210798 GCA_009831015.1 Picea engelmannii
TTAAATGTATTTTCTCTTTTCCAAATTTTGTTTTTTATTTTTTATTTTTTTTTACTTTTTAAACTTTTTAATTTTATGTTATTGGTTTTGTTGCAATAGTATAAGTTGTTAAGGTTTATGTTTCAAAATGTTGGAATTTTAAACTTGGAAAATAAGGGGTGCTAGGTAGCACTACTTTTCAATTTAGAGGTTGATTTTAAGTTTTGGTTACAATGGTACCAATTGTTAAGGCTATGGTTTCAATCAAGTTGTAATTTTGAAAAAAAAATGGTGTTACTCGTAACACTACTTTTTCATTCAGGGGTTGATTTTGGTATTTTTTATACAAAAATATGGGTTCTTATTGTTAAAGCTCTCATTTTGAGGTCACAATTCTTGTTAAGTTAGTAACTATGTTTCAAGTTGAAGAGGTACCATGTTGTTCAATCACTCTCTATAATCGTTTCTCAGCACTTCATTAATTCAAGGATTACAATATAAGGGATTTCACTCATTCTTGAGTGTTCTTACTCACCCTTCGCATTTCTTTAGACAATATGTAGTGCTTCCAAAACTTTCTTCATAACCATGGGAAAGTAGTCGCAAACACTTCACATCTTCGATCTTTGGTATTGTCCTTTAATGTTGTTGCTACTTTGTCTGTAATTCCTCTCAACGTCGAAACCATTTGTGGAACTACAACTCCAAAAGAGGACAACCTACCAATATTCAAGTCCTCTTCTCCCATATTTTGAACAATCCTCTATTTGTGTTTATCGTCTTGTTTACTTGGTTCCCCAAGTGTTGTTGCAGTTTCAATTGGTGGAAACATCCCTTGGTTTCCCTTTCAAGATTTTATAAATAGGTTGGAGTAACGACTTGCTTCCCACTCCTTTTTCTTCTCAAAGTGTTGGTAGCTCCTTCAAGTCCAAGGATTCAACCACTCTAATACCATATGATCTATAAACGAGGGACTTATAGCCCACGTTTTTCATCAACATGAACTTTTGTGGAAACAAAACAATTCTCCATGTTCTTGGTCTAATTCTAAGTGAAAATATTCTGAACTACTAATCACAAACATGGATAAGAGGATGGGTTCGTCTTCAGATATGGTTTCAAGGATTATATTCTTTGTTCTCATAGTAGTTTGATGCTTAGTTACTTTGTTTATGGTGGCCATAGAAATGCCAACTAGGTTCCCCATCCGTTGTTATGGGAAAATTTCAATCCTAACACTCTAACACTATCAAGCCAAAATAAACATCATACACTATTGTATTAGTAAATTCAACCAATGCACTTTGAGTTTGTGAACCAAGCAGAACTCTAGAATCCTGCATATTAAACCCAATAATACATACTCTACTCTAAATATAAAGGGGCATGCTTTATTTCTTGTGTAAATGTGCTTACCCAACACACATTCAACAATCATTTGTGTGTCCAATTATAAGAGACCAACAATCAATATGACCAACTATATGGTTGTAGCTAATGCCATGCAGATTCATTTCACTAGTAGCTTAATACATAGTAGAATCCAACCCTGTTGAGACATACATATATGAGTTTGTCTCAACGTACATTATTGTAGGTAATGATACACAAGTTGTTTTCCACATTGTTCATCAAAGATTGATCAATACAAAGTATGCACACATTTTTTGTTGCAATGTGGGTGGTTGTGCAGAGCATCACAACGTTTAGATTGGGGAAAACCTTGTGTGTGGGAATGTTGGTGCAAGTGGCTTGGGCCAATCAAAAAATACATAGTGACTAAACCACTATCTCCATACCAATTAATTAATTAAAGGGAAACTACCATAGAATGTGGCTTCCCTAGTGGTTATTCACGCTAGCAATCAAGGAACCAACAATTAGAGTGTTTGATCTCTCAATACACACTATAGCATGGTTTACACATCAATTACATATCCTAGTGTTCAACAAATGAAGATAAGGCAATGGGTTTTGAGAATACTATGCAATGTTGTCTTGGCCCTTCAAACAAGTATACTAACTATCATAGAATAATGATAATTATTGTAGCTAATCCACTAATTAAACCAATGATCCAACGCACTAGTATTAGCATCGTACGATATTCCAATAATCAAATAAATGAATAATGAGTGATACACCACTACATGCATCTCTGTGAAATGGAAACCCCATAGTAATATATAGAACTAAAGCAAGAAAAAATTAATTACACGACAATTCATCAACCACAAGGAGTCCAAATGCACCATAGACATAGATATTTTTACCTAGGAAACCCAAAAGGAAAAACCAACATTAATGAGGATTTGATTCTTGCTTAGGAAATTATTACAAAGGATGAGTTATGCCCTTTAAAATGGGATCATGATGCATTCTTACTCATCAATAGTCTTTGCAGATGGATTTGGCTCATGGGCAATCTTCTACTCATGCATGGACAGGCCCAATGTCTACCTTGTCTTCCAATATTCGACTCTTCTTCTACTACTACCCTTCTTCTTCCTAAGCTTCAATTATCCCTTGGTGGTGGTTGGTTGTCCTTTCCATCAAACAATCATTCTCTTTAATAAATTTTCCCTAAAATCCCAACCTGCACCTCTTACAAAAGAAACTAATGAAAGGAAAAACCAAAGCATGGCCAATCTTCCAAAGCCAAGGACAAACAATCGGGCTTAGCATCCAAAATACATAGCTCAAATCAAGGAAGAAAATGAGAGGGGAAGAAAATAAAAGATGCAAAAAACCTAGAAAGTATAATATTCAAGAAGAAGGGCCAATTAGCTATATTCAGGGCAAGTTATATCGCTTGGAAAAATTACTTTCTCACTTAAACCAAGGTTTAATCATGAAAATCACATCATGGAATATTAGTGGAGTCAATGGGAAAAGAAAGAAGAGGCTACTCAAAAAGAGAATCAGCAAATATAAACCCACCACTTTTATGATTCAAGAAACAAAATGTGTGTGAGATACTATAAAGGAAATGACATCTTGTTGTTGGAAATTATATTGGTAGTAGTAGTGAAAAAGGATTCTCTAGAGTGCTAGCTATTATGTGCAACCCTGCACTATTCTAGCTATTATATGCAACCATCACAACTAACTTCAAGGAGATTGGATCAATAGAAGGGAGTACCATAACCAATGTCTATGGTCCCAATATTTTGGCAAGGAAACTAGATTTCCATGAACCATTGTAGCCTAAGCATAGCTCTGGTAGAGATGCCATGGATCATAAGGGGAGACTTCAACGTGATTACCTATTTGATTGAGAAAGGAGGGGGTATTAGGTTATTGGAAGAAGACAGTAGAAGATTCAAAGACACCATTTCAAGGTTATGAATAGTGGACATGGTCACACATAATGGATGTCATACCTAGAATAATAAAATAGGAGGGACACATCATATTGTAATAAGATTGGATTGCTTTCTAGTGAGATATAAAGCAGTGTTTGAAGCAAAAAGTATACTATGTGCAAGATCTATTCACTGGGCAATCTATCTTTCCTAGGAAAGCTTGGGTCCTCCTAAACCAAGGCCCTTCCAATTCGAGAACTTTTGCTTATATCACCCAGAATTTAAAGCAAACATTAATCAGTGGTGGAAGGAGGGGGACTCAACAAGGGAAACATTGGTGTATCGATTTCAATGGAGCTTAAAGAATCTAAATTCCAAACTCAAAACCTAGAATAAAGAAGTGTTTAAAAACATCTTTCAAGCTCAAAGGGATTTGGAGAAACAAGTGGAGGAAGTGCAACAAGGCATCATTAAGGAAGGCAACAATGGAAATTCTAAAAAATAAGGAAATGAAGACCTAGTGGGACCCCACCTATTATTAATTTAAATAAAAAAACATATTTTGCCCTTATGATAAATAAAGTTGTTCTCTCTTAAATAAAGGTTAATTAATTGTTAAAACAAAAAGGAAGTTAACAACCTAACTATTTTAGGAAGGTATAAAAGAAGGAGATCAGGACAAGGAAAGACATGAGAAAATAGAGAAGTAAAACATCTGACAAGGTATGCCAAAATTCTAAGTGAGATATTCATTTATTCATTCCATTCTGAGTTTGTTTTAGAGTTGAATTGTCTTGTTGACAACATGGTTGATCTAAAGGTGGCAAAGAAAAGACTAGGAGCCATTGATTGGTGATATGCTCCAAGGTCATTTATTTTTCTTGAAGTCTATTTGGTTTTTCAATTAGAAGTTTTGAAGTCATTCAGTGCTAATTAATGCTAGTTTTATAAACTTCAAAACAATGATTCACTTGTAACTTAAAGTGATCTAGCTTGAATTTGCATTGTAATCTTTTCTTTTGACATCACATGTCCATGTATGAGTCCTAATTACATCTTGGATTTCCAAGATGTTCTCTTGTACAGGTCCTTGCAGGGACCTTAAGAGACACTTTCAGTTGTAACTTAGAGTTGATATTAATAAAAGGATTTGATGATTTCTTGCCATTTATCCATATTTCAGCGTTCTTACTTGTTATAGTTCTTTTATTTGCAAATTCCTTTATTTTTGTTTCTCACGTTAAATTGTAGAATTTTGGATAAAATATATAAACCTATAAACCAGGGTAATAATCTTCCCTATCTCACCTAGCCTAATGAGATTAGAAAATGTATGAATAAGGAGAATTACCATTCCTTTCATTGTCATTTATTTGGTGACCATATTGGGGAGACATTTATTTGGCGTATGGGATTTGAGTTGGCCACTGCATCGGCCATGCATTGAATTGAAAATGACATGGGCATTAATGCCACCAAACTCGTGCTTTACCACCTTGGAAGTCTTTAGGGTCCTCATCATTTCTAGTTTTGGTTTGGACTGTGGAAAGAATTGTGTTTTCGCTCCAAAAGACACCATGTTCATTGTGCAACCGTGAAGTTGGTGCAACCGCTTGGACGAGAATTGGTATAAGACTTCATTCTTCCTAAAAGATATGTACACATACAAAGAGTTGAACACGATACTAAAGTGTATTTGTTATTAAATGGTTTAGTTCAGCTATGTAAATCGTTGCTTGTGTGTAGTTTCTCTTCCCTTGTTCTCTGCTCATATACAAAGATTTTTATGGTTGAAGAAATTAATTTTGTTGAACGGTTATGTTGAAAATATCTTATATAAATGAAGGTTGAAGATGGGTTTTCTTTGGTTGTATGCTTCTAAAGTTAGTTTTTGTTTCTCGTCCAGTTTTTGTCACTTTCCATGGATTTTCGTTATAACCCAAATGGAAATGAGCTCTGAGCCAAACTCGGAGCAACGACCAAGCCTATTATGAATGAGTATGACCTGGCCTTGATTTTGAATCATTTGAAAAGCATGAAGATTATAGGTCTAGTTGTATAAATGTTAAATCTCACATCTCGACTTATTTTTCTAGTCACTTTTCAAGCTAAATAATTCACCTCTATTAGTTGAAAGTAATAACATCCTTCTTGTTTTCCCATTTCGGTGACTTCATTCATTTTAAATGTATGACAATTATGAAATAGACCCCATCCAGTTTTTCAACATATGTTGGATTAATGGTTGGGTTTTCTAGACAAAGATTTTTGTTTACCCTCATATTCAACTCTTACCCATTTCATTGTTGGAATAATTTAAATGTATAACAAGTTGTAAATGATACTTACCTGGGTTATTTTACCCACATTTTCTTATCCACGCGGATGTCTCTACAATCTGTTCCAATTTGTCAAAAGGATGACTTTTTGTTTTAAAAAATTGTGCTGGGAGCCACATGAGCTTTGATATATTGGGTGTTGAAATGAGTTATAAATGCACTAAGTTATGAATTGCAACTATCTCTTGGTCAATATGCCATTTTGAAAAGATGATGTGGGAGTCTTGATGCCAAATGGTATTGGTTCATTTATTTTACAGTTGTATATTCCAAGGGTTTTACAAGTGCTATTGTGGATATTTTAAGGAATGATTCTGGTCTTTTGAATAGGCATTTCAGCTGTTATACATTGTTGGTTGACAATTCATATAATTATTGGGTTATTATTTGGTAATGTATGGACATACATTGGAAGTAACAGTTGAATTTTGAGTCCTTAATGATTTTCACATGAAGTGTTATACATCATTCATTCATTATTTATCACTTTTCATGAATATATTTCCTCTATTATTTAATAATACCAGGTCTCATTAAAGTACAGAGCCGATATGAATGCATTAAAGACAAAGAAAATGCCCCAAATATTCATTGTATTCATTTTTCATTCTTTTCATTGATCCTTGTTCATGTTTAAGAAAATATATATATCGAAGAGGCATATATAAGATTGAAGCTTCAGATTAGCTAAAAGAATTTTTGAAGTAAGAATTATTGGTGTTGGATGTATTTTGGCATTCGTCCCCTCTTATGCGTTATCCCATTTTCATTTATTCCCCGAATGCTTAATCTACCATGTTGTATACAAATATTTAATAAGTCATATTTAACAAATATTGCTATAAATGTATATTTGTTCTATGTTGTATTATACTTGAAGGATTTGATATTGACTAATTGAAATGGAAAATTGCAATGCATGAGATTCTTTAGTAGAAGGAGCAACAGAGGGGGTAACAAAGGAAACTAAGGAAGAAGAGGCAAAATGCCAAATGTGTTTTGGCAGCAAGGGAGGCACAAGAGGATGAAAGTTTATATCCATTTTGATGTAGATTCAGATGAGTTTAACCAACTAGTGCAAACGAGTTACCTAAACCTTGGTGGATAGCTTTCTTTACCTCAACCCTCAACTCCTCCTAGTGCACCTTTGTAACCACACCTCAGTATCATGGACTTTCCAAAGCCTCATGTTCAACTAGTGAATGATGGTTGGGATAACAAACCAATGAATCCTCCTTCTAGTATTGCACAGTGGCTTGTCAATCCCCCTCTACCTCCTCAAACAACACCATTTGTTGCAATAGTTTCTTTCATATCTTATTCTCCTCCCAAGATCATAGAGTGCCCTCTCATGAAATTTAGATGGATAAAGGAAAGAAACCTATTACTTTCCCTAGAACTGATGCATCCCAGTCATCCTTTGTACACTCAAAACAACAATAAGCAAAAGAAGAAAGTGGTAAAAGAGAAGTTTCCTTTAATGACATGCATCCATGAATAAATAGGAATGAAGAGAAAAAGGCTTATTACAAAGACATACTAAATCTTAAACCAGATGTGTTTGAAGGTAGGAAAGAATGCGAAGAATATTTCATGAAGAAATACTCTCATCTTTTTTAATTTGTGATACAAAAGTGTTTTATTCCAGACATATGATACTTATTTTGAGACAGATAACATGTATATGATATTCATTTTTGAAAAACTTTAAATATCATATTATTTTGATATATGGGAGGTATAATTGTTTGTTGATATGGAATTATTTGGATGAATGTCTTATATTGATTTATTTTTCTGTTGTCGATATATATATATATATATATATATATATATATATTCAAGTTATTTTTAGAGTTACAATGGAAATTCTAAAAAATAAGGAAATGAAGACCTAGTGGGACCCCACCTATTATTAATTTAAATAAAAAAACATATTTTACGCTTATGATAAATAAAGTTGTCCTCTCTTAAATAAAGGTTAATTAATTGTTAAAACAAAAAGGAAGTTGACTACCTAACTACTTCAGGAAGGTATAAAAGAAGGAGATCGGGACAAGGAAAGACATGAGAAAATAGAGAAGTAAAACTTCTAACAAGGTATGCCAAAATTCTAAGTGAGATATTCATTTATTCATTCCATTCTGAGTTTGTTTTAGATTTGAATTGTCTTGTTGACAACATGGTTGATCTGAAGGTGGCAAAGAAAAGACTAGGAGCCATTGATTGGTGATATGCTACAAGGTCATTTATTTTTCTTGAAGTCTATTTGGTTTTTCAATTAGAAGTTTTGAAGTCATTCAGTGCTAATTAATGCTAGTTTTATAAACTTCAAAACAATGATTCACATGTAACTTGAAGTGATCTAGCTTGAATTTGCATTGTAATCTTTTCTTTTGACATCACATGTCCATGTACGAGTCCTAATTACATCTTGGATTTCCAAGATTTTCTCTTGTCCAGGTCCTTACAGGGACCTTAAGAGACACTTTCAGTTGTAACTTAGAGTTGATATTAATAAAAGGATTTGATGATTTCTTATCATTTGTCCATATTTCAACGTTCTTACTTGTTATAGTTCTTTTATTTGCAAATTCCTTTATTTTTATTTCTCTCGTTAAATTGTAGAATTTCAGAAAAAATATATAAACCTATAAACGAGGGTAATAATCTTGCCTATATCACCTAGCCTAATGAGATTAGAAAATGTATTAATAAGGAGAATTACCATTCCTTTCATCAACATTTATTTGGCAACCATATTGGGGAGACATTTCTTATCTCTCTGGTTCTTTTCTTTTCTTTTCGTTTCTTTCCATTTCTTTTTCTGATTTTAATGAGTTTTCCGACCCCTAAACAACCAAACATAAGACTACATTTTCCTAATCAAAGAAGTATTACTTCGGGCATGTTTGATTTGATTTTAGAAACTGCCCTTTCCCATGAACAACTCGAAAACTCTTGGGAAGTCATTGCTCGTGATATAGAAATTCAAGAGAAAAGCGAGGCCATTCAAAGTCAAGCTTGTAATCATCCTCTTCATTAGAAGGTTTTCTTATGACCACTCAATCTCATGTATCACAACAAATGAGAGGTGATACTCCTGAATTTGATCCTTTCTTTGAAATTGGAAGAAGGAAGGCAATCTTAGAAAACCTTCAATCTGGGCTTCGACAATCCCTATCTAATTTTGAGATTGAGGTTACAGTTTAATAAAAATATTTATCTCCTAAGAAGATCACAATGACTTATTCTGGTGGTTCTGGTACTACTAGCGGACCTACCTCCTCACAAGCTTCCTTCTCATATTTAATCAGAAGCATGTACATCCACTTCAATCCTGCAAAGGTAATCAAATAGTATGGTTTATTCCAATTCGAAGAAAATGTTAACACTACTCCTTGGCATGTGTCTTCTCCTTTGAATATAAATCCAGAAACCAATCCTCTTCCAAAATTTAAGGATCATTTTCCCAAATTCTCTGTCAATGAACACTTAGTTGCATTTTCTAATGCATGTCATAATATAGGGGCAAATGATAATGATATATGTATGATATTATTCATAAGCTCATTGGAAGGGAAGGTTGTTGCATATTTCTTCAAATTATCGCCTAAAGTATTTTCGACTTGGACTAAGTTATTCTATTGGTTTAAATCCACTTATGGACAACCACGAAGTCCAACAGTTTTGTTGACATATTACAACAATATCATTTATAATAAAGGTGAAACAATCAAATACTTTAATTTGTGTTTCACTAAATTCTATAATTAAATCCCTGAGATTATCCGACCTCAAAATCAAGTTGCTTTGATGCATTATTACAACGCATTACCATCTTCTTATCATCATAGATTAGAAGAGAAAAATGATAACACTCTAGGATCTGCACTACGAACTTGTTAACAAAAACATGTCTCCCTATTGAATATTATGTTAAACAAATTGATATGTCAATCATATTGCAGCTTGTACAAGACATGAGAAATATGATGATTGCTTTTGAGAGAAAGGGTGTTGCTTCTATTTCTGCAAAAAGCTCCACATAAGCTACCTTGAGAAATCAGCCTCAATTTTTTCAACCTAAGGGCATGGTGTAATTTGTGCAAGGAAAATCATGATAAGAACACTTGTGAAATTAGAAAGAACGCAAGAGAACAGATTTTTGGAAAAATATTTGATACTATGATTATTGCTTTAGATTGGGCTCTTGAAGATGATGTAATGATGGTTGATACTCAAAATAAATATTATCAAAACAAGAACAAAGGTGGTCCTCCAAAAACCACTTTTTCCCCAATTACATCCTCTCATCAAATTGATCCTCAAGTTGCAAGGGGTACTCAAAATCTTGAGGTAATTCCAACCTCAAATTCTTCATCAAAATATAATCTTTTGAAATAATTGGCTAACACTAAAGAAGATGCTTAACTATTGTATATGATAATTGTTCCCATACAAGAAAAGCATCTGAAAGATTTTATGGAGGGTAAGACTTATAATGTTTCCATTTTAACTGAAGAACCAAATGAAGAAGAATTGTATGTAAATAAGTTAAGTGTATATAATCCTAGGAATATGTAAAAAATCCTCCCTTTTAGGAATTCTCATTTTCTCTTAACATATTCTTTGCTCATTTGTAGGAAGAAAGAAATTTGTGGTTGCAGATGGAAGTATATGTCCTTGGATGAAAAGAAGATGCAATAGAAGATGTCTATGCATGAAAAGGAATTGCAAAGATTGCAGGAAATTGTAGGATCATAGAGGTTGCAAATGATGAAGATGTTTGAAAGAATGCCCAAGTAGAAGATGATGGCATGAAGATGAATGACCTAGGAGGAATCATAAAGGAAGTTGTTTAGTTGAAGATGGATGAACTTATAGTATAGAAGATGAGGAAGATGATGAACATGTTGTTGAAAGAGAAGGAGAGAAACATTTCAAATATCTCGAAGAAGAAGACATGGTGCAGAAGAATGTTAGCAGGCTTAAAAGTTGTTGAGGACTGAATGTAGAGGTGTTGGGTAAGAAGGATATTGAAGTTATGTCTCTAGTAATTTGTCGAGAATGTGTATACATGGACAAAATAATCGACTGAGGTAGTTTGTGTGGGGTTGTGGATTGAGTCAATGGAGGTGTAACATGGGAGCATGTGACTCCATGTTGTGTGGCTTCAAGCATGAGTGGTTGGATGCACCAAAGGAACTGTTTACACTGCATGAAAAGGGCAATGGGATGTCCTGGATGGGACATGACGCAGATTCAATTGTGTAGGTGATACATGGTTGAAAAGAACCTGACTAGTGCTTGTGGTGATGAAGAAAGAGAGACAAAGAAGGTAGCAATACCAAAAGGTGAGTTTCCATAGAAAATTGAGTTGCAGCAAGAATAAGATGAAAATTCTAGATCTCCATTATGACAGTGTTGTTTCATTGTTGTGGATGGATGTGCGGTAAGGGACAACAATGAGTTGAAAGAAAGAATGTACAGTAGAGGAAGATGTCTTGCAGATTGAAACGTATAATAGATTAAGACTGTAGAGTTGGGAGTGCAATAGTGATGGAAGTTGCATTAGGAAGTTGTAGATGCAGATGATTTACCTCATAAGCATGAGGGAAAAGCTTTCTTAAAAACTAGGGAGTTTGATGCAGGAGCATCTCAGTCATCCTAGGGATGGCATGACGAATGCAGCTACAAGGAAGTGAAAAAGTTGTTACTGTGGTGATTGGGTGATCAGTAATGTGACATGAAGTAGAAATTGATAGGCTATTGCAGAACAAAGTGATGATTGTGAAAGTGCAGTCGACGTGAGTGTTGTTGCGAGCTAGAAGCGTAAGAGCATGATGAAGATGAATGTGTTGCTACAAATCGAATGAATGTTGCAGATTGTGGAAGGAAACAGAGAGAGTGTTGCTACAGGATGGATATGTTTCTACATAATGAGTAGAAGACAAGTGCATGGAATGAAAACACAAACCGTTGCAAAAGGAAAGGACAAATCATAAGATGGAAGGTGAAAGGGGGTGAGGAGTTTGCTGGAAAAATTGAAGAGAACAAATTTTGAAGGAATAAAACACAACAATGAAGAGCTTGCAGGGGGGGAGCTTGTAGATCTGGCAAGAGGACAGGTCATGTGTGATGGTGAGAGAGAGAGAGATAGTTGAGGTTGTCATGGCCTTCGGCCAAACAACCCAACGGAGATTGTAAACTCATATCCAACCATTAAGCCATTGTATCGTAATTTGTATCAATGAATAAAAGAGTTTGATGTTTTACAGACTTAACCTTTCTGTGTGTGTGGGTCAATGGAATCATGTATGATGTTGTTTTCATGTTTGATGAAATTACAATTCCTTGCATGGATAATTATATACCTGTGAGTGATGCATATCCCAGTCGAGAATAATCCTATGATAATATGATGCAGACCTATCGGCCCTCGGGTCAAGGTCCGCTCACAGGATTGTTCTTTATCTCCCCCGAGCCGAATCAGCTCTTTAAATTCCCTGCTGGAATCACAAATTATTGATCCACAGGTCCTTTTTGGTAGCTTCCCTGTGCGAACAGCACTAGGCGCAAGCTCCACTTCTCCGTGCGACCATAGAGCTATGACCAAGGCCCAATTCCAAAGGCGCTTGTCGCAACTCGCAACTCGCGAGTTCGTGAGTCGAGGCTCCGGACTCTTCTTTTCCAATCTCGCAATACCCGAGATCACAAAATGGTTATAGCTCCTTCTCTTTTCAACGCCCTCCACACGTGACCATCGACTATGCTTAACGCTAGCTCCTCTCGCTACTTGCCACTTCGCAAGTTGTGGCGTCCAACCTTGGCACCTTCCTTTCACAAAACCCCGAGAAGCGATGTTGACTTTTCTCCTCACGTTCTCGCTACTCACAACTTCGCGAGTCGAAGGGTTGAACTCTCATTCCCTTATCTCACGAATCCCGGAGACGCAAGAGGTCAATGGGTGTTGACTCCTTTCACTAGGTAACACGTGTCTGCCTATCTATCATGTGGGCCCCACCTTATGGCTCTGCCACGTGTCCACACGAGCCTCCGCTCTCGACACTTCACGATTTCTAATGTCGAAAGTGACTCCTCTCAACCTCTGAACCCCCGAATGCGCGATAGGCGATGGGGTTTCTGATCCAACGATCCTCCTATGACCTGGATCCAACGGCTATCCTCGCTCCTCGCGATTTCGCGACTTCGCGACTTGGAGCACCCAACTCTTGGACTCTCACCCTGCGAACTTCCGAGTTCGCGAGACCCGAATCTTGGATCTCTTCGGCACTTCGCTGACTCCGTGATTGCTGCCACCTGTCCTCCTCAGATGGACGACTATGATTCTCTCGCGACTTCACCACTTGCGACTTGGAGCACCCAACTCCTGGGCTCTCACCTTGCGAACCTCCAAGTTCGCGAGATCCCTAGATCTCTGCCACCTGTCCTCTTCGAATGGACGGTCCAAATCTTCTCGTGACTTCGCCACTCGCGAAGTTGAAGGACTTCCTTCTCTGAACCTCGATGTTCGAATCCCTGATAGAGAGGATCTCGCGACACGTGTCCTCCTTCCAATGAACGGCTCAGATTCTCTCACTAATTTTGGACTTCGCCTTTCGCGACCTCGCGAATCTTGATGCAAAGGTTTTAAACCTTCAACTCGCAAATCCATGAAATGAGATTACGCGAGTGATCCAACGGCCCTTGTTGGCTTGGATCCCATGGTCTGATTTCTCTTGAGCTTGCACTTGAAGAATGCTTGTCGTAACTCCCCTTCTCCTCTGCAAGATCTGAGGGCCCTCGGAACTTCGCGAATTCTCCACGGAGAATTCCGACCATCCAATGCCTCCTTAACAACTCTTGTGAAATGAACAAGTATGCCTTCACGAAACTTGTCCACCAACAAAACAACGTCGCTACGCCTCCTTCCGACACTTCAAGGCACTAGCCCTCTTGAGCTTCTCTTCGACAACTTCGAAGACTCTATCCCTTCTAATCTTTCTTTGCAACTCGAGTCTTCAAGAAGACTCATGCACGCACTCCTTGCGGAAATTCTTTAAATACTTCCAAGTGTTTGAACCTCTTCGACTCTGCGCACTCCCTGCGACAGCAGTCCTTCAACAATTTCGCTGAGGTTGTAACTTTGAGACTTCACTAGGCCTGCGCACTCCTTGCACGGCTCCTGTGCTTAACTTGCACTTCTGCGAGAATGAGAACAATGTTATCCCTCCTGAGCTTGTAGAGATGAACTTTGACTTCTGTCAACGCACACCTTGCGGACAACTTCACTGTACTCCTTGCAGGAAAACTCTTGCTCAGACAGAGAAACAATTGAAACTCATTCTTTACTCTCTCAGACTTCGAATGCTTAACACGAAATCATGCATACATGGCATGAAAGCAAATGTATAACAGAAAGAGTAAAACAATCATGAGCATAACATTCAATCATGCATACACAGAAAGTATTTGAACACCATGAGTCTGAATCAAAGCTTCATATATTAATCTCAGAACTTCTGTACATGGGTTCTTCTCTACAGCTTTTTGCTTCTTCCTCTCTCTGTGCTTTATGCTCTTCTTTCATTCTAATGTTACAATGATACAAGTGAGGGTGTCTATATCCTATTTCCCTCCTACTCTCTAAACTGTCAAATCTAGGAACTTAAAGCTATCTACTTACATTAACTAACATAAATGCCTTCACCTACTACAGACAAGAGTGGGACGCTCAAGGTCTGTTTACAATATGGAAGTACACCCTTTCTTAGCTATTTCATTTATGTTTGGCGTATCAAACTTCAAAACATTTCAACAATTCATCATGTGCCAAAATGCGTTGGCGTTGTCCCACGCTCGCTTGATGCTGGTGATGCTCCTGCATCATAATATCGTTGTGCAGGTGGCATGAGTCTATGCAAGGTCGTGTTAGAATTTGTGACAATCTATAGATGGACACGAGTCTGGGAGAGACCATGCATTTGGACCGATTATTCTATGTGGATACGTAGATGGGTATCTATATTTGTGAACTAACTCTAGTTGTAGCTAGGAAGGTACAAATTGTTGAAGAGCCCAGTGTATGATTCTTGTGAGGGAGTGTTTCTATTTGGATATGAGACTCAACGTAGAGAGTTTTGTTTGAGAACAGAAGAATGTCTGCATCCCACACACTTGAGAGGTCTACATATGAGAATGTTCCATGGTTGATAAATTAACACTTGATTCAAGATTGTGTGTCTCAACCGAAGGGTGATGTTGTGTTGAATGTAACACATAGGGTTTTGAATAGAAGTTGTTGTGGAATGGTGTTGCAATAGGAGTTTTGTTGCATCAAAAGGCGTATGGTATCAAAATATGTCTCACAACAGAGGTGTGTTGTAACATAAGGTATATTGTAGCAAGAAATGTGTTATAGCAAAATATGTGTCACAAAAGAGGCATGTTGTCGTAGAGGTGTGTTGTAATAGGAGGTGGATTGTAGCAGAGACATGTTGAAGCAAAAGAGGTTTATTGCAGCAGGAGGTTGTAACAGAAGGCGTGTAGTAGTAGGATGTGTCACAACATAAGCATGTTACAACAAAGGTGTGTTGTAACATGAGGCAGATTGTAGCAAGAGACATGTTGCAACAAAAGAGGTGTGTTGGAGCATAAGACATGTTTGTTACATCAAAAATTTGTTGCAACAAGGCATGTTGCGGGAGAAGGCGAGTTGGAGCAAGTGAATGTGTCATACACTGGTTAGTACAGAATGATGTTTGGTAGCATATGTTTTTTGGTGCTACAAGGAAGCAATTATGGATACGTGAAAGCTGAGGTACAACCCCAAGGTTTGTGACATGATCGGTTTGACAAATCAGGGAAATATAGTAATGAGAAATATGCATTATGGTAGCTTTGATTCCAATTATGCATAATTTAATAAATGTTCCATTGCATGGGGTGGACGCGTGTTGCATCTTTCCTAAAATCAGGACCACTTGCAATATACAAGTCATTGATATGCCAATAAGCAACTACTCTATTATGTTAGGAAGATACTTGCAAGATTTAACTTGTGGATACATATCACTAGATGGAACACACATGTCCCTTCCTAAAAATGGTAAAAATGTCATTGTTCTTCGTGAAGGACGAATCTCACCATATATTTAAAGAGTGCCTCAACCACATGTAAATTTTATTGAAGAAGATATCGGTGTATATTCTATATTTTTAGAAGACTATGTGTTGGCAAATATTTAACAGACAGTTAACAAACAGCGAATGCTTGTCATTGATGGAAACAGTGAAGATGACATGAGAACAACAAGTTTGTAATTGACAGGCAAATAGAAGATAAGTTCAGAGAGGTGAATGATCGAAGGCAGCGAATGAGCGAAAGTTTGAGAAGAAGAATCTTTGATCGTTGAAGAGGGAGACAAATCTTAGCCGTCAGATCCGAGCGCAAGACCCGACCATCATTGGATCAAGGATAAACTGCATGCTCTTTAAAGTACAAGGAGAAGCGGGTGTAATTGCGATTTGCGAAATCACGATGTAATCTGAGTCGTCAGATCAATCTTTGATCTGGACCGTTGATTCCAGTCCCTGTCGAAGTTTTGAGGATCGCAAGTTGGACATGTCAAAGATTATTAACATCAAAAATCTTGATATCACGATATGCGAAATCGCAACGTAACTGCAACCGTCATATCAAGATCAGATTTGGACCGTTGATGTAACTCCTTATTGGAGTTTCGCGAATCGCGACATGGAGTGACAAAAACACTGCAACAAGAAATGTGAAATCGCGATATGTGAAATTGCGACTCAATCACAGCCGTTGAATAAAGCTTAGACTTGGACCGTTGATCTAACTCCGTGTCGGAGTTTCACGTATCGCGACTCCAAAAGGAAAAGAAACAAGTGCAACAAGGATACCGAAATCGCGATATGCGATATGGTGATTCAATCACAGCCGTTAAATCAAGCTTGGATCTGGGCCGTTGATGTAACTCCATCTTGGAGTCTTGGCTATCGTGACTTGGAGTGATGAGACCCTTCATCACAGGAACTGCGAGATGTGAATTCACGAAGAGATCTGGACCGTCAATACACCAAGATTCTGGATCGTTGATCCAGCTCCATCTCGGAGTTTCGCCTATCACAACTTGGAGTGACGAGAACCTCCACCTAAGGAACAGCGAGATGCGAGATCGCGAAAGCGTCTTATGCATAAGGTTGTGGTCACAGCCCTTGGTCGCGAGAAGGGAAGGAGTCAGTCCAGATAAGCTCCATTTCAGGGTTTCAGAGATCGCGACTTGGAGAGTCGAGATGCCTCATCTCCAGATTCACGAAACGCAAATTTGTGAAAAGCACTTTAAGCATAAGTGCTTGGTCATGGACATGGTCATATAGAGGAAGGAGCTAGCATAGAAAAGCTCTGTATCAAAGCTTCAGAGATCGCGGCATGAAGTGACAAGATACTTGGGCATAGGAATGTCGAGATGCCGAAACCCAATTTAAAGGCAAGATTAATAAAGTTCATCCAACGGCGCAGATAGACTTGAATGAGATCTAAGGGTTACTGTTTCTTCACACACATGTAACTCATCAGTTACAATTCTGCTAAACAAAACGGATTCTTGATTGCGAATCAGTTATCATTTCAGTTGCTTAGACAGTTGTCGACATTTTGCCTAATGAGTTGGGAAGTTGAACCGTCGTGTTCGTGTGTATAAAAGAAGATGAAATAGACTGTGTCGGGTTGGTCATTATGTAAGTGAAAAAGAATGAAACTATAAGAATAGAGACGAAGAGGATGCGCAGGTGGAGATTGAGCATATGTGAAGGGTGAGATGAAATGCAGAGCATAATAACAGAGAGTTGAAGAAGAGTAGAATGAGAGCACGAGTTGATGCAGAGCATACCTGCTAAACAGACAGAGGAAGAGTAGAGCTGCAGAACAGTGTGCAGAAGACCAGATTTACAAAACAAAGAAAGATTGGTAAGACCTGATTTATCTGTAAAGTTGAATGTTTATTTAGCCATTTATATTCTAGGGAGGTTGGGAGGTGCTCGGGAGGACTGTTGTCCTCAGAGGTTCAAGTGGGAGCTTGAACACAAGAAGTTGTATCTACCATCTGGTTGCATCCAGAGAAACCAGGGTGGCAGGGAGGTGCAAGGGAGAACTAGTGTTCTCTGTTATGCAGGTTGGAGCCTATGTAATTGGAAGTTGGTGCTTCCATCCAGTTGGTGCTGGAACATTCAGGAAGTTGGTGCTTCCATCCAGTTGGTGCTGGAATATTCAGGGAGTTGGTGCTTCCTTCTAGTGGGTGCTAGAGAAACCAGAG
>ML779284.1:1216811-1234012 GCA_009831015.1 Picea engelmannii
TCTGTGTGTACTTTATGTGTGACTGATGGTCTTTACTTTTACTGTCCATATGTTGTATATTGTTGATGATCACTTGAAGGAAGATTAATAATATTTAAAAGGTATAAAATTGTTTAAGCTCATAAACAACTGATTCACCCCCTCCTCTCAGTTGTTTTAGTATTTCCAACACTATGGTAATTCTATTACACAACCTCCTCATCATGAAGATGGTATGTGGCATATGCATTTTGATGGTGCATGTTCTAGTGAAGGAAATGGAGTTGGTATAGTACTTTACTCAGCTACAGGAAAAATTCATAATTTTTCTTACAGATTAGAGTTTGCATGTACTAATAACATGACATAGTTTGAAGCCTTAGTTCTTGGAATAGAAAATGCTTTTAATCTAGGATATACTCATCTTTCTGTATTTGGGGATCCATAGCGTATCATTAATTTGGTTAAGAGAATTTATACCCCATCCAATAATCTTTTAAAGAGATATACACAAGAAATTTGGCAGTTGATTTCTAATCTTTTGTCTTTCAATATTACTCATATCAGTAGAGATCTAAATTCAATAGAATATATGTTAGTTGTTTTTGCAGCCAATCCTACAAGGAAATTTCTCCCTAAAAGGACAAATTGTACCTTTATGTCTCTATATCGTCCTCATTTTCCAGACAACATTGAAGCTTGGCAAGTTTTCTTTGATGGTGAAATCATATGTGCTTTCTTGTAGAATGATCCCTTGAAAAATAAAGAGATTATATCCTAAGAAAATAACAAACCAAGGAATTAAACCCTTTGAAAATCTCATTCTCATAAAGTGATGTAAGCAATCAAAATAAAAGCATAGAGGAGGAGTCAAAAAGAAAAATAGGAAAGACTATACCTATGAACATTGGGACTCAAGAAGATCCAAAGCTTAAAAAAATTGAGCTCGGTGTTCGGAAAAAGAGAAACAAAAGTTCATGGATCTTTTACATGAATTTTGGGATGTCTTTGCATAGTTGTATGAAGATTTGTGTGGGTTTGATCCAAGTGTAATAGAACATGCAATTCCTATTAAATAGGAAGAAAAACCAATAAGACAAAGACAAAGACCAATAATTCTTGTACTTGAATTAATTATTAGAAAAGAGGTTGAGAAGCTCTTAAATGCCCACATAATTTTCCCTGTTAAATATTGAGAATGGGTTTCAAATCTTGTCCCGGTACGGAAGAAGAATGGAGATATTAGATTATGTGTTGATTTGTGTGCTTTGAAAAGGGCGAGTGTTAAAGACATTTTTATTCTACCTGTTATGGAATTGATTTTACAGCAAGTAGTAGGATCTCAAATGATGTTACTTCTTGATGATTTCTCAATATATAATCAAATCCGCATCAAGAGAGTTGACAAATATAAAACTACTTTCACTACACATTGGGGCACCTTTGCTTACGAGTGTATGCCTTTTGGCTTGATCGTTGCGGGTGGTACTTTCCAACGAGCTATGCAAATACCTTTTGATGATATGATCGATAAAATTATTCAAATTTATCTTGATGACATAACTATATATTCTAAAACCCAAGAAGATCATTTCAATCATTTTAGGCAAGTTTTTCTTTGTTGCGGAAAAATTGGTATGCCATTAAATCGTACAAAATCAATTTTTGGTGTCACTACAGGAAAAATCCATGGACATATTGTATCTGATTCGGGCATCAGTACTGATATGGAGAGAGTTATTTCCATTCAAAATATTCATGCTCCAACTTCAAAAAAAGAAATTGAATCATCCATGGGTAAGATCAATTTACAGAACATTTATATCTGGTTTTGCTAGAATGGTGAAAACTATTCATAATTTGTTAAAATAAGATCAAGCCTTTTCCTAGAATGATACTACTGAAAAAGCATTTGTAGAAATTAAAAATGCAATTATCTCTGCACCAGTCTTGGGAAAGCCTGATTTTACAAAAAAAAATTATTGTATATACAAATGTCGTCGAAGAATATATTTATGCAATTCTTCTTCAGAAAGATGATCATAATAATGAACAGTCATTAGCTTACATGATTCAAAGTTTATCTGAAGTTGAATTCAAATATACTTTAATCAAAAAACATGCATTTTCTCTTGTTAAAGTTTTGAGAAATTTCATCATTTCATTCTTGGCAAGCATACTCAGGTAAAAGTCCCTTCACCTGCAGTCAATTTTTTGCTTTCGCAAACACACTTATCTGGAAAGATTGCACATTGGCTTGTCAAAATCCAAGAGCATGATTTTATGATCACAACTTCTAATACAATCAAAGGAAGTGATTTAGCTCTACACCTAGCTCAGCATCCTAAACCACGATATTCTTCTGAAAATAATGAAGATTATGTGTCTGCATCATTCTTAATTGAATATGGTAATCTTGATCTAAGAGAACATCCCTGGTATCATGACATAATTTATTATTTTCAATATGAAAGATGTCTTGATAATCTTGAGCATCATGAATGAAGGATGACTCAACTCGAGGCCTCCAAATATCTAATTTCAAATACTTCACTTTTTCGTAGGATTGTTGATGGATTGTTATTGCATTGCATCGATGATACAACAAACCAAATGATTTTGAGAAAAATTAATGGATCAATAGATTCTAATATTCATATAAGTGGACACTTTCTTGCCAAAACCGCTACACATAAAATCTTAAGGATTGGTTATTATTGGCCTTTTGTCTTTAGGGATTCATATAAGTTTATACAACCTTGTGTCTAATGTCAAAAATCTCCCGATAGGGAAAAGTTCTCTTTCATGCCTTTCCAACCGGTCATACCTAATTTTCCATTTTCTAACTGGGGATTAGACTTTGTTGGACCAATTGATCCTCCATCTTCTATAGGTCATATTTTTTTCCTAACTGCCATAGACTACTTTACAAAGTGGACTACAGTAGTTCCCCTTAAGCATATGCAAGATGAACAAATAATCTCCTTTCTTGAAACAAACGTCTTTTCTCGATTTGGTCTCCCAATTGAGACCGGTTCTTATAATATACCAACCTTCATATGTGAAAAAATGACTTAATTCCTTAATAAATTTGGAGTGAAACATTTCACTTCATCAACTTGTTACCCTCGGGGAACTGGGCAAGCTGAGACAACGAATAAAAAATTGGTCAAATTTCTCAAGAGGAGCATTAATGACAAACCCTGTCAGTGGCACACCTTATAGACTTATGCCTTATGGGAATATTGTATGACTACTAAAACGAGCACATGTCATACCCCTTTTCAAACGTTATATGGCCAAGAAGCCATCATGCCTATTGAACTTGAACTTACCTCTCTCAGATTATATTTACAGGTTGAAGAGTTGAATTCTACTGAGGAGCTATGCTCTCAATAATATAAAGAAAAGGTAGCAAACCGTTAAAAAATATTTCAATAAAAAAGCTAAATCAACTACTTTTGCAATTGGTGAAAAAGTGTTTATATGGGATTTTGCACATGCAGACAAAGGAAAACATTTAAAATTTCAGAAGTTATGGTAAGGCCCTTACATAATCGCCTTTGTCATTGGAAATAATTCTTACTTACTCAAAGACGAAGATGGACGACTATTTTCCTATACTATTAATTGTTCACATCTGAAACATTATGTTGAACCTGGTTAAGATTTGTATTGTTTATATCGGTAGTGTTTCTTGTATATATTTCATTTTGGTTTGTATAGTGTTTTTCTTGTATGCATTTTGATCTTTGCTTTCCTTTTTATTTACTTGTGTTTTATTTTTGAAAATTTAGTCAAGCAACTGGATCTGTCAAGTTACATTGTTATTCATTGGTTTGCAAAATTTTGTTAAATTTGAATTGAATGATGAAGAATATAGACAACAAAAGATAAATAGATTATATTTCTTATGTTCGCAATGTTATTTGTTGAGTACTTGTCAAACCAGCTAAATTACCTTGTTGCAATTTGAGTGATGCGGTTCTTTCTTGTTTTCCTCTTTGCCATTCTTCCCATCCATGAGTGTATTTATTGTGGGCATACATTAAAATCTGATCCAACATTTTGTTAAAACATCATTCCCGAGAAGAAAATATTATCAACAAAACAAAATCAAAATTTATGAGAATAAAACCAAATATTTTGTGTTCTAGCCTATTAATATTAGACTACCCTATGGAGTCACCATGTGTTGACTCATACTTTGTCCACCTATTCCAAAAAGTTCACAAAGATTTGTGAACCTATAACTCATTTGAAGAATAAAAAATTATAATAAGTGCTATAACTCATTTGAAGAATAAAAAATTATAATAAGTGGGGTCCCCTAGAAAAGAACATCAATATTATAATCTCTCGTATGGCGTCGTTTTGACATATGTTGGTTTCAATTTGGATTATAACCTTCAGCAAGGTACCAAAAGGTTAATTATCATATGGTGAGCAATGGTGGCTTAGTGCTTATGAAGTTATGGTGCTTTACATGGTTATGTCTTTGCCACATATTTTAAAAGTTTCATTTGAGATCATGACGTTGGTATAACATCATAAGCCTCGTGCTAATATAATATTTAGCATAGCAACCACATATGTTTTGACTCAACATATTGCATTTCCCAAAGGAATCAAAAGTTTACATAAAGGGACACTTTGATGGTTTTAAAAGGGAAAAGGTATATAGTATACAAGGATTTCAAACTTAGCATATGTCGTTTGTTGGTTTGGATTTGATATGTTATTTCTCCTCGGTGTATTAAAACATATGTGGGTAAATACTTGGTGCAAAAGGTTGTTATATGGTATGTCATAAAAATTTGATTATCTTTTATAATAACAAATATCGTTTGGGACTAATAATTTATGGTTTGTAAAGCATGGTTGATATGAGAATGGCAACCTATGGTATTTGAACTAGACACCACGTCGGCCATGCATTGAATTGGAAATGACATGGGAATTAATGCCACCAAACCTGTGCTTTACCACATTGGAAGTCTATAGGGTTCTCAACATTTCTAGTTTTTGTTTGGACTATGGAGAGAACTGCATTTTGGCTCCACAAGACACCATGTTCATTGTGCAACTATGAAGTTGGTGCAACCTCTTGGATGAAAACTAGTATAAGACTTGGTTATTCTTGCATAGTATGTACACACATAGATTTAAACACAATATTGAAGTGTATTTGTTATTAAATGGTTTAGTTTTGCTATGTAAATGGTTTCTTGTGTATAGTTTCTCCCCCCTTTTCTACACTCATATATAGATATTTTTATGGTTGAAGAAGTTAATTTTGTTGAATAGTTATGTTGAAATTATATTATAGAAATGAAGGTTGAAGATGAGTTTTCTTTGGTTGTATGCTTCTAAAGTTAGTTGTTGTCTCTCATCCTTTTTTTTCACTTTCCACGGATTTTTGTTGTAACCCAAATGAAATGAGATTTGAGCCAAACTCAGAGTGATGGTCAAGCCTATTATGAATGAGTATGACCTTGATTCGATTTATAATCATTTGAAAATCATGAAGATTATATCTCTAGTCGTATAAATGGTAAATCTCGCATCCCAACTCATTTTTCTAGTCATTGTTCAAGCTAAATAATTCACCTATGTTTAAAAGAAATAGTAGTTGAAGTTGAAAGTAATAGCATCCTTCTTGTTTTCCCATTTTGGTGACTTTGTTCACTTTAAATGTATGGCAATTATTAAATAGAGCTCATCCAGTTTTTTAGCATATGTTGGCTTAATGGTCGGGTTTTTTGGCCAAATATTTTTCATTTACCCTCATACTCAGCGCTTACCCATTTCACTATTGGAATAATTTGAATGTATGGCAAGTTGTAAATGATACTTACCTTAGTTATTTTAGCCACATTTTCTTATCCATGTGGATGTCTCTATAATCTGTTCGACTATGACAAAAGGCTCACTTTTTGTTTTAAAATTTTGTGTTGAGCGCCACATGAGCTTTGATATTCCAGGTGTTGGAATGAGTTATAAATGCAATAATCCATCCATTGCATCTATTGCTTGGTCGATATGCAATTTTGAAAATATGATGTAAGAGTCTTGGTGGAAAATGGTATTGGTTCATTTATTTTACAACTATAGATTGCAAGGGTTTTACAAGTGTTATTGTGGATATTATAAGGAATGGTTTGGGTCTTTCAGATAGGAATTTCAGTTGTTATAAGTTGTTGGGTGACAATTCATATAATTATTGGGTTATTATTTGGTAATATATGGACATACATTGGAAGTAATAGCCAAAGATTGTGTCCTAAATTATTTTCACATGAACTCTTATACATCATTACTTCATTATTTATCACTTTTCATGAATATACTCCCTCTATTATTAATAATTCCAGGTCTGATTAAAGTACAGATCCGATACGAATGTATTAAAGACAAAGAAAATGCCTCGGTCATTCATTGTTTTTACTTTTCATTTTTTTCATTAATCCCTATTCATGTTTAAGAAAAGATATATATTGAATAGGCATATATAAGATTGAAGTTTTGAATAGGATAAAAGAATTTTTGAAGGAAGAATTATTGGCATTCGATGTATTTTGGCTTTCTTCCCCTTTTATGCATTATCTTATTTTCATTTATTCCATGCATGCTTGATCTACCATGTTGTATACAGATCCTTACTAAGACATATTTAACAAATATTGCTATAAATGTATATTTTATCTATGTTGTATTATACTTGAAGGATTTTCTATTGACTAATTGAAATGGAAAATAGAAATAGATGAGCTTCTCTAGTAGAGGGAATAACATAGGGGGTAACATAGGAAATAGAGGAACAATTCCAAATGTGTTTTGGCGGCAAGGGAGTCACAAGAGGATGGTATTTCCTATCCATTTTGATGCAGATTCATATGAGTTTAACCAGCTAGTGCAAATGGATTACCTAAACCTTGGTGAATAGCCTGATTTACCTCAACCCCCAGCTCCTCCTAGTGCACCTTTACAACCACACCCCAGTATCATGGACTTTCCTGAGCCTCATGTTCAACCAGTGAATGATGGTTGGGATAAAAACCCAATGAATCCTCCTTCTAGTATCACATAGTGGCCTGTCAATCCCCCTCTAGCTCCTTACATAGCACCATTTGTTACATTGCTTGCTTCCATAGCCCGTTCTCCTTCCAAGGACCATAGAGTGCCCTCTCATGAAATTTAGATGGATAAAGGAAAGAAACTTATTACTTCCCCTAGCACCGATCCATCCCAGACATCCTCTATACACTCAAAACAACAATCAACAAAATAAGAAAGTGGTAAAAGAGAAGTTGCCTTCATTGACATATGAAGAGAAAAAGGCTTATTATGAAGACATACAAAATCTTAAACCAAATGTATCTAAAGGCAAGAAAGAATGAGAAGAATATTTCAAGAAGAAATACCCTCATCTTTTTTAATTTGTGATAAGACAGTGTTTTATTCCAGACATATGATACTTTATTTTGGGACATACATCAGGCATACGATATTCATTTTTGAAAAACTTTAAATATCATATTATTTTGATATATGGGAGGTACAAGTGTTTGTTGATATGGAATTATTTGGATGAATTCCTTTTTATTTTTCTTTTTTCTTTTTTTCTTTTTTTCTTTTTTTGTGTGTGTGTATTCGAGTTATTTTTGGAGTTAGAAGGGAAATTCTAAAAAATAAGGAAACGAAGACCTAGTGAGACCCCACCTATTATTAATTTAAATATAAAATCACATTTTACCCTTATGATAAATAAAGTTGTCCTATATTAAAAAAAAAAAAGTTAATTAATTCTTAAAACAAAAAGGTAGTTGAACTACCTAACTACTTCAGAAAGATATAAAAGAAGGAGAGCAGGACAAATAAAGACATCAGAAAATAGAGAAGTGAAACTTCTGATAAAGTATGCCATGATTCTAAGTGAGATTTTTATTTATTAATTACATTTTTGAGTTTTCTTTAGAGTTGAATTGTCTTGTTGACAACAAGGTTGATCTGAAGGTGGTAAAGGAAAGGTTGGGAGGCATTGACTGGTGATATCCTCCAAGGACATTTATTTCTCTTGAAGTCTATTTGGTTTTTTAATTAGAAGTTCTAAAGTCATTCAGTGCTAATTAATGCTAGTTTTGCAGAGTTCCAAACAATAATGCACATGTAACTTGAAGTGATCTAGCTTGAATTTGCATTGTAACCTTTTCTTTTGACATCAGATGTCCATGTACGAGTCCTAATTACATCTTGGATTTTCAAGAACTTCTTTGGTCCAAGTACTCACAAGGACCTCAAGAGACGCTTTCAATTGTAACTCTGAGTTGATATTAATAAAAGGATTTGTTGATTTCTTCTCACTTAAAAATTTGTTAAATATTGGTTTCTTCAGATTGATCATTTTCCCATATTTCAGTGTTCTTACTCGTTATAATTATTTTATTTTCAAATTCCTTTCTTTTATTTCTCTCATTAAATTGTAGAATTTCGGATAAATATATAAAGCCATGTTTCTTGAAGTCTGATTACGATTTTGACAGGCTATAAACCAGGGTAATAGTCCCACCTATCTCACCTAGTGATGAGCTGGAAACAAGCCACAACTCTCTTGAGAAAAATAAGATCTGATAACAAATATGGACCCTAGAGACATGGCCAACAATATCCACCTTCTTGTGGTTATTGGCTAGAAGAAAGGTTCTGACATGGGAAAAATTTCAAAGAAGGGGATTTGAGGGACCATCGATATACCACATGTGTAATCAAGAAACAGAATCAGTAGAACACATATTCAATCAATGTAAACAAGTTGAGATCGTGTGGGATAGACGTATAATAACCTTCGATCAAATAAACAGGAGGAATGATATTCTTGAAACCATAGAAGAATGGTGGTCCTCTCCCTATCATAATTCGACCACTATTTCAAGGATTTCCCCTCTGGAGAATAAGGAAGGAATGAAACCATTGCATCTTCAAAGATAAACAATGAGAAATGGATGATGTATGTAGGGACATCACACAACATATAAAATAAATTGTCCAATCCTCTTCTTGGTTAGAAGAAAATAGAAAATGTAAAGCTCGATAACAAAGAATCCTCCTCATTTGGGGAATTAACCTAAGAACCCTTTGAGAAAAATATTCATCTCCCCCTCTCCAAACCTGATCCCCAAAAGCTTGGTATCCTTCTCCATATAACTTTATCAAACTTAACTTCAATGGAGCCTCAAAGTGCAATCAAAGATCTGTTGGAGCAAGAGGAATTTTTAGGGATTCCTTTGGATAAATTATAAGGGTGCATGCATGGTTTCTAGGAACAAGCATAAATAATGTAGCTAAGTTGGAATCTTTGGAAAGGGGACTCCACGTTGCCACATCTCAAAGACATGAGAAGTTGATAGTTGAAGGGGACTTACTCGTCTTAGTGAATGCTCTCAAATGATTAATGAATGTATCCAAATTAGAAAAGTTAACAAGCAATTGGAGGTTGGCCTTTCAATTAGAATCCATTTCACATATAATCAATATCATACCAACACTCATTCCCCTTCACATTAAATGCAAATCAAATAGTCTATCAAATAAACTAGCTAATGAACGAGTGCTTCTTAATGACCAAGATCTTAATGTCAACTAGGAGACCATGAGTCCAAACAACCTAAAGGAGGAATGTCTTTGTATATGTGGCTTGGACATTGATCCCATGAATTGAGTGTTAGGGTTGCAAGCATTTGCTCAACATCATCCCTATCAATGCACTCGACAAGTGGTGGTAAAATATCATGATGAATTAAGGCATGATTGAGGAAGGAGGGAGGTGGACCATGATAAGGTGTCAATTGTTTCCCATGAATCAATGTGATTTTGCATCAGCACACATTCCTCTGCCTCAGTGATGATCTTTAAATTTTCTTTCAACAATTTAAACAAAGAAAAGCATAAAGGGAAAGAATTTACTTCAGTTGATTCAGTACTTTCTTCATATTCTTCTTTGTAACTGTGATATGTAGGTTGAATGCTCTCATCACACTGCTGAAAATGAACATTTTCTAATAGAGAACATGCAGTTGGTTGTTCTAGGAAGTCAACATCATAATCATCATCATATTCATCATATAAAGACAAATCAGCAACATCTGCAATGTCATCTAACAAGAAAAAGCTTGGGACATCAACATGCTCTTCAACAAGCTGATTTGCAAATTCATTTTCTTGATTGCCTACAAATGAATACATAAAGTAATTAACTCTGTGCTTATATGGGATGGATCAGAAGCTAAATTAGCACCTTCTTTTTCAATAAGTGGAATATAATGCTTTTCAAAATCATCAGCATTTAAAGCTTCAAGAGGACATATGAAATTAATAACGCTCTTCTCAAGATTCAAATCAATTGTTCTTTGTTCATATTCATTGTCATGTTCTTTAGCATCCACCTCCTCATTTTGAATCTGTTTACATGCTTGAATATTTTCTTCAAATTCCTGAGCATTGTTGAACATCTGCTACAAATACATAGACTTCCTCTTCATCAAAAGAAAATATAGGTATGATTGAAAGGTCGTTACATAATGGAGCATGGCAGCAACTTCAGGAGGTTGGACTTCTTTAGGAAGTTTATAATAAAGACTAGCAAACCCCCTGCTAAAATTTAAGATGCTATCATCTTTCATTCTTCTCATGGCATAAAAATCTGAAAGGAGTAGATCCCATGACTTTCTCTCACCCCAAAATCTACAGAAAGATTCCCTCAATTCATCCCACAAGCTAATTGACTGAGGCTACAAATGTTTGAACCATGCTTTGGCATCTCCTTGTAAGGACTGAGAAAAATCCCTCATAGACACATCATCATGTTTGATCTCAAAAAGTTCTATAAAATGTTCAAAGACATGAATATGTTTTTCAGCTAACTTTCCATCGAACCGAGGAAGGTACAAGCTCAGCTTTGGTTTCATTAAGCTCACAAGAATGATCATGAACATCATATGGCTCAGAGGAAGGAGCTTGGTGAATATCGGTTATAGAAGAAGAAGGACGTATACCCACAGTTTTCAATGAAGGATATACAAGGGTAGATCTCTGGGATTCATTTGAACACAGTAAGTGAAGAAATATTCTTTCGAAAAACTCACGAAAGGACAAGAAGATATTGATAAAACAGAAAATCACTTCTTGAACTAAACTTAAGCTCGAGTACCTTATTTTTCCATACTTCTCTTCCATATCTCTGTCAATGGGTCTCATTCTCCAGTGGAGTCTTTGAACTGCATTTGAAGCTTGATTAGAGTCGCCATGAAAACTTTAGTTATGGATTCTTCTGCCAGTGGAATCACCTTCAACTGATTTTCTGATGTGTGGAGTCGCTAGAGCATAAATACAGCCAATATGTGCCTAAGTGTCTGCTGCTCTCAGACCTTAGAACTAAAACAATGTCGTTCTTCCCAGGGAAAATTTTCAAATTCGTCCCCGACAAGGGCGCTAGAATGTTAGCATTCCATAAATCTGTTCGGCTGATAAACAGACGACGAAGGTAAATTTTTCAACCAACTTTGAGACCTGAAACTAGCCTTTCAGATCTGGAGAGGGCTCTCTCAGAAATGGCGTGGTCTCCATGCAGTATATGACTTTGGAAACAATGGCTAGATTTAACACCTATGAGAAAATGGGTTCTGGTTATATTGGCGCAGAAAAGTAAGACTTGGGATATGGGGTCGATCTGAGGAAGAGACGGGACAAATGACTCAGTGAATGGATTCGAGAGGATAAGGCTAGGCGAGCAACAGCCTTCAGTGTAAAATTGTAATGTGTGGCAGGATAAATTACAGGAAGTAACTCAGGAGCGTCGTTGTGGACGAATTCGGAGTTAGCTTGAGAGGAAAACGTTTTGTCTAAGTGGCGCGAACAAGGGGTGTTGAACAGCGAATCCACAGGTTCGATAATTCATTCCGAAATAGATAGAAAAATACACGAAATAAATATAACTGGAAATCACATATGCAAAGAGAGAAGCACAATACATCCAACTATTACAACTAGAATCTTTTCATCAAATCACATGACCTTTTCACTAAATTCCTGTAAAAACTCAGATTACATACAATAGCTATCGTCTACCCAATTTAACAACCAACACTGTTTACATAAAAATGATCCCCATATATAGAAAGCTAATGTCACCCTTGGTTGCTAGGGTCGAACTACTCCCTCCTAGAATCATGGATCCGTTTTCTTTGAAAGAGAACAATAACTTCAACGGATTCATTATAAATAGAAAACCCGACTTTGCCAAATCATAATCGTAACTGAAATATTTTTTACAGTCATTGATCATGATAAAAATTCGACCATATGGTTGTGATTATCCATCATGTTCACTGTTGGACGCTCTGTCACCCCTACACAACAAGTCTGCTACGTAACAGTAACCTTCAGCAAAAAACGCAGCGGATTGCACAACAAACTAGCAAAATAGGCTTTAAAGATGACATTGTATATCACTGATAAAAAACTATTTTTATAAATTGAGAGAATTTTTCGTAGTTAAGATCGTTATAAAGAAAAACCTCTCTCGGTTTCTTTAAATTCATCTCCAGCTGTCCGAAATACGTGTCGCAAAAGCATGTCTCGGATAGTAAATCACGAAAACTGAAAAATAGGGCTCAAAGATTCCTTTGAATCTCCCAATCCGTGACACATTTTTCAAATCTGAGAGAGGTTTTTATTATTTGGTTTTTCCTCGACAAAAGCCTCTCGGGGATTTTCAAATTCCTCTCCAGTTGGTCAAAAATTTATCTTGAAGTTGACCACTAAAAAATCCATTTTCGTAGTGCGACGTGTAGCCTGTGCGCAGGAAAATCCAATGCGCGACGAAATACACTATGCGACAACATCCTATGCGTGACAAAATTCTATGTGCGACAACATCCTCTACGCGACGACATTCTCTGCGCGACAACATCCTCTACACGACGACATTCTTTGCGCGACGACATCCTATGCGCGACAACATCCACTACGCGACGAAATCCATTGCACGATGAAAACCACTGCGCGACAAAATCCTTTGCGTGGTAAAGTGCTCTGTGCAGTGCGTAGAAAAATTTGCAGCACGCAGGTGCAAATGGAAATGGAAATAATAAATGAAAGCCTTCCTTTTGAAATTGACACTTGGACATGTTAGATGATGCCAGGCATAAAAACAATATGGGTGCTAACATGGATGACTTTGCAAAATTGTTGACAAACCTCTAACCTTAGCCATGAAAAGCATTGTGCTAACAGGGTCCTAGTTACCCCCGAGGGGACCTGTATACTCTTGGGAGTGCCTGGGAAGGGTTAGTTGCATCCTTCTCATTGGTATTCTCTTTAGCTTGATCGAGGCACATTTCCATTCCTAACTGAATTGTGAGGTTGGGAGAGTTGAATTCATCATTGATGATGGGCTTGAAGAACCTGTTTCCATTAACACTCAATCAATTAGTGCCTTTGGAAACCAAATAGGATGGAATATCTCCATGGATATGAATGGAAACCAACCTTAAGGGAAGATTGTTATAGATAGGATTGGTGCTACCAAAAGAGATAGGCATCAATTCCATTGATGCCCAATTAAGAATAGTGAGTGCCATAGACAAATCTAGGCCAAAAGGGAAGCCATGGAGGCAATAGAGCATTGCCAAAAATTATATTCAGCGTCTTTCAAGGATGAGGTTGACAAAATCAAGAGTAGGGTTAGGGAGAAGAGAGGCAATACATCTACTGATAAGGTGGATGAGGAGTTACTAAACTAGATTCCAGATATAGGATTCTCCAGAAATAGAGACACCAAATATTTCAGGATGGTAGAACCATATTGCAATAAAAAAATTATTTATTGCTTAGGTAGTTGAAGAAAAGGGGACTCAACAACAAGAAATCCTTGATAAGCTAGACTTTATGGATGGAAAATATGAAGCCTTGGCAAAATAAATCTTGGGTGTAGAAATTGAGGTTGAGGAATAGGACTAGGAAGGGCAAACCCATACAACATCCACTCATCTAGTCAATCTGCTAGTCTAAATCTATGTTGTCTCAAACTTAGAAGGGGAAGATTAATAGTGTCAATGCCATGGCTTAGTTGATTTTGCTTTCACCGTAAGTTTATCTTTGAATGTGCATCTCCTTTTCCCCACATCATAGAATAGTTTGGTCTTATGATATTCATAGATAATACGGTTAGCTCTTGTTATTTTTATGTTGTTATATGAGGACATTTGAGTACTATGGGTAGCTCTTTTTATTACTCTATTGTTTTACCAGGATCTATTAGTTTAGACAATCATATGGAAAGTTTTGGTTAGCTCAAACAAAACTCTATGAAATTTGAACTCTAGTCTGAAAGTTATGTAATATTTTTGTATATTATTAATGAAGTAGCTAAATTAGAAAAAAAAAATGATGCTAGAAGACATCCAAATTTGAGTGGTTGATTATGAGGAGATTTAGAAACTCTGAGCTTCCCAAGGGACTCCATACCACCTCTGAGCTTCCCAAGGGACTCCATACCACCTCAAAATGTCCTAATTAGAATGCATGAAGTTCATATTTGAGGAGAACGTATGGAAACTAAACATTACCACCTTGTTGGTTGAATTTGAAATAGAAAATAAAACTATAATAAATCAATGAAATCATTTTCATGAATATGTGTTCTAGCAGATTTTTACGTTGTTTTTTATAAATATTTTAAGAGCATTAAAATTTAATTTGTTTTACAAAATATTTTTGAATATATTTAAAATGTTCTAAAAATCATTTTAGAAAAATAAAATTTAT
Organism: Picea engelmannii; assembly: GCA_009831015.1. NCBI lineage: Eukaryota > Viridiplantae > Streptophyta > Pinopsida > Pinales > Pinaceae > Picea > Picea engelmannii. The sequence continues at coordinate 1,231,614 of ML779284.1, forward strand.
TTGAAAATAAATAAATATTTAAAATGTATTAAAAACCATTTTAGAAAAAGTAATATTTAATTGAAAAGAAAAATAAAATAAATAAATTGGATTTAGAAATAAAGGGAAATGTGTGGGGACTTTGTCAATGACACATGGTAACTCATCAGATGCACTTTTACAGGTATAGGTTTGTTTGATGAGGATTCCATTGTAGGTATAGGGAAGTTCGTTGGGTGCTCCATCATAATTGTATGTCATTATGTTGTGCAGGGTTATGGAAAAAGAAATAGTTTGTTTTAATGTCCTTTTTATGTTTAAATTTAGTTCTCATTTTACAGATTTAAAGATTTAATGGTCTTAGAGCCTTCATCAATACCTTACCTTGGTCAAAGCCTTGTTTTCATGTCTTAAAAAGTTTTATGTATGCACAAGTTTTTGGTTATGCATGGTTATGGATAAGTTGGAATGAGCTTTGTGTTCTTCATCAAAGACAAAGAGGAAAAGAATGGAGGAAAAAATAAACAAAGGCAAAGTCTATCTAGCGACATGGTGTAAGGGCATATAGTAGTGTGGATAAGGAAAAGTGGAGCCTACTCCACGCTTTGCACCATGCACCCACAAAGATTAGGATACGCGAAGATAGGACTACAAAGAACATGAATCTTTGGACCATGCAAAGCATTGGAAGTAGCAAGCAGAGGAGATTAACTATGCACTTTGCACTCTAGAAAAGTGAAAGGTAAGATCATGCAAATCAATGTATGCAAAGCAAGGGACTTTCTCAACCTCCACATCAGCACCTCTACATTATGATGGATTCGTGTTTGTATAAATGGAAGAAGAAAAACTTCTCAAGACAAAGAAGACGTGCCTACCTACGTAGTAGACATTATGGGCACATAGGTTAGCGACACAAGCACACTCTAACAAATAGGAAGATGCCATGTTGAATCCACATTACAAAAACTAACCCTAAGAGAAGAAACATAATGCCAAAATTCACTAGAAGAGGTGGTTATATTGGATGGGTTTTGTTGGAACAATTTGAGGGTCTACAAGGCAATTGAACATGTTTGGGAGTCTCTTAGACTTCTAGGTAGAATGAAACCAATGAAGGGAGGCAATAAAAAGGCAAAACTAAAGCCAAAAAAGGGGATTTGGCCCAAACATTGGTCAAATTTCTAGTGCGTTGGAATTCAAAGCTTGCTAGGACGTTAATGGCACAAAATTAGGCAGAGGGAGACTGAGGACGAAGAGGATTGCATTATCCTATCCATAGGAAAAAAAATTATCTCATATCTAAGTTGCAATAAGCAAAACATTGCCAAGGAGCAAGAATACACAAAACCTTTGTGTTTTTTTTTAACAAAAAAAGAGGGAAATTGTATTAATTTAAAATAATGTTCGATAATACCCAAGGAGTACATCATGTCCAAACCTTCAACAAGCATTCAAAATTGCTCTATTAAAGAGCCACTAAACCTACTAGTAGTAGTGTTGCAAATTTAAACGAAGACTTGCTTTCAAAAGACTTAACAATGTATAGTCTATAATAGATCCCCAATATGCATATACAAAAATGTATCATTTTTTATACTCAATGTTAGAAAAAACATAACTGCTATCCATTACCCAAAGTCTGGTGTTGGAGAATTTAATTCCATATGAACAGGTGTTATGGTGGGAGATGAAGCTTCATCTGAATTATCAGTGTTGCCATTGTCAACTCAATGTGGAGTCAAATTTTGCGGTCACGTGATCTGGAGCTCCTCTAATTGTTGTCTGAGCACCGAACACTCATCCTAGAGGTGGTGGATGCTCTGCCTCTGTTGAATTGACTCTTCCATCACTGTTAATACCTAATCCAATAGACCCCTATATTGGATTTGAAGAAAGTGCAAAGTGTTGCACATATCCACTAATTCATCCTCCAATAAATCAATTTTCCTTACCCAGTGCCCCGAACTGCCATTCACCAATGTTTTCCACATCCACATAAGCACTCTGAATAGCCAGAGCGAGAGATTTGAGGGAATACCTAGTGAATTCTCTACCAAACCAAAAGCGCCATATTGAAATAGAAAACCCTTCTTGAAATTGAAATCCCAACACGCAAGAGATGTAATGGAAGGATAACCTTTTGTACTTGCTCCCCACCTTAATTCATGGTTACACGAGACCTCATTAAAATCCATTATGCCCACTTACATCCAACATTCATTCTTAAGTGATAGCAGGAGCGAGGGATATGACAGCTCCCAGCAAGGGGAGTTATGAAGGCAGCTAGAGGTCACATGGCATACACGTGGCTCCATCCTTGAATTGTGTGTCTTACATATACCTTCCATGTGGATGATTCGTGATAGTTTGATTATGATAATGGGGTCCTGGAGAATTAACACCCCCCCCCCCCCCCC
>ML779284.1:1234021-1279668 GCA_009831015.1 Picea engelmannii
TTTCCAACCATATAAATTTGGAACCTCATGGGATCGGTTTGTGGGTTTGAGTTCTATTGACAGAGAGAATCCTTGCTTGCAGCCTTATTGGCTTATTTATCCACTTCTTGATTGTTGGATCTTAACACATGGAAGAATTCAATTGTGTAAAATATCTATATTTCTTTTAGAATTTTGTGGAAACTAGAATGGAGATAAATATTTTTTGGAAGAGACTTGAACCTTGCATGTTTGATTATCAGTTTGGAGTCCCCTATGACAATAAGGTCAGTGATGCCTTGGAAATTTTCCAAAATTAGGCCTTGCAATAGAGCATATGCTTCAACTTGATTATTATAAGTCTTCCCAATGCTCCAAGCGAAGGAGACTTATGTGATTCCTCCAGGGTCATACAACACCCCACCCGCTCCTACCACTTCGAGCTTTCTTTTTGAAGCACTATTGAAGCTAAGGATATGTCTATTACATTATTTCTTCCAATGAAGGAACTCGGAAGGAGAGAGTTGGAATTTCTAGAAGGGTCTGATAAGAGGGGAAAACTCCATTGCAGATCTAACAGAAAATTGTTGGGGACAAGCTTCCTCCCTACTGTCCAAATGCTAATAAGGAGTTGAAAGTCTCTCCTTGGAGTTTAGATGTTCTAATAAAAAACCGATAAACTTGCCTTCTATTGAAGAAGGAATGATTTTCTCCCCATTAAATATCTCCTTGTTATGAGCCAACCATATTTTCCAACAAATGTATTTTGGGAAATCCATCCATATTCTTTTGAAAATAGGCTTTTCATTAAATGATCCATCATAAGAGAATTGTCATCTGTTGAAAAGATTCCCTATGAAGGAGGTCCATCTTCCTCATTGATACAGATCCTAAAGAGCCACCTACCACACATATCAAGAAATAAGACATTCCAAAAAAACATGCAGAGGTGTGTCTAGAGATTCCTTACAAAGGACACACCTGAATTGTCCATAGAAGCCCTTTTTGGATAAATTATCTCATGTTAATACTTTTCCATGTGCTAAGGTCCAACATAAGATGTTTATTTTTGGAATACCATCATGGATCCAGATACATTTACAAAGAGTGGAAAGAGGGGGAGGGAGTGTTGAGATAGCATGTAATCATAACCCCTCCTGAACAAATACTCTTGCACTCTCTGGCCACTAGAGTCTTTATGTCGCTTTTGAGTTTCAGCACATCCTTTGAGGTGAAGAGTGAGTTCTTAGGCAAGATCAAGGAGATGGGGAGGGGGGCACCCAAATCCCATCCTAGCCATCTCCTAGACATCATATTCCAAATGAAGAGGTCAAAGAAAGTAATCTTCCCTTGTCCCTGAAGCCACATGAGAAGGGGGAGGAGGCAAGAGTCTTGTTGCAACGACAAGTGACCCATGATGTTATCTAATTGGAGAGGGATGTTTTTACCATTCCCTAGAATCCAAGTTAACTTATTTTGAATAAGGGGGAGAAAAGCTTTAACTAGGCACCAGATTTGAGAACCCCCGAGAACCCGTGGTTCCTTATCCAAGCAACAGAGTCATTCTCCTAAAAAGTATTTGTGAATGATCAATTTTTTCCACCACTCACTGTTTCACATGACCAACCTCCAAAGAAGTTTAGAACCAAGAGCCAATTAGAGATGGTCGAGTCTTTTATCTATAATCCTCCATGTGCTCTCGGTTCCCTAACAATATTCCAATTTACTAAATGGAGTATTTTAAGAATAGATCTACCCCCTTGCCATAGAAAGCGTCTAATTTATTGAGTTAATGAAGATTTGATCATGGCTGGAGTAAGCAGAGAGGAGAAATGGAAAATCGGGAGGGTTGATAGCACTAACTTTATAAGAACCACTCTTCCTGTTGGATTGAGCCAAAAGAAACCCCACTGATGAAACTTATCCTTGATCTTATCTAAAACTTGATTCTAGGAGGAACACAGAAGAGTCTTGAGACAAACAGGAATTCTCAGGTATTTGAAAGCTTGCCATTTTTCTGCAAAAGGAAAGTGTAGCATTTTGGAAATGGATGCCAATGTTATTGCATTTGAGTTATAGGCATATACTTGGATTTTATCTACATTAATGAGTCCTCTTGATTCTAACATGTACTCATATATTACCCTTTTAAACCTGTTGGCTATAATAGTTGAGGCACCTCACAACAGGATAGTGTCATCTGCAAATTGTGAGTTATTTAACTTTATTTCTCCTTGGACTATCTTGATCCTTGGTATTGTATTCATAAGACACTCCATATCAAGCCTTCTGCTAAGGACATCAGCCATGGAAATGTAGAGAATATGTGAGAGGGGGAAACCCTACCTAAGGCCTCTAGATATTTTGAAAAAATGGGTTGGCCTACCATTTACCAGAGGGGCTATCCAAGGGCAATGAATGAGGGTTGCTACCTTGAAAAGGAAGACTTCATTGAACCCAAACTTGGATAGGACACCCAAAAGTAAGTTATGCTTGAATCATTCAAAGGCATTGGCCATGTCTATTATGATGGCCATTCCTTGCTCCTTGCGAGATTATCTTGAGTGGATGGCTTCTTAGACTAACAGGTTATCGTCCACCATTTGTCTTTTCTCCACAGATCCTCCTTGGTTTGAAGAAATGAGGGAAGGAAGGAGGGGCTTTAGACAATTGGCTATGATCTTCAAGATAATTTTGTAGGAGACATTACACAAAGAGATGGGGTGAAATATAGCAAAGGAAATTGGATTGATCTCTTTAGATATGAGGACCAAGAAGGCTAAGTTAGTGATACCTCCCATTCTTACTGAACTTTGCACATATTGGATAATTATGAGAAGGTCCTGCTTGATAATGGACCATCGTTTTTTGTAGAAATGGGTCGAGAATCCATCTAGAATAGGTGTTTTATTAGGATTCATTTGATTCACCACCCCCCATACTGCTTCTTCAGTAATCGGTTTGCTCAGTATTTCGTTATCCTCGAGGATGATTATAGAGGGAATGTTATTCAACGTGCTTTCAAATGAGTCGAGATCTACTTTATTGTCCTCTTTATAGAGTCGCTCAAAGTGTTGGAAGGAAACTCCCTTTATCATATTGAAGTTTGTAACCTCTTCCCCATTCTCATTTGTAATTTCTTTGACTTTATTTCTCCAAATCCTAGCTTTGGCTTGGAGATGGAAGAATTGTGTGTTTCTATCTCCCATCTGCAACAACATGCTTCTAGATTTTATCCTCCATTGTTCATCTTCTGTCTTTAAAGATTTTTGAAGGATTTGGAAGGTCTTTAGTTCTTCTCCTAAAAAATTTGGACTCACTTGTTTTGATTCTAGCTTACCCCGTACCTCCACCATTTTCTGCATCATTTCATATTTTTCTTTTTTTGGCTAATTGACCCTGGATTTAGCCTAGGATTTAAGAGCTTGTTTGGTTAGTTTAATATTATTTTCCCATATTTCTATTGGGGACAATTGGCTATGATTTCCTTTCCCATATTTCTGAGGAGGGGATTTAAACAGTTGTATATGATTTTCAAGATGATTTTGTAGGAGACATTACACAAAGAGATGGGGCAAAATCTAGCAAAGGAAATTGGATTGATCTCTTTAGATATGAGGGCAAGTACCTCATATTCCTATTGACCTTTTCACATATTGGATCATTATGAGAAGGTCCTGCTTGATAATGGACCAACATTTTTTGTACAAATGGGTCGAGAAGCCATCTGGGCCATGTACTTATCAAGATTCATTTCATTTACCACCCCCGAGACTTCTTTTTTAGTAACTAGTTTGCTCAGTCTTTAGTTATCCTCGAGGTTGATTATAGAGGGAATATTATTCAACCTTCTTTCAAATGGGTCAATATCTACTTTATTGTCCTCTTTGTAGAGTCACTCAAAGTGTCGGAAGGCAACTCCCTGTTACGAGGAAAAATCATGTTACAAGGAAAATTACTCTATGGCACTGGGTAAACCACAATAGATAGAATGACACACGGAAATCACTCTAATCCCAAGTATGCTATATAAAGGAAATGCTAACAGGACAAGCCCAAGATCCTACCTCATCCGGGCGTTCAATGAAGACCATCGTTGAGCATGAAACTCAAAGCTTTATACCTGCAACTTGTCCTCAACAACCAAGATACGCAAGCATATGGTGATAATATATAACGTTAGCATATAAAATAGCATAATCCATTAACATACATGACAAATACGCCCATGGAATAATAATTCAAATATTTTCAGGATATCAATTGGATGAGAAAAGAGTATTCCTATTAGAAATGATCAACATAAGTGTATAAGTGACAAAATTATGTAATGACACACATCGGAACCAAGAAACTAAGTCCCTCCAGCTGGGCCTCCACCAAAGGCAAGCTCATATAAAGGAGACAATGAGGTTCTCCATCAAAGAAGGAAGAGCTTGGGGGTTGAACAGTGTGTTCAGACTTTCAAGGATAAAGGGATGCAGACTCAATGTGAAGTGAAATTTCTCCAGAGTATCTTTGCTCTCAAAAGTTGAATTCTCCTCCTTTCCACGGTTTGGATATGGCTCAAGTTATAACCTTCAAGTGGAACTTAAGGGCCGAGTCAGAAATTTTCCAATATATGGAAGGTCAAGGATCATGGATCTCGTGACGTGACATGGAAACCCGACACAATTTTTTATTTTGAGCACCAAACCCGATGTGCACAGGCTGTAAAGGAGCAACCTGCATATACACATGTTGCCTAACTAGTAGGGCGCGTATATGTGAAAAAATATGATTTTTTGGCTCTGGAAGGTACAAAAAGGGGACTTCAAGTCCGCATAGGGAAATGGAAAGGCCATCCAAGCAAGTTGCATGGAGTGAGGCAAAATTTTCTACATGATATGCCCCCTAATGTGTGAGGTCAGAGGAGTATATGTGATGGCCGAAATACATTGCAATTCTCAGAAGTAGAGTAATGGAGACTCAGTTGGAAGTGCTAGTTGCTCGTGAGAATATTACAATCCATAATGAATTTGTACACATGGCTGCCAATTTGAATTATATTGTAGATCCATCTGGAAATATACCAAACAATTGTTCATGGCCATGAATATGCAATACAAAGTGGACACATACCATAGGTTGTCATAGTCACGAACAAGGACCAGTGGAAACCAGTCTCAAAATCAATCTGAAGATATATGTATACAATGGAGTACAATTTGATCTCCCATGATCATTGAAGTCATATAGCTACTAGTCCAATGAACGATAACAACAACTCAGGAAAGTTGCTATTGTAAATTGATGATCCATGTCTTCTACATGATCCGCCAAAGGTGCAAGTATAAAATAGTACCGAGGAGAACTCTAGTCGCCACTGGATAGAAGAGTTCTCCTGGGTATTTTTTTATACTTTTTCGGACCTAGGGGACTAAATTTACGAAAAAGGACATTCTTTGTAGTTAATCCATAATTGCATTCCATTATCTTGCTTGCGGTATTGAGCCTATTGTCAGTTCCTGCTTTCTCGTTGTAAGCCTATTACCTCATCAATTTGCATCACTAACCAAACAGAGCCTTGTTTATATCCTTTGTAGCTTGACACACTATACCCTAAGAGGAAACATTCCCCAGAGTGTCCATGCCCCGCATGCACTTCCTTGCATAGAGCATAGGTATGTTCCACTGTTTGGAGCTAGTTTCCTACTTGTGACACTTGTTTCCTCTCTTGTATTGTAGCATTTATTTTCCTATGAAAAAACAAAAAAATACGGGCGGGAAAAGAATATGAGTCCATTTTGGGCTCTATTCAAAGGTGACAATGGACTCAAAATTTTGTGCTTTATTTAAAGGCGACAAAATTTTGAGTCCATTGTCATCCAAATTTTGGGTTTAGTATGACCATAGAAATATGAGCTCGTTACTTAGAGTTTACTCCTCCAACTAGTTATTCTTTCAGTCCCTATGGAGACTTCGTTGATGCCTCCTGCATCATGAAGTTTCATCATCAAGTCTATGTTGCCTGAGTTATCCATATGTATCATGCTATGTTCAAAGGATGTCTATAAGCATGTGTCAGCCATTTCTCATAACTCTTGACTTTGCATGTCATCCATACCCTCAGTGTGTCTCAGAATCACATGAAGTTGTAGTCCTACCATGCACCCTGGTTCTAATTTCATTATGGGTAGGCAACCTTGAACCCAGTAGTCGACATATCTTCATTGGTTTTTGACTGGGGGGTTTCCCTTGTGTTCGAAGACAAGAAATCTATTCACACATTTGGATTTGTGCAGTGTTTGGATGCCATTAGCCTTATTGGTGGTTTCCTCACCTTTGTCGGTAGCCTTCCTTATTGGCTGTAATTGAAAGGGTATTTTTTGTGCACTACTTGCATCTGGTGCATTCGAAAGATGCACCGAATCGTTGGTTCATGAACATGCTCTTCGTCCAAGTTCCTCCAAATCATCAAGCTATTGCTTTGTCCCTCGTGTTGACTGATGAGAGATGCCTTAATGCTCTCCTTTCAGCAGGTCTCCTTCAATCGACTTTAGCTCATCTATTTTGGAAACGAGGCCTACATCAATGTCTCTTGATCGATGGACTCTTCAAGTGTTCAACCTCAACACCTTTATTCAGACTTGTAAGAATGTACTTGGTGCCTTCATACCTACTTTCATTATCGGTAGGTTGTCTCACACTTGTTAACGATATACATTAATCATCGATAATCAAAAGAAGGCTCATTGCGTTCGACTTCAACTCCTCTATTCACATGATGTAGACTTGCACCTTTGGTGGATCGTGTAGAAGACATGGAGCATCAGTTTACAGTAGCAGCTTTCCTGAGTTGTTGCTATCGTTGATTAGACCAGTACCTATATGACTTCACTGATCATGGGAGATCAGATTGTACTCCATTGTATATAGATATATTTAGATTGATTTTGATACTAGTTTCCACTAGTCCGTGTTCGTGACTATGACAGCCTATGCCATGTGTCTACTTTGTATTGCCTATTCATGGCAATGAACAATTGTTTGTTATATTTCGACATGGATATGTAGTATAATTCAAATAGGCAACCATGTGTACAAAGTCATTATGGATTGTAATATTCTCATGAGAAACTAGAACTTCCAGCTGAGTCTCCATTACTCCACTTCTGGGAATTATAATGTATTTTGGCCATTGCAGATACTCCTCTGACCTCACACATTAGGGGGCATATGTTATATAAAATTTTGCCTCACCCCATCCAACTTGCTTGGATGGCCTTTCCATTTCCCTATGCAGACTTGAAGTTCGATTTTTGTACCTTCCAAAGCGAAAAAAATTGTATTTTCCACATATACGAGCCCTACTAGTTAGACAACATGTGTATACACAGGTTGCTCCATTACAACCCACGTACATCATGTTTGGTGCTCAAAATTAAAAATAATGTCGGGTTTCCATGTCACGTCACGAGATCCGTGATCCTTGACCTTCCATATACTGGAAATATTATGACTCGGCCCTTCAGTTCCACTTGAAGGCTATAAATTGGGCCATATCCAAACCATGGAAAAGAGGAGAATTCAACTTTTGAGAGCAAAGATAGTCTAGAAAAATTTCACTTCACATTGAGTCTACATCCCTTTATCCTTGAAAGTCTGAACACATTGTTCAGCCCCCAACCTCTTCCTTCTTTGATGGAGAACCTCATTGTCTCCTTTATATCAGCTTGTCTTTGGTGGAGGATTGAAGTGGTGGAGGCCCAGCTGGAGGGACTTAGTTTCTCGGTTCTGATGTGTGTCGTTATAGAAGTTTGTCACTTATACACGTCTGTTGATCATTTCTAATAGAAATGCTCTTTTCTCGTCCAATTGATATCTTGAAAATATTTGAATTATTATTCCATGGGCGTATTTGTCATGTATGTTAATGGATTGTGTGATTTTATATGCTAACATTATATATTATCACCATATGCTTATGTATCTTGGTTGTTGAGGTCAAGTTGTAGGTATAAAACTTTGAGTTGTGTGCTCAACGATGGTCTTCATCAAACGTTCAGACGAGGTAGGCTCTTGGTATTGTCCTATTAGCATTTCTTTTATATAGCATACTTAGGATTAGAGTTGATTTATGCGTGTCATTCTGTTTGTTGTGGTTTACCCCATGTCATAGAATGATTTTCCTCGTAACACTCCCTTGATATGATTGAATTCTATAACCTCTTCCCCATTCTCATTTGTAGTTTCTTTCACTTTAATCCTCCAAATCCTGGCTTTGGCTTGGCGATGGAAGAATTTTTTTTTATGCCTCCCACCTGCAACAACAGGCTTCTATATTTTAGCCTCCATTGCTCCTCTTTTGTCTTTAAATATTTTTGGAGGATTTGGAAGGTCTTTATTTCTTCTCCTAAAAGTTAAAGAGTCACTTGTTCTGATTCTAGATTACCTCGTACCTCCTCCATTTTCTGCATGATTTCATTTTTTTTTTTTCCAGCTAATTGAGCCTGGAGTTAGCCCAGGATTTAAGAGCATGTTTAGTCAATTTAATCTTCTTTTCTCAGATTTCTATTGGGGACAATTGGCTATTATTTCCTTTCCTAGATTTCTAAGGAGGGGATTTAGACAGTTGACTGTGATCTTCAAGATGATTTTTTAGGAGACATTACACAAAGGGATGGGGTGAAATCTAGAAAATTAAATTAGATTGATCTCCTTAGGTATGAGGGCCAAGAAGGTTGAGTTAGTGCTACCTGCTATTATTATTGGTATTTACACATATTGGATCATTCTGAGAAGGTCCTGCTCGATAATGGACCAATATTTTTTGTAGAAATGGGTCGAGAAGCCATCTGGGTCAGGTGCTTTATCAGATTCATTTAATTCACCACCCCCTAGACTTATTTTTCAGTAACTAGTTTGCTCAATCTTTTTTTATCCTCAAGGATGATTATAGAGGAAATGTTATTCAACATGCTTTCAAATGAGTCTAGATATACTTCATTGTCCTCTTTATAGAGTCAATCAAAGTGTCGAAAGGCAACTCCCTTGATCTGATTGAAGTCTGTAACCTCCTCCCCATTCTCATTTGTAATTTTTTTGACTTTATTCCTCCAAATCCTAGCTTTGGCTTGGCGATGGAAGAATTATGTGTTTATGTCTCCCACATGCAACCATAGGCTTCTAGATTTTATCCTCCATTGCTTCTCTTCTATCTTTAAAGATTTTTGGAGGATTTGGAAGGTCTTTGGTTCTTCTCCTAAAAGTTCCGGTGTCACTTGTTTGATTCTAGCTTACCCCATACCTCTTCCATTTTTTGCATTATTTCATATTTTTCTTTTTTACGATAATTGACCCTGGATTTAGCTCGGGATTTAAGAGCATGTTTAGTAATTTTAATCTTCTTTTCCCATATTTCTATTGGGGACAATTGGCTATGATTTATTTTAATAGATTTCTAAGGAGGGGCTTTAGACAGTTGGTTGTGATCTTCAAGATGATTTTGCAGAAGACATTACACAAATAGATGGGGAAAAATATATCAAAGGAAATTGGATTGATCTATTCAAATATGAGGGCCAAGAAGGTTGAGTTAGTGCTACCTCTTATACCTATCGATCTTTGCACATATTGGATCATTCTGAGAAGGTCCTGCTTAATAATGGACCATCATTTTTTGTAGAAATGGGTCAAGAATCCATTTGAGCCATGTGCCTTATCAAGATTCATTTGATTCACAACACCCAGAATTGTTCTTCAGTAATTGGTTTGCTCAGTCTTTCGTTATCCTCGAGGTTGATTATAAAGGGAATGTTATTCAACATGCTTTCACATCAGTCGAGATCTACTTTATTGTCCTCTTTGTAGAGTCGCTAAATTTTTTAAAAGGCAACTCCCTTGATCTAATTGAAGTTAGTAACCTCTTCCCCATTCTCATTTGTAATTCATTTGACTTTGTTCATCCAAATGCTAGCTTTGGCTTGGCGATGGAAGAAGTTTGTGTTTTTGTCTCCCACCTGCAACCAGAGGCTTCTAGATTTTAACCTCCATTTCTCCTCTTTTGTATTTAAATATTTTTGGAGGATTTGGAAGGTATTTGGTTCTTCTCTTAGAATTTTTGGAGTCACTTGTTCCGATTCTATTTTACCCTGTACCTTCTCCATTTTCTGCATTATTTCGTATTTTTATTTTTATAGCTAATTGACCCTGGAAATTGGCCAAGTATTTAAGAGCTTGTTTAGTTAGTTTAATCTTCTTTTCCCAGATTTCTATTGGGGACAGTTGGTGATGATTTATTTTCCCAGATTTCTAAGGAGGGGATTTAGACAGTTGGTTGTGATCTTCAATATGATTTTGAAGGAGACGTTACACAAAGATATGGGGCAAAATCTAGCAAAGGAAATTGCATTGATATTTTTAGATATGAGGGCCAAGAAGGTTGATTTAGTGCTACCTCCTATTCTTATTGATATTTGCACATATTGGATCCTTTTGAGAAGGTCCTGCTTGAGAATGGATCAACATTTTTTGTAGAAATGGGTCAAGAATCCATACGAGCCATGTACTTTATCAAGATTCATTTTATTCACCACCCCCTAGACATCTTCTTTAGTAACCGGTGTGCTCAATCTTTCTTTATCCTCGAGGATGATTATAGAGGGAATGTTATTGAACATGATTTCAAATGAGTCAAGATATACTTTATTGTCCTCTTTGTAGAGTCTCTCAAAGTGCCAGAAGGCAACTCCATTGTTTTGATTAAATTATGTAACTTCTTCCCCATTCTCATTTGTAATTTCTTTGACTTTATTCCTCCAAATCCTAGCTTTGGCTTGGCGATGGAAGAATTTTGTGTTTCTGTCTCCCGCCTGGAACCAAAAGATTACAGAATTTAGATTTTAGCCTCCATTGATCCTCTTATGTCTTTAAATATTTTTGGAGGATTTGGAAGATCTTTAGTTCTTCTGTTAAAAGTTCTAGAGTCACTTGTTTTGATTCTAGATTACCTCGTACTTCCTCCATTTTCTGAATTATTTCATATTTTTCTTTTTCCGACTAACTGACCCTGGATTTAGCCAAGAATTTAAGAGCCTATTTAGTCATCCTAATCTTATTTTCCCATAATTCTATTGAGGACAGTTGGCAATGATTTTTTTTCCCGGATTTCTAGGGAGGTGCTTTAGACAATTGGCTATGATCTTCAAGATGATTTTGTAGGAGACGTTGCACAAAGAAATGGGAGGAATCTGGAAAATGAAAATGGATTGATCTATTTATATATGAGGGCCAAGAAGGATGATTTAGTGCTACCTCCTATTCTTATTGATCTTTTTGGATATTGCATCATTTTGAGAAGGTCCTACTTGATAATGGACCAACATTTTTTGTAGAAATGGGTCGAGAAGCCATCTGGTCCAGGTGCTTTATCAAGATTCATTTGATTCACCACCCCCCAAAATTATTCTTCAGTAACTGGTTTGCTCAATATTTTTTTATCCTCGAGGTTGATTATAGAGGGAATGTTATTCAACATGCTTTCAAATGAGTTGAGATCTACTTTATTGTCCTCTTTGTAGAGTCACTTAAAGTGTCAGAAGGAAACTCCCTTTATCTTATTGAAGTTTCTAACCTCTTCCCCATTACCATTTTTAATTTTTTTGACATTGTTCCTCCAAATACTAGCTTTAGCTTGGCGATGAAAAATTTTTGTGTTTCTCTCTCTTGCCTGCAACCACATGCTTCTAGATTTTAGCCTCCATTGCTCCTCTTTTGTCTTTAAATATTTTTGGAGGATTTGGAAGGTCTTGAGTCCTTATCCTAAAAGTTTTGTACTCACTTGTTTTGGTTCTAGCTTACCCCATACCTCCTTCATTTTCTGCATTATTTCATATTTTTATTTTTTCGGCTAATTGACCTAGAATTTAGCCTACGATTTAAGAGCTTGTTTAGTCAATTTAATATTATTTTCCCATATTTCTATTGAGGACACAAGGATCCATTGATTCCAAGTTGAAGAGATAAGTTCTGAGGAAGAGGGATCCAAGAGCCAGAGAGATTTGAACCTGAAAGGAATAGGACAAAGTTTTTTTGGATCAGAGAGATAGGGAGATAATTCAAGCCATACCAGTGGAAGATGAGAGAAGAAGGGATGAGGGGGTCTTCCAATAGTGAGCCACTAAGAAAAAAGAGGTTAAGTTGAGCAACAATATGTCTTGGTCCTAATCTTTTAATTAATTAGGTAATATTTCCCTTGGAGGGTTTTATGTCTATCAGATCAAGGATAAACATGAAATATTCCATGTGTTCTCTACAGGGATCTTGAACCAGGTGTCAATTTTCACACACAACTCTATGTGAGTAATTTTCAGATCTAAGAAATTGCTTCCTAGTGAACCAACAATAACACCCTAGTTGTTATCACTGAATAATTATACACTGAAAATTATTGATTGAAAACATATGCAGTGGATCTACCACCTCATATGTATTACAATAGTCCAAACTGGTTATTCCCTCTTTCATTGTGGAAAATGAGTCATTGAATACCGTCACAATAAGTTCTATTGTCGGTTTTCTCTTATTGGCCACATCCTTGGTCACTGGAACACATCCAGTTTTCCATTCCATCTTATTGGCCACATCCTTAGTCATTGAGGAAAAATATGTCTGATTGGTAGCATCCTCAAATCACTCAAACACAACCAGTTATCTAGTTTATCTTATTGGCCATGTCCTTGGTCACTAAGGAAAATCTTGTTGTGTAATCGGCCTCACTGGTTACTCCCTTTGTGACTGAAGCAAATCATACTCCCCATTCCTCCTAAATGGTTGCCTCCATTGTCACTGTAACAAAACATGTTGAAGCAAATGTATGTTCCATGGAGGTCTCTCATGCCCTAGAATCCTCTTGCCTCTACATCTCTTGTCTCGCCTCCTCCACCCATGACACATATCTGTCAGTCCTAGAAGATGTCTCTCTCCTGACTGAACCCTAGGGGGAACTCCCTCTGGATGCCCATCTCTCTCTCTAATCCAATGGTCTCTCCTTGAGGTTAGGATCACTCTGAGACCGCATGTTCCTTTTGAAACCCAACTCCCTCTGAGTATGCACCACCTCTTGGGCCATCTTCTCCCTATCCTTTTCCCTATGCATTGTCCTAGGAGGATTCTCCTCCCTCCTGGATCCTGAGGGATGACTCTCTCTGAACTTTGGCTCCCTCTGAGTCGGTACTACTAATGGGGCCACCTGCCTCACAACTCATGAAGCTACTTGCTCCCTCTAAACATGTGTTGTTGGTGGGGCCACCTGCCTCACCACACATGGAGCCACCTGCTCCTCCTCATTTTTTATCTCTACTCTTGTTGGCCATATCACCCATAGGTTTGTGTCTCACCCTATATAGGTTTCCCTCCCTTACACCAAGAACCATTGTTGATCTGACACTAGTCCTTCTGGACATAAGCAATGCATGTCCATATCGAAACAATACATGATATCCCTTCCTCTCAATATTTGAGACTAAGAAGACACCCCCTTGATTTCGGGCACCCACAACATATTTGACACCCTCATTATCTCTCCTAACTCCAATCGAAACGGTATTGTACTAGATCCTCGTACTGAGTGCTTGGCTCCCGTACCAAGCTCCACACATAAGTTTGACCTAGTCTATGCAATAGTGTCAAACAACTCTCATGCACTTGTCATATGGCAAGATGCTTCGCTATCCACCAACCATCTCTCCCTGCTAGAGACTGTCCTTGAAAGGACGAATACCAACATGATCTCTCTCTAGAGTTTGTCTGTAACCTCATCAACCTATGTTCTTGATTCTTGTTGCCTTCTTCCTTTTCCCTTCTGGAGTGGGCACTATGAAGCATAGTGACCAAACTCGTGGCACTCATAAAATTTGATCTTACTAAGATCCTTCTTTCGTCTTATCTCTGGAGATGCTTCTCTCTCAGGAGAATCCCTTCTGCCTAACAAACCTCTTTTGTCTGGAGAACCCCTTCTGCCCTTTCTAGTGCGGGTTGCAAGGGCCTGGTTATCATCACTGCTACTCTTTACCACACCAACTCAACATCCAATAACACTTGCCCATCATGGAACAAAGTTGTATAGTCCTACTCCTCAATCCCTAAGGCTGAGAACACACTCCTGGCACCATATCACATTTTCCACTCACAACACACCCCCTAACTCCATCTAGAATACCACTACTCCAGATCCTTGTACTACATTGTTGGTCCTCCTACCAATTTCTTCGTACATACCTGAGTCAAACACTATGAAACCCACGAAAAAATCATGTGTCCCTATCATGTGTCAGTGGCTCTCACTGGATAATAACCATACACTCCTCCAAGGAAAACATCCTCCTTCCCTAATTCACGACCATCCATTGAACTCCTATCTAAGTCCATCATCCAAGTCACCAAAAACTCTTTGTGTCTTCACATGCTACCAATGATCTTGTGTCCTCGTCTAAGCAGTCCCAAGGTGCAATTGGACACTCAGTCCAGTCCACTCTATACCACTGCAACTCATCTCTGCAAATGTCCTCATCCTTTTGGGTCAAATACCACATACATTGGCATACCTCGACAATGTGCAATTCTTCATCTCGATGAAGACTTTATCTTGTCAACTTGACATACACAAAAAGACATCTTGTCCTTGCCAAAGAATCTAAGTTGCACCCATCACAACTCACTATGACAAGTCACTTGTAGTCCATCCACAGGGTTGGAAATATGCCACACAACATATTGTTGTGATCTAGGCTCTCTGCCAATCCACAAGAACTCCCAACCTGCCACACCATCAAGCTGCAATAGTCCATAACTCCTCATCTGGACGGTCTCCTCCATGTCTCAAATGAGCGACCATCTAACCTGTTGCCGCCTGCAACCTTCACTGTGGCTCCCTCTTAGAGATATCACCTATGACCTGCCAAGAACAAGAACAAGAACAAGTACAACACTCTTCCATTGTTGTAGCCAAAAATGTGTCTCAAGATGGTCCCCTTCTCTTCAAATCCCAAGCTTTGATACCATGTCAATTTTCACATGCAACTTTATGTGACTAATTTTCAGATCTAAGAAATTGTGTCCTAGTGAACCAACAGTAATACCCTAGCCGTTATCACTGAACAATCCTACACTAAAATTATTGACTGAAAACATATGCAGTGGAAACGCAAAATATCAGAGATGAATCTTCCACACATATGAAACACAATTTCAGTTTTGTAATCTTGTTATCATTAGAAATCGTGAGGGAAATCCCTTCCAGCCAATACAATATCACCAAATTTTGAGGACAACCTTGTCCTCCAAATTCACCAAAACTAAGAACAACCTTGTTCTCCAATAACCATACAAATTAGAAAACCAAACCTCAACAATATCCTAGAAATAATATTTTCCCACAAATATGTTGCAGACCACCTATCCAACCTATTAAGGTCACCTGATGTCAGCTTGTATGGACTTGTCCCTGCCCAGAAGAGATTGTACAGATGTACATGATTGTTCCTACAAAAACCCGTGTACGTACGTGACTATTCCCACTGCAACCCACGTACATGTGAAAAAATATATAGACACTTTGTACGCCTCGCTCCACTTCATACAATATCTTCCTTCTGAGGTTGCCTCTCTCTCCCACATGTGCAGTGTGCCTTTCCCTGCCAAGAACAGAAAATAGAGAGTCGTTAACCTTAGGCCAAATTTGCTCCCCTAGAATAATTTCCCTTTGCTGAAATCACCAAGCCTCCTAGCACAAGTACAGACTCACTTATGATATCTCCATTATGCACAATGATCTTATGTCACAATGACATCTCTCCTTTATATAGAAGCCCAGTGAGTGAGTTGAGGAGCCCTTCCTAAACTCAACAATTAATTAGAATATTGTAATCCTCTTTGTGGGTGTGGCACCCCCACACAAGCCCACAAATCCCATCAAATTTTCCATGAGGCCCTGGCCTCATTTCTACGTTGATTTCACTCAAACGAAAGTCAAAACTGGTGCCAACGAAAATTCCCACATGCATGGCACCTTGGCCTCTAGTGGGGATACCTCTCAAAGCTACAAAAAATCAACACCGGGTTACCCCCTTTTTTCTCTTTTAGGTTTAAAGTGCCATTAAAGTCCCCAACCACTATAAATTTTGAGCTTTTGTCCGTTACTTGATGATTAATTAAAGTATTCCAACAAGTCTGTTTTTCTTGTGGAGTACAAAGCATATAAATATTGAGAACATTTAAAGACATACCTAATGGGAGATGAACTGACTGAATCTTGAACCAATCTTGGGTATCCTACCAGCTTTCCATCCTGAAAAACAATGGGTCCATATAGTACAAAGGCCTCATGAAGCACCCCTTGAGTTGACCACAAGTGATTTTCTACCATTCCAAACATAGTCTAATTCTTGAAGGATATCATAATCCTTCTTCTTCATTTTCTAGACTAGAAAGAGATGGGGTTTTTCGGCTTTGACTAAACTTCTTAACAAATTGTTTATTTATGTTCCCCATACCTCTGTAACTATATGAAATGATCTTGATCATTTAGAAGTGGATTTTGATATTCCTCCTTTGGAGGAATTGGAACCACCTTGGTTTCTTGAGGCTCCCAGTTCTTTCTTTACCACTCCATCTATTGTGTTGTTTTTTCCAAGCTCTTTCTCCAGATTTGATGCACCTTCTCACCTATGAAGATTTGACTTGCACCCAACCTTTTTCGGGGGAGTATTAGGTGTCGATTCTTATCATGATTCATCATCTGAAAAATCTAATTGAACCCCACCCTCCTGAGCTGCAGAGTTGTCCGAGCTAGACTCTAGAATATTCAAGGAGAGGATGACAACTCTAACTTCTCCCAAAGTGGGATTCATTAGTTGTTCCTCTTCTACTTCCATATTAGACAGTGAATCAAATTTATTTTTTGAATCTAGTGGATTTGAGCCCTGCGATTGGCCCAATGAGGTGGGTCTTGGACTGGAGGGAGCTCTTGGAGGAGGCTGGGTTTTTTCTTGGTTTAGTTGAGGTCCCTACTTCACGACTTGCCTTTTCTTCTTAGGTTGTTGCCATTGGTCATTTGGTTCTATTGTATTTGGATCTAGAGCATCCTTTGGACAGTTCTTGGAAAAATGCCCTATGCTTGGCAAGCCTTGCATTTGAATGATAGTTTCTCATCATCTACTAGATGAATATATGACTAGTTGTCTAGGGTTAATTTAACTACCTCGGGAATCCTTTTTTCTAGATCAATCTCGACACAAATTATGGTACATGCATGCATGCCATATTTGGTTTCGACTCGATCTATGTATATTCCCAAAGTGTTTCCTATATTCCCAATAGTTTCGTCATTCTAGCAGTGAAGAGGGAGATAGGGCAATCTAACCTAGACTCGGATAGTTGAGGGAATGTCATTCTCTGGGCATAAATTAGGAATCCAATATTTCAGATACATACTTCTAGATCCCATGAAATAGGGGCATCTTTTAAATATCAAGTCTCGTTTTTCTTTCTCCTCAAATAGAAAGGTGAAGAAACCCCTACCATAGAAAGAGTGGGAGAGATGGACCTTGATGCGGGTCTCTAGTTTTTGTCTACCTAAAGCACTATGGTTCGGGGTGAAGGCCAAATGCCAGAAAATTGACCAATCAACCCATTTTTCTACAAAGCAAAGAGCGATATTTTTGTAACTCCTATGAATCAGAACACATGGAATCTCATCGAGTTTTTTAACGAAGCGGGAAGGAGGCTTCTTGGAGGATTTGGGGAGGGAAGCAATCAAGGAGGAGAAGGTGATAATATCTGTAATCGGGGGGCACATATGCCCCCACTAGAGATGAGGCCATACAGGAGCACCATAATGGTTTCAAGGAGAGCACACAAAGCTAATTATTCTATCTAGGTTAATGGAAAAAATTGGCCCCATGTAATTAGAATACACAAAATCTTTGTTAAATAGTGCATAGCTTTCATTTGTAATAATTCTTGAACATATAAAGAGCCAAACAAAAGTAATTTCTTATTAGTTTCCCCAAATGGGTTTCCAAAAATAAAACACCCCTAGCTCCTCAAGACCTTGGATCCCCTTGTGAATCCCCCATCAAAAAAAGCCCAGTGGATTGATTTATAAATTTGCTCCTCCACCACCTTTCTATTACCTTTAATCTACTTAACTTGCTTGAAACTAGATAAAATATTGAAACCTTGCACCGCACATTGAAGAGGAGAAATAACTTTGTCCTTAAATAGACTATAGTTCCTTGCTAACCATATGCCCCAAGCTGTAATTATAGGAAGAGCTTGTACAAAATATTTTTATTATTACCGTGTTTATCATTGATTTAATCAACACTACTTTCTACATTTATTATGGTTTGCAAAGATATTACAGTCAAAATTAATGTGCAATGAAATACAAAGCAAACAAGATAAGAACAATTAATTCTTGAAAATTAATCAAGGTTTGTGTGGGTGATTTCGCTTGACCATAAGCTAAGCGATTATGAATTAATAAGGGAGCAACTTAAGAGTATTATACATATGTTTTTTTTTTATTTTCAAATAATTGGAGTAGGGTGTTGATGCCCAAGAGCACAACGCAATACCCCTTCCTGCAAATGGGTTGCATTGCTTTATTATTTATATACATATATTAAATAATATACTAGATAGGTGGGACCCCCTTGTAGATTATGGTGAAAAAGAAACACTTCTCTGAATTGCATTCATGACAACTTTATGAAGCATATAACAGTTTGAGAAAAACACAAGGAATTCGAATAAATTTTCATATGCAATCAATGATGATAAAGGATGGAAATTTAAAAGACGAAAGAAAGTGACAAGTACTTTAGTTATAACTGCTATACATCTTCTTTGACATATGGTTTAAAATTTGGAATTCAACTCACACTCACATTGGTTCTTATATATTGCATTCATGGTATATTGTGTTCATGGTATTGGTTATGTTATGTGAACAATAGTTATGGATTGTGCAATTTCTTAAGATCACTTCAATCCTTGCACATTGGAACTTGTTAGAAATGTGGGACATATTATATGGCGTTGGTATAAAACTGTGGATAAGAGGGTTTTTCGTTTTGGAAAAATGGAAGTGACATGTTTTCTTTTATGGTTGATTAATGCGCTTAATGGGATTTTGGATGCACTCCACCCTAGCTATGGTTGATGGCAATTAATGAGTCGGTGGAGAAGCAACGTGCATTTACTGCACTTCATTCTTACCCCGCCTCGAGCTCACCACCCTCACTTTGTCGCACATTTTGGTTGCTCTGGTTAGTTTGCCTCTGTTTCGCTTGACCGTTGGAGAATAATGGTGATCTTTGGTTCTTTTCAGCACTTTCCTCATATGTATGGTGACTCTCACCCTTCCATTCATCATTCTAGCCTTGCTCTGGATAGAATCTATGTGTTGGCTCTTAGAATTTGTATGCAGAGTGCTTGCTTTCTAAAAGATATGATGGTTGGATGTGTATTCTTTCTATGCAAATGATATTGGTTGGCATTTCGAATGTTGCAAATTGGAATTTGTTTAAATGCTCCTTCATGTTGAAAGTATTCAGTTATGGTTGCGCCCAGGGTGGATGACTGGTTATTATTGCTCCTTGTTGTTGATAGAGTTATGGAAATTTTTGTTTGCTATCACCCACGTCCCAAGATAGAATTACAGAGGGTCTTTATGGTGAACAAATGATAAGGTTGATTTTGGGTTCCTTTAATGGAATATTGTTACCTCTTGCTCTACTCATGAGAAGTTGTTTCCCTGTTTAGTTGGCATCTCACAGTTTGAATGAATGCAGAGTTGGGTTTTACCTCATGGCCACCTTGGAAACGACTGTGTCAAAGCTTGTTGGACGTTTTGATTTCATGTTACAAACCCCGCTTATCGAGTTATCCCACCCACTTGGTTGTTCAGACATTGCTCTCCCTTGTCATGATTGTTGTAAACTTGAAGTCGGGTATTGAATTGGTTATGTGTTAACCTGACAGTGAAAGATTCATTACTTGCATATCTTTTTGGTCCATTGGTTGATTACCTACGGCAGTTTTGGTCGTTTTGAAGACTGTATAGTAAATAAAAAGAAAAAGAAAAACACCAAGGTTTTGAACCCGACTTGTCACTTAGCAAATACTGGAAATAGATACCAGCCTCGTATGTGGAATATTGGTTGGCCGTGTTACACTCCATTGCACACTTGACGTGGTCTATTTTAATATATGGGAATAATTCTATTGATGCTCCATCATAAGAAAAGAACTCTGCAAATAAAAGAAATTAATTATACAGTGGGAAGAAATCTATTATAGTTGCTTTCGCTCGGTGATGTTTGGAGTCATTTGATTTTTGGGAAAAAGGAAAAGCAACCAGCTAATCAAACAAAGCGTCTCGAACCCAGTCTATTGTACATAAATTTAATTTGGTTGATGTAAATGTTAAAGTTCAATGGCACGTTCTTTTTATTGACCTCCTCATGTCTACTTTAAGTGCTTTGTATATGATCGTTGATAATTGGAATTATGGACAGTCAGTGTATAAATTGTGTTGTTGTTTGAAGAAGAAAGATAGGAAATGACTGGTTGAGTTTGACAATCCTCGTGTTTTTCTTTAGGTTTGATATAGAAGTTGTTGTGTCTTTAACTTTGAGATTGCCTACAATTTAAAATATTTTTTTGGCAATTAAGGGTATGTTATTTTAAAAGGACAAATGTTATTTTATTTAATGGAACAATGTCCATTTCATTTCCCATTCATTATACAATTTTTCGCTCCTTAAAAGCCCGCCATCTTCCCAGATTCATTTTGATTCCCTGTTCTGTTATTGTAAATGATATTTCAAAAGAAATAATAAAAAGGAGAAGAAAGTGACTGGTGTTTAAATTGGAAATGGAAGTATTGTTTTGATATGGAAGTTGCATCTATGTTGCTTGAACAATATCCGCTGGTGGTTCCCGTCCATGCTACCACTTTTCGTTCATTACCAACCTTCATCTTCCCAATAACCCTATCATTCCCCATTCAATGGCAATTAATTATTGATTTGATTAATATGATGAATGGATTTATTGCATCTGCTTCTGTTGAGGATGATAGAGCCAACCTTTGATTTTATTTAGGTAGGGTTGATGCATGGACTGTCAAGAGTTTTCATAACTAATTGGAACATTGCTTCAGGATGAGCTTTTTCAGCAGAGACAGTAATGACAGAGGTAATAGAGGCAGGGGAAATTGACAAAGGGGTCATAGAAGACATTGGTTCTCCATACATTTTGATGTTGACCCCCAAGAATTGAACCATATTTTCTAAGCTACGTTCTTCAACCTAGTAGGCCAAGGGATCCTCAACCATGACCTGAAAGACCGCCCTTCCAAGCACATCAAAACTTTTCTAGCATCCTATTCCCTCCTCATGTATCAATGCGACCAGAACCACTCACCAACGATGGTTGGCAAGAGATTGTCCACCAACCTATTGTTCATCACCACGGTTGTCCTACTACTTCTTTTCCATTACCCCCTCCACCACCAAAGAATCAAATTGCCTAAGTTGATCATGCTCTCTCACCCATGCAGTCATCTCATGCCAGTAAGAGGTTAAAAACAGATGTCCCCGAGCATGTGCAAGAAAAGGGAAAAGGAGTAGCCACTCCCTCTAGCTCATCCAAATAATCTTCCAAATCTATGTCTTCCCACCTTCATCTTAAGGATGATTGTTCTCATGTTATCAGTGCAGTTCAGCCTCAAGGTTCCAACCAGCCAAAACCTGCCATGAAAAATTCAAAAGGGGACAACATTGAGAAGAGGCCAAATGCCTCCCACAGTAAATATGGTTTTTGACAATGTTTAATGCTTTTTTTTTTATGTTAAAGATAGTATTTTTACTTTGACAAAGTTTTGGAAAACAAGCATATGTTTAGGCAGTTTTTTGGGACAACATGGATATGATACTTTTGGATATGGTCATATTATATTTTGCTGATATTTAAAATATTTGACCATAATTATGAAAACGGAAGTTGCAAGGAGGATATATTTGGAATCAAATGATTGAGTTTATATTTTATTGTTTGATGATTATTAAAAGAAATAATTGGGAGTCACAAGGGGTCCCACCTATTTAGTTATTATTAATTAAGACCTTTATTTATATATACTATTATTACTTGTCTCAGCTAATTAGTTAAGCTAATTTGACTTAACTAAAGAAAGGTAGTTGAACTACCCTAACTTATTGAGAATGAATAAAAGCTCAATGATATGAAGAGACAAGGAGGAGGAGAATAGAAGGAGAACTACAACCATAAGGTTTTCTATATACCAGTGAGATACTTTCAACTTTCATTCATTCTGAGTTTACTAGAAAGCTTAATCCTCTTGATGACAATAGGGTCTTATTGAAGGCGGCGGGATTCAAAAATTGAATCACATATTTCAACCGCTTATTTTAAAGGTGTATGATTTATCTTTGGCAGTCTGTGTATTTTTGTTTGTGTATGAATTGAATTTCATGACTGATAAAAAATATCTTGCAGAGTCAAGTGACAACATTTTGTGGCAAGCTGATCCAAATCTTTAGCTTCAATTTTCTTCTTGTCGTTGGAGTCTTTTTGTATGGTGCCCATCAAAGGCTTCTAAATTTGACTTTGGTCCCTACCCTCGCAGAGGTTTGCAAAGAGAACTCATTTTTTGTATCTCAGAATGAAATAAATGAAAAATCATATTATTGTTTCAGTCTCACACATGTGTTTTAATGATTTGGTTCATTCTTTTGCTTTTACCTCCATGTACACATTTGTATAATTTATGTACACATTCATGTAACTTTGTTTAAAGTTTATTTCTTTTACATTGTTATGTTTACACATAAAACCAGCCTTAGTCCTTTGTAATTAATACTTGTGGATTGAGCGATCGTTTTTTAGGCTATAAACCCCAGGTAACATTCCCAACTATCTTGTCTTAGCCCAACAAGATCTGAAAATGCTTGAGTAAGGTTTTCCATACATTTTCCTCAACATAGGGGATGTTAATATTAATG
The DNA here is from genome assembly GCA_009831015.1 of Picea engelmannii. Lineage (NCBI taxonomy): Eukaryota > Viridiplantae > Streptophyta > Pinopsida > Pinales > Pinaceae > Picea > Picea engelmannii. The sequence continues at coordinate 1,257,076 of ML779284.1, forward strand.
TGTATTTTCGAATCAATGTAGTTATGTTAATGCTCAAATAAAATTTTATTAGGATTTTTCTCAGATTGTGGAAGCTCTTAAACTTTATCAAAGTAGATAATTTGTAAATTCTCTATAATTTTATATAATTGTGTGTAATATCCTGTTAGAGCTAGATCGAGTGGTTGGGACTTACAATGTTAATGTTGCCCACCTTGGTTCAGGTCCTAGATAACCCATGATGGTGGACTTTGCATGAAAAAAATGGGGGTTATAGTGGCAACCCAAGAGTTTCAACCCTATGTCAAGTGGGTGAGATTCTGCCTAGTTATCAATTTCTACTTAATGGTTAAGAACATGTGTTTCCTCCTAAGAGGTCACAAGTTCAAATCCAGAGGGGGGTAGGGTATGTATACCTTTGTAGACTTTAGCAGTCAAATCATTACATGGAGTGGGTCCATTTCTTGAATATATATATATATATATATATATATATATATATATATATATATATATATATATATATATATATATATATATATATATATATATATATATATATATTGTGTGTGTGATAATTTTACAATAATGTTTTGAATAATGTATTTTATTTTATATCTTAGACAAAAATATCTTAGTTTGTTATTTGTTTTTTTAATCATTGTTGTGTGAAAAGGCACTTTCTACAACCCAGTAGGAGGGAGATGTGTAATTCCTTCAATGGTTAATATTATGGAGTTGACATGTGCCATTTAAAAAAATATAAATAAGAAAAAGATAATTTCATTGTAGCCATAAATAAAATATTTCTAAGTCCACCTATTTTGAAAAATAATAATAATAATAATAATATATATATATATATACTTGACATGTGATATTTTAAATAATAATAATAATATCCACCTTAAGTAAAATAATTTTATATCCACTTTATTGAGAGAGTAATTGAAAGTAAAAAATTATTATTCCGCACATAGGTGCTTTCTACTTCTTCATATGAGGAAAACGTGTAATTCCTTCAATGCTTAATATGGAGTTAACACATATTGTTTAAAAAAATATTAGTAACAAGTAAATGTGTGTGTGTGTGTGTGTAATTTTTTTTTATTTTTTTTCCATGAAAAAAAAACGTAATTCTATTCATCCGAAGAGAATCAAATTACATTTTATAGGTGCCTTAAACATGACCCAACCATGGGTAAAGTGATCATAAAATAGAATCCGGAAGGGGCCCTAAAGCTGGCTAATAAGCCACAAAGAAATATACAATAAATGAGTTGGGAATAACAACAAAAAATAGGGGCAACAAGAGGACCATCACCAAAAGCTGCAGAAAGAGAAAGCCCCAAACCCTGCTGCAAAAAAGCAACAAAGACAACCTCCACAGAAACTCCAAAGGCTAGATGGGCTAGGTCAAAGAGGCATACAATATTTAGGGAGACCAGAAACCGAAGAAACCCTGCACCCACGATTAGTAAAAACACATTCACGCGACCAGTAGAAAAAGGCCCAATAGTTGCCCACCCTTTGATAGGACCTCAAAGCATTGAGCTCTCTCCAATCAATACTACACGCCCAGGAAAATGTACTCAAAGCATAGACCAAACCACGATCTAAAGCGAAAGGGAAAGAATACAAAAAGTGAGGTAGGAAAAAGACCAGCACAAGGCCCCCAAAAAAAGGGTATCAAAACTCCAAACCCAGAGCACCGAAGATGTTGAATCACGACATCAACACCATGACACCTGGAGAAACTCTTAAAATGCATCAAACCTTGAACAAACCAACAAAATAGATGAATAAACCAAAAAAGGAGACAACCACCTGCCACAAAAGAGAGAAAGGCCTCACCAAGAAACCTGCAATGCCATGAAGAAAACCAGACGGTCCTAGACACATCACAAAAAAAACCTTAGAAGCCAAAGTAGAGGCAACCAAAACAACATCAACACCAAGACGGACCAGAAGTGGGATCAGAGATCGAAATGCCACAGATTGGGCAAGAGAACACCAAATCCAGATGCAAGCGCACCAGATCGAGGGACACAAAACTCCGGCAACAACCAAGAACACAGAAAGAGGCACCGTATCTGAGCACGAAAGCACCACATCTGAGCAAGCAACAAAACCCCCGGTCCGTCCCAAGAAGGAAAACAACTCACAACACCCACCAATGCTGCACCGAAGACATAATCGCCAAAGCCGCATCCAGAAATGAGAGCACAACCACTAGAACAAACCCCATCCACGCAAAGACCGAACCGCCTCGCATGCAACAGAACATGCTCTTTGGTTTGGGAGTCTACGACTAGGGTTTCCCCAGCCGCCTCTACCATATATATTTATATATATAACAAATGAAAGTTGACATGTGATATTTAAAAAAAATATTTTAATATCCACCTTAAGTAAAATAATTTTATATCAACTTTACAGAGAGAGTAATTGAAAGTAAAAAATTCTTATTCCGCACATAGGTGTTTTCTACTTCTCCATCTGAGAAAGATGTGTAATTCCTTCAATGCTTAATATGGAGTTAACACATCTTGTTTAAACAAATATTAGTAACAAGTATATATACATACATACATACATACATACATACATACATACATACATATGTATGTATGTATGTATGTATGTATGTATGTATGTAGATAGATAGATAGATAGATATGTATGTATGTATAATATAATATAATTCTATTACTCAAATAATGAAGAAAAATAATGTACAAATACAATGGCTAGGATGGTGGTAGTTATCTATGAGAAGAGATGTGTCTAATGTTCTCACTAGTAAATATCCCATAGCAAGAAGTTGACACCACAATTTAGCATAATTCAAAAACCCTAAGTGGACAAAAACCTTAACATGTAAGACCCATAAATATAATCTTAGCATGCAATAACCATGAATTTAGGAATAAGTGTGAACACTAAGATTGATGAAGTTGCATATTTGGAAAAGGGGAGCATTTTCTTTTTTCCTTTTTTAAGTGGGACTAGGTAATATTTGTATTAAAGGTGGTCCAGAAAGGCAATCAATTACAAAGAAATTTGGCATGGTGTTTCAGATGTGCTCATTTTTGCAAACTTTTCCTACTCCCTTCAAAGAGTTAGGAGTAGAGAAGGACAATTTTCCTAAAGGAGCACTTCTTACCAAATTCCTACTCACAAGGATAGATTCTTACATATTGATTACAATGAAGAATACATAAACAAAACACATATTATCTCTTGTCAATTCTAATCCCTTCTTTAGTGAACTCCAAGAGTGCCTGATGTCCCGAGTGGATATTATTTTCAGCCTCATAAGTCCTCCTCTTCCAAATAGATTTCCTTCCCCTTGTGAGAGGACAGGAAAGGATTAGTGTTGTCTTCAGGTTTTCAACGAAGGATTTGGTCCTCTTTAATGTCTTTGGAGCTTCCTTCTTTATTTCTTTGACATCCTCTTCCTCCTCCTTTGATTCTTCTGCATTTTCTTCTTCTTTCTCTTCACCCTTTGCTTCTTTCTTTTCAGTTGGAGAAATGTTCTTAGTGAAAAAAGTTAGATCGTGAAGATTTGTCGTTTGCTCCTCTTTGACTTCCTTCTCTATGTTTTATAGATTTACTATTTCTTCTACATTTTTTGGGTTTTATGTTTCCCTTTCCTCTAGATTTTGAAGTACTTCATATTTGTTAAGGCTTGAAGAAGGAGGACCTTCTTGAGATGGCTTTGGATATGACATTTTTTTATAGAATTTTCTTCTTCTGTTCAAGATCATCTTGAACTTTGATTCCTTCCCCGACTGTTGCTTTTCCTTCTACTTTGAAGAAGGTTTCTCTTCTTGGGAGTTTTTGGCAAAGTGCCCATAGGCATGACAAGCCATGCATTTAAAAGGAATGTGCTCATAATATAATGCTTTTTGGTAACTCCACCCATTGAGATTGATTTGTAGGGCTTCAAGGAGCCCCTTCTCCAAATCAACCTCCACATATATTCTTGTGCATGAATATAAATTCCCCTTTGGTTTTGCACGATCAATGTAACGACCCAATTTATTCATGATTTCTCTAAGTGATATTTCATCCCAAAAAGTTAAAGGAAGGAGAGGTAGTCCGACCTAGACATAAGATGTAGTAATTTCTTGTTCTATATTGAAATCTAGGGTCCAAGGAAATAGATACATTCTCATAGAACCCATGAAGTACGAACCAGATATAAATATTAGATCCCTCGCTTCCTTACTTAGAAAGAGAAAAATAAAATACCCTTAACCAGAGGCAAATGAAAAAACCCAACTGTTGATTTGAGGAGGCCAATGCTCTACTACCAATGTGTCCACAACCTCTGGACTGGGCCACATGCTTGTAAACTTACCAACCAAAGCCCTCTTAGAAAAATTGAGGTCTTTCCTTCTTGGCTATGAGGAAAAGATATCCAATTGAGGAATGTTATCTAGCCCTTTAACAACATGGGGCTATTACAGATGGGGACGCCTGCCAAACTAACACGTTGGCCAGATATTTCTCACCTATGGTGAATGTTTTGAGTGTAGGGTGAATTCTAGAAGATGAATCACTAGATCCAAAAGTATGAAGGCGAAAAAACTACATAAAACTCTGTCCATGGGACTAAGTTGAGGAGATCTATGCTTCTTGGTAGTTTGCCTAGACTTCTCCATACATAGGCGTAGCAGCGGTGGCTAGGAAAACCCTAGCCACTGCGGGATCTCAACCTCAGATTCCATCATTGGACATAACACTTTTGAAAATGGAAAGGGGAGGATTTTTAGGTCCATAATGTTTCTCTTGTCGCTATGTTTTTTGTCATCTTCAACATGTTAGAAAGAGAATTTGTAGCTTAGTCCTAATGAGCTTTGTAGGTCATCTAAGTCACAAAAAAATGGATGAGAAGGCCAAAAAAAGGCATTGAAATTTTAAGGCCCATAAAATTTTAGTGTTGACACCATTTCTAAGATGACCCCAGTAAATAAAATGGATTAGTTATTTCCCCTTGAGTAGCGATGGTATCCATTGCCTCAAGCTCCTATACTAGATACAAGAACTTTTGCTAGATTTGGTTCCTGGTGAACCAATTTACCTAGTGAGGAATTTTTCTTGTTTTGACAAACCAAAAGGGTTATATACTCTACTAGAGGGTGCTCTTCAACTTGGTGTCCATGATCCAACACACTGGAGCTCGCTCAATACAATTAGGGTTGATATTTGTAGTTTCCAAATGTTATGCCACCTATGAGGTGTCCAATAGAGGCAAAAAATATGGCCTAAGCAATTCCACTTTAAAGACAGTGTGCAATCTAAGGAAGGGTGTAATATTCAATTCAAATGCATTCTCACCCACAACCTTTGTCTTGGTATAAGGCTCATATCAGATAGATTTAATATCCTTGTGACTCTCTCCTTCCAAAAGTGAAACCATACCTTATCACCAACCTAAAATATGTGTGGAACTTGATGTTGATCATGTCATTGTTTGTACTTGTCATTGAATTTTTGCATAATATCATGAACTATTTTTGGGATGTTTTGGATCCGTTCAACGTTTTTTTACTACATGTTTTCAGTCAATTTGAGGAAATGACAATTGTTATACTTTACATATTCAATAGGGTGGAAGTGTTTCACCAGCCGACAAAAAGTTATCCTTCAACCAAGTTGCTATGAGTGGGGGGTATCTATTCCAAGAAAGTTTCCCAAGAGTCACACCCAGCCCCAAGCAAAAGCACATCATTGGAGAGAATTAAACCCTAGTGGGGGAATTACTAATGCCCCACTTTCACCAACCCAACAAGCCAACATTGACAATCATTCAAAAAATTTAGTCACTTTGTCTACCTTGTTCTGAGCATGGGAGGCCTCTTTTTATACTACTACAATATGAAAATCCATATCGATCAAGGCCAATGTTTGGAAAACCTAGTACACATGGAAATTAGGTTTGTTGTCAATAGAACTCTGAAGAGTTTCTTTGTAGTTGTGTTGAACATGGTGAAGGATTTCATTCCATATATGTGGATGTTTGGAGTTGTACATTCTGAGGATATACACAATTATCTTGTTAACTACCTTTGATGGTCCATTGATTTGGGAATGCAAGGAATTCAAATTGGCCAGCTTTGTGTCCATCATTGAACAAAGACTAGAATAGAAAATACTTGGGAGCTTGCTATCCTATCAAAAACAATGGTCTTTGGTAATCGAAAATGAACCCAAAGATGCTCAAATAAGAGCTTGGTAGTGGATTTTGTTATAACACTCTTCTTTGTAGGGTTTCCAAAATTAACATCTTAAAAAACAACCACAAAATACAATCATGAGTATGTTTGGTTGAGGGCATACCTGACATAAAATCCCAACCCCAACCATGTCTATTGTGGTCGAGGACTAATTCATTGAAGGATCGGGGTTAAAGAAGGAAAATCTCAATTGAGGATGCATTGGGCTTGACTATTCTGAAATCTACTAAGATGCTTCTACTACTACATTGATATAGACTTTATAAATATTAGGAGCAATCATCTTCATCCAATCTTCCACTGCTTATTATGGTATTATATTGACATGCTTCATTTCTACCAAAAATATCATTTTTCTTGCATGAAGGCATCCTATATTTCAATAAGGTTGGGTTAAAATATTCTTGCATAATGTGGACCTATCAATGGACATCCCAAATATGAGTAATTGCCTTGAAGGTTTCCATTTGTGCCATTTTTCCCTCATGGAACCACTCCTATTCTTGTGCTTGTAAGTTTGCTTCAACATTTCTCTCCTAGTTAAGTTAGGTACCCAATGCATCCCAACTTCTTGCATGCACTGCAACAACCCTTCAACTATCTAATTCAATAATTAGGGCCTCAATGACTTTCAATCTACTACAAATTAGCTCCAAAATTGTATTAATTGTTGTTGTTATAGCTTCTATATCATTCATCTTAACTTATTAAAATTTTCCATACTCGTACTAAGGATGGCTCCCATCTAATCAACCTTTAATTGCCAACTTACTGCTAATAGGTTATGTTGCTAATTCAGCAAGTTTGTTATCAAATTCTAGATGAATCAATCATCTAGTGAGTCGACTAGGACAACCCCTAGGGATTGATCTACTTTTTATTGCATGTTCTCTAATTTTTTTCTCCTTTCGTTTTCTTTCCTTAAGCTTCCTAATCGACGTAGACCATATTTTATTCCTTTATTTACTAATTGTTTTGTATAGTTCCTGGATCTCTGATTTTGAAGCATCTGCCAAGACGAATATCATTACTACTTTCCCTGCTTTCTTTTCCTACAGACTGAAGGTTGTGAAGATATTATCCTTGTTTGATTTTTAATTTTTCTCTTTCTCCTCTTCATCTTTCTTTTTATCCATTTTCTACTTTTCTTTTTGGTTTACAATCAACTATACTAACACTATCTCCTGCTAGGTAGTTTGTGTTTGTTGATGTGATTCCTCTATGTGTTGTTGAGTCGACTACATATGTTTGCTTAGAGGACCATTGTTTTTATTGTGAGTCTTTTTCTAGGGGTCCTTGCTTCTCTTCTATCAACTTATGTAGTGAACCTTGTTGCTATTTTACTATTGCTTTATTGTCAACTTATCCTAGTTAACTTGATCATTAGCTTATTCATTATTGTTTCCATGATATTATTGATTCTATGCACCTTCTTTATCTCCATGGCCTTGACTGCTTGCTCCTACACTTTATTTCACTCTGTGGTTAGTTGGTAGGATTTGGTTCTTTGGTGAGGTTGATTGGGTCATGAATCTATTGCATTCCTTTATTGCCTACAATCAATATTATAGGTATAGTTGAGAGTTATATTGTGATATTGGGGCCTTCAATTTTCTTATTCTTCGCTTTGTTAGCTACCACTTCTACTATCGATGCCTTGCGCCATTTCTACTTGAAGTTTCTTTTCAATTGTAATTACATTTTTCAGGGCTTCAACGATTATTTCTTTTGCCCTCTCCATGACTTGATAGTAGTCTTTCCCTACACTAGATTATGATATATGCTTACTCTTCCTCATCTTCTCTCAAATAATCTTACCTTTCCCATCATCCCAGGATGTTAACACTTGTTTTACTACCTATACAAGTTTATGTTTTAGTCGAGGTTCTTCAAAGTTGAGTTCATCCAACTCTTTGATGAGAACATCGAGGTCATCCTTAGTCAACTCATTGTTTAACTTGATGTTTGCTTACTTAGTCTTATTGCTTGTTGACTTCTTTCTGGTTGCTTTCTTGGTTGGGGATTTTTCTGAAGACAATTTACCTATGATGAAAGGTACGGTAAATGTTGCAGCTTCATTTTCTTCTTCCACTTCTCTATCTATTAGAGGTGTAATTTTTTGCATTGTCATTGACTAGGTTACTTCTTGAGCTCTGTATATTGAATTTGACTATCTTGTCAACTCATAAAATATTTCCTCAACGGTTGGGTAGTATTCCAATTGCTTTGGTTCTCCCCAAACTCTATGCAAGTACCAGAATTTGGTTAAGTCAAGGCCCAATTGAATGTGGGAAACATGCAGAAGGGATCCCCACGTAGTCGGTGAGACGCTTTATTGGCAACAAACATCCTTTGTATTCTTCACCCACTCTACGAACATAAATTGAAGTGTGCATTTGTCGTTTTTCCACTTCCATCCAAATTCAAAAACCTGAAAGTTCCACATAGTTGTCATGTTAATCAGTGTAAATGTAGCCTCTTCGACTAGGCGGACTTTTGACATGGCAACACATATGAGTAAGGAATGGTATCTTATATGCTTACTTGACTCTTGGAATTATTCACAATTATTTTTTGACATTTTGGTGACATGATCTGACCAATTATAAGTGATTCCTTATTCGACTATGTCCAATGGCTTTTAGCATACTCAAAACTACATCAGAAGCTTGACTAGAGCTAGTCAAGCAGAGGGCCACAATAATGTAGGTTCACTTCTTCCTCAACCATGGTATTCTTCACAGTTAATTTACAAGATGTTGTTAACAATATTTTCCCAATTATAAGTGGTTCCTTCTTTCACTACGTGTCCAATGGATTCTAGCATACTTAAAACTACATCTAAATATCAACCAGAGCTAGTCAAGTAGAGGGACACACCAATGTAGGTCCACTTCACTTGTTCTTATTTCACCTAACTTATAACTAAGCCTCTTGATTTCTTAGTGTTTTTAACCCTTGTAAACTCGCCAATCCACTCCATGGGTTGGGTCATTTTGGGGATGCTTTCACCTATATGTAGGAGTCTTGTGCTTTTTCAAACAATTTACATGTTGATTTTGATTGGCTCATCCAATAAGATCTTCCCTTTGTGATATAAATTGTTAATGAATTTGGCATCTTCTTCCTTCAAACCTTCAAACCTTGTCATGTGGGAGGCACCCAGATATGACCGAATATTTTCTTTCTCAAGCATAAGGGTCTCATCTCTCCATTTCCCACTGACAATTACAACTCTTGTAGTTATACTAGTGGTGATCCCAATCGATCTCTTCCATCCTATCATTTTTCATTCCTTACATTCTATATTCTAATTCGATCAATCGTTGCTTGTCAAACCTTTTCTTTTTCAGAGTTTCTATTCTCCTAGATTTGGTCACTAGTGGGATTACACCTCCAACCTTTGGTGCCATTTCTACAGTTAGGTTGACCTTGTTGTTTTGAATCTAATTTGTTTGACTTCTCTCTATTCTCCATCTCTCAACTCTATGATGCTCCACTACTTCACTTTTGATTATACCTTTGGTGCCTAAGTCCTTATTTATAGACAAATTGATATTTTTCAATGCATTGGTCACTCATATGGTTGTCCATTCAATGACATGGTTCATTTATAATGTGAATTAATTTTGGTTCATGAAATCAACTTTGACTTTCCATGTGGTTGTTTGTTGCTCATTCAAATTTTCCCTTCTTTTATTCATAAAATCATTTCTTCTTATCAATTCGCTTGTCAATCCTCCTCCATCTTTCTCCATTATTTTGAGCTTTGATTGGGATGTATCTTTGTTTTTTATGATTATTATTCTCATGTGTCACAACTTCGTTCCCTTTTCTCATATATTCTTTATCTTTGTAATGTCGATCTTCTTTATCTTCATAATGTCTATCCCATGCCTATTAACTTGTTTTTTCACGACAACCTTCCTCTTTTTTCATCTGATCCTAGTCCACCATCATTATCTTTAAATGTATTACTTCTTTCAGGGTGTAGTGGTCAGGGCCCAAAGTTTAAACACCTATCGCTTCAACAGTTATTCAACTCACTATTTTATTCATATTTTTTTTATTTTTTTTCCTTTTCAAGAGTTTACTTGCCAAGTGACCCGACTTTCAAGCAAACTCCCGCATAGTGGCGCCACAATGATTTTCACCACTAGAATTATTTCTTTCTTTCCATATACATACATACATACATGTGTGTGTGTGTGTAGACTCTAACTCAATGGAACCTTCTTCTTGTTTCAATATAGGGGTTTAGGATAATTTAAAGACTAAACTAATGGCTCTATACAAGGATTCAATCTTTCCTAAACACTGAGATTGAATATAATAAATCTAGTGAAACCAAATAGCAAAAGGGAATTTATGAACATCAAAGAAATGTAAAAGAACTTTTCCCATCTTCACACCTTTTATCAAATGGTTGCAGATGTCCTTCTTTCTTGATCTTCAACTCCAAGAATGAGCTCTGATTTCCAGCTTTGCTAATTGTATGAAAACTTCCAAGTTGACCTCCCTACCATGTCTTAAAGGTACTCTTCTTCCCATATAACCCCATAGATGCAAGGGTTGTATGATGGTGTGTACAAGCTAGCAATGGTGAAAGGGCCTACCCACTTCACAATAGATTGTGCAGGTACCAAAGAGCTATGGAGTCCCCACTCCCAAACAAAACCTAACTAGGATTTCCACAATCAATACCAAACTCTCCACCATTTCACCATGAAAAGTTTCAACATTAGAACAACCATGTAGCATTAGGGAGTATAAGGTGCCTCCCATGGCCATCAATCTTCTCTTCTTATAATACTTGTGCAAAATGCCACATGCCTTCTCATGCAAAATTCCTCATTATCAATTCACTAATATGCCTATTATTCACCTAGCCACATATCTCTTCCATGGCAATTTATATTTAGATTTAATACATATTATTCACCTAACTCCCAATTACCTTTCCTATTTTTAGTCGTTTATGTCCCCGCTAATCATTTTGTACTCATTTGGTGTGTGTGCACATGATAATTCACATTTTAAATAAATTAAACCTCTAAAATAGGATATGAATATTTTATATTAATGCACATCTCTAGTATTTGGTTTCAATTTCAAACTTGCACAATAAAATCAACCCAATTTACCTAGAATTATCCTCTCAAATTAAATGAATGTAAATTTCTCTATATGATCCAGGTGGATATTGGTGGCCAACCACCTATTCCACTTGGACCCCCCACCATTGTTTCTTTCAGTCTTTTAGTTTCCTTAATTGTAGTACAATTTACTATTTTTGGTAGTTTTTTGGGTCTTGAACTTCCGAAGCCATTTTGAGGCCCTAAACGACGTTTTTTGGGCATCAACCGATCGGTGAATATTACTTCATTCTAAACTATGATATTTGTGGTCATTAGTTGTAGTCCTCGGATACATCTTTCTAATGATGTATCATATAAGTCAAATGGAGATAGTATGCCAAAGTTACGACCCCAAGAAATTGATGTACCAATTTACCTCGTCGGGGCCCATATTCTGGCGTTTCATCTCCTAGGGTTAGGTTTGTGGATGTTTAGGGTTTCCATTGTTTCTCAATAACATATAGGCCTTTGAGCCCCATTGCAACATAGAGTTCAGAGGCATGTATCCACCACATCTCTTCTCAGAGATAAGCTACCAACGCCCTAACAAGTTTATTTCTATTATGTCTGTAAACAAATTTCAGTTCTTTAATATTAATGAAATAAAGTGTTATTTCCGTTGCATCTTTGTATTCATGGTTATTTGTGTATTCTGTTGCGTTCTTGCATAAATTCGGATCAGTGGTATCAAAGTGTTCTGCTCTTTCTCGATCCTTCTTTGCATGTCCCCAACGAGGTCGGGGTATAAGGAGTTAGGGCTCGATCTGGTTGAACCTTTGCAAGATCAGCCTCGCAAACCCCAACGGTCGCCCATGGGGGATGAAAAGAAAGACCAGGGAGCAGGAGATCCTATCAAAATATTGCTCGAGGAGGCCCTTGAAAAACAAAGGAACAGGATGATGGATAACTTCGCCCAAATCCTTCAATGATTTCCCACTGGCGGCGCATTTGCATCTAGCAGCCACTCTGGAGGCTCAACCCCTTTTAAGGTACAAGTAAACTTTGACATTCCCTTATTTGATGGACAAATAGATGTAGACGCCATAGATAGATGGTTGAATCTATTAGAAGGATATTTCTCGGTTCATGACTTTTTCGACTGGGAGAAGATTATTTTTTCACTACTCAAAGTCACCCCCTATGTCAAGGACTGGTGGGAAACCTATTGTGAGAAAAAGGATGAGGAGGAACCCTTTTTGTCCTTAGCCGTACCCACTTGGAATTCTTTCCGAGACGTCATCAAGGAACAATATTATCCCGTGGGGAGCTATGAGGACAAGTACATACAATGGACTACGCTGCGACAACAAAAGGATCAAGATGTGCATGAGCTAATGAATTTGTTCCATACCTTGCGCACAAAGTTGGGTATCAAAGATTCAGAGAAACATTTGGTGTTGAAGTACCGCAGTTGTCTACACATATACATTCAGGAGGAAATGAAGTTCCTCGACATCTCCTCTCTTGGTACGACATACCAGTATGCTGCCAAGATTGAGCAGAAATTCAAACAGAAGAAGCGAGACTTTGGATATGCGAATCAAAAGCAAGCGAAAGGTGCCCCCAAACTGCAGAACAAAGGACAAATCCAAGGCATGGAGGCCCAAGACAACCTGCCAAAGCTGTAAGAAAAGAACAACACCGCAAAGCTGAAGAAGGACATGGGAAAGTGGTGTGAGTTCCACAAGAGCTCCACTCACAACACAAGTGAGTGTCGGGCCAAACAGTCATTGGTGGCCGAGATGAGGGCTTTTGAATCAGATGCATGCTCTGACACTGAATCAAAACCTGAGAAGGGGAATGACAGAGGGAAGCAGATTATCGATGCAGAGACCAACGCCACTGTTGCCACCACGAAGATCCAAAAGGAAGAACTGGAAGATCCAGAGGAGGAGGAGCGTCTCTTCCACTCCCAGATGTGAGTAAAGGGTTCTCCACTACAATTCATTGTCAACAGTGGGAGCCAAAAGAACCTCATTTTAGTAGAGGTCGTGAAGTGGTTGGGCTTGCCGACCACATAACACCCACAGTCTTACACCATCAGGTGGCTTCACCAAGGAAGGGATCTTTGCGTTAGCTAATAGTGTCGCCTTCCCTACAACATCAAGCCCTTCACCGATGAGGTATTATGTGACATTGCTCCGCTTGATGTTCGTGATGTATTATTAGGCCAATCATACTTGTTGAAGTGACATGTTGTGTATGAGTCTCGACCTCGCGCTGTTATTATTACCTTGGGAAATAAGTTATATAGGATACCAGAGGTACCACTGCCTGCCGCTATCTCTTTGGTTACTGCAAAACAATGTAGTAAGCTCATTTTGAAAATCGAGAAATTTGTTTTCTTGATGATCTTCCCTCAAGGAAAGAAGAATATTGTGGCCACGACCTCCAGACAGGGCTCCTCCGCACAACAACAACAAATGGACAAGGTCGTGGAGGAGTAACGGGACATCTTCACCTCACTCGCAGGGGTGCCTCTACACTGTCAAGTCAAGCACCCCATCGATCTAACCCTAGGTGCGTCACTGCCCAATGGACTGATCTATCGACGCTCTGTTATGGAGAATAATGAAATCAAGAGGCAGATTCAGGAGCTACTGCAGAAAGGTCACATTCAACCAAGTTCATTGCCCTGTGGGAGCCCGTTCGTGTTGGTGCAGAAGACAGATGGGACTTCGAGATTCTTATTGACTATCGAGCGTTGAACAAGATCAATGTCTGGAATAGGTACCTGATCCCATGAATTGATGACCTTCTAGACCAACTCAAAGGGGTGAAATATTTCAGCAAGATCGACTTGAAGTCTGGGTATCACTAGGTACCAATCGAACTGTATGATGTATGGAAGACTACCTTCAAAGCCAAGGAGGGCCTTTTCGAATGGTTGGTCATGCCTTTCGGGTTGACGAATGCTCCCGCAACCTTCATGAGGCTGATGGATGACATCTTGCGGCCATTCACCAACTCATTTGTAGTAGTGTACTTGGATGACATCTTGATCTTCAGCCATACTTGGGAAGAGCACCTCCACCACATCCGACAGGTCCTCCAAACACTGTGGAAACACAAGTTGTGTGCCAATTTGGAGAAGTGCACTTTGGGCATGACCTAGGTTCAGTATATGGGATACATTATTGATGAGCGTGGGGTGCATGTGGATCCAACCAAGATCCAAGTCATTCGGGATTGGCCAACCCCGACCACTCTAATAGGGCTTCGCAACTTTCTGGGTCTTGTTAATTTCTACTACAGGTTCATGTTGGGATTCTCTCGTATCACTTGGCCCTTGAGTCAAGTCACCAAGGGAGGAGCGAAAGCAAAATTCTTTTGGTTGGAATCTCAACAGAAGGCATTCACAGAATTAAAACATCACCTATGTTGTGCCCCAGTGCTTGCATTACCAGACTTGCAACAACCATTTGAGATCGAGACTAATGCCTTTGACTATGCTATTGGGGCAGTTCTTACTCAACAGGGACATCCAGTGGCATATCACAGTGCGACATTGTCCAACAAAGTTTGAAAGTATCCCACTTATGAAAAATAAATGTATTCCATTGTGCAAGCTTGCCGACAATGGAAACATTACATTTTGGGGAAGGAAACGATCATCCACACAGACCATCGACCCTTGCAGTTCATACATACACAAGAGAAGTTGTCGAATGATCACCATCAAAAGTGGTCCACATATCTGCAAAAATTTCATTTGAACATCAAGTATAAGAAGGGCAGTACCAATAATGTTGCAGACTGCCTCAACCGACCACCGATCCTAGCGATAACCACCGTGCTCAACTCTTGTGGGCATGAGACTTATGATTGGCCGCTTCTCTACACGAGCAATCTATATTTCGGCCACACATACAAGACGCTCTTGGAGGGTAACCGAGTTCCAAATTTTCACCTCTAGAATGCACTACTATGTTACCTGGGACACCTTTGTGTTCCTTCGAGTGAGCGTGCCAAGATGATTTGGGAAGCGCACTATAGTGGGGTCGCTGGACATTTTGGGGTCGAGAAAATAGTGGCAGTATTACAGAAGTATTTATGTTGGCCAAACCTTCAACATGATGTCGGGGAGTACATCAGATCCTACATTGTTTGTGCCATTGCCAAACCGACCATCAAGAATCAAGGCCTCTATACTCCGTTGCCTACCCCCAGTCGACCTTGGGAATCCATATCCATGGATTACATGTCGGGCCTTCCTTCTACTAAGCATGGCAATGAATGTGTTTTTTTGGTTGTCGACAGATTCTCGAAGATGGCCATTATGGCGGCATGCAAGAAGAATATCATAGCAGAAGCCAATGCTAAACTCTTCTTTGAACGAGTGTGGGTACACTTTGGGATCCCACAGTCTATCATCTCAGATCGGGACAACAGGTTCCTCAATACATTTTGGTCCATCCTCTGGTCAATGCTGGACACCAAGCTCACCAAGTCCACAACTTTCCATCCCCAAACTAATGGCCACACAAAGGTCGTCAACAGGATGATCATGCACATTTTGTGCATATACAACTTAGAGCATCCACGCACATGGGATGAGAGCCTCCCCTATGTACAACATAGATATAACCGGGCCCTCCACAGCTCAATCGACCACAACCCCTTTCAGGTGGCTTGGGATTCCAACCACTATGTCCCATTGACGTAGCCATACCATTTGCAGCTACTCGGGCTAATTCGTCTCATGTTGAGTCTGAAGCTGCCAAGGCGAACAACTTCATTGATCACATTCAACACATTCACCAACAGGTTCATGACAAATTGGACAGAGCCAATTCTAAGTACAAGCAGCGACATGATCAACATCGGGTGCAACACAACTTCCAAGTGGGCGACAAAGTGTGGCTACATTTTTAGAAGGAGTGCCTCGTTGGACCCCACCGCAAGCTTCGCCCGCTCCGATATGGGCCATACACCATCACCAAGGCTATAGGGGACAATGCCTTCGAGCTCAGTATCCCACCATTCCTTGTTTTGCACTCAATGTTCAATGTGGACCGCCTTCGTCCTTACTTTCCACCTCTACTGGACACATCCGACACGACAGAACAACTCACACCAATAGAATTAAACCCAGACTGCATGGAACAAGTCACAACTGATCAGATTATGGACACACATATCAAGAGCACCCGCCAGCAGAGGATCCAACTATATCGAGTTGTAAAAGCAGGCCAACTCCTTCACCAGGGCAAGTGGCTCACCTGGGACCAAGTTCAGAAGAAGTTTCCTCATCTCATGGAGGAACTCAACATAATGGAGACCATTGCTTCCTAAGGGGGAGGAATGATCCAGGTGGATATTGGTGGCCATCCGCCTATTCCACTTGGACCCCCACCATTGTTTCTTTTAGTTTTTCAGTTTCCTTAATTGTAGCAAAATTTACTATTTTTGACAGTTTTTCGGGTCCTGAACTTCTGAAGCCATTTTGAGGCCCTAAACGACGTTTTTTGGGCATCAACCGATCGACAAATATTAGTTCAATCTAGACCATGATATTTGTTATCAACTATTGTACTGCTCAGATAGATCTTTTTAACGATGTATCATATGCGTCAAACATAGATAGTATGCCAAAGTTACGACCCCAGGAAATTGATATACCAATTTACCCCAACGGGGCCCATATTCTGGTGTTTCATCTCCTAGGGTTAGTTTTGTGGCTGTTTAGGGTTTCCATTGTTTCTCAATAACATATAGGCCTTCGAGCCTCATTGTAACACATATTTCAGAGGCCTGTAGCCACCACATCTCTTCTCAGAGATAAGCTACCAGTGCCCTAGCTAGTTTATTTCTATTTTGTCTGGAAACAAATTTCAATTCTTTGATATTAATGAAATGAAGTGTTATTTCCACTGCATCTTTGTATTCATGGTTATTTGTGTATTCTGTTGCGTTCCTGCATAAATTCGGATCACTATATGAGTAGTGATTTCATGAGTGCACTTAAAGTATCATTCTAAATGATATGCACATAAAATATACCTTGTCTTGGAATAATAAATCTCAATCAACACCGGTATCAATACCATTACCAATATAACTAGTACTAAGGGTGAGTCCGCGATCACTCCAACCCTTCCAAGTACACACATTTTCATGTGGGGAGGAACCTATGCAACACAAGCAAGAACTATGTTAACTCCATCTCGTTTACTCGTGGTGAGAGAGCCACAATCACTAAGGAATAAGGACCACACATCCTTAATGTGTGGCCCTCAATCATACCTCCTATGAAAACACCCATGACCTACCCTCACGATAGTGTGTAACCTCTTAAGCGAGTAAAATATCCAACCCATCATATAGATGGAGTTGCTAGTATGTTGGAATAGGGACACTACTCCTCCTCTCTTGATCATACTCATGTCACACCCCCTCCATACAACCCTTACCTATGTGTAAGCTTGATTGGAAATATTCATCCTTATCTCTACACACATCTAAAGGCACATATCAGATAACATTGTTCATAGAAATTATAAATCATATTAACATGTTTACACTATCATATTCAAATCAAGACATAATCTCTTGACCACAACTTGGGTCCACATAATTTGGCTCACCCTAGAGTCCATATACATGCAGTTCTTCCCTGTCACACTTGACAAATCATCAGTAATTTTGCAGAAATAGATCAATTCAATAGTACAACTCATATATACCCGTCATCAGATCAAATCATAAGTCTATGCACTCAATCATAGTATTCAACAATATTAAATAAATCTCAACATGTTCATTTCATAGATAATCATCACATCAAGCATCAATAAAAGATCATGTCCACCAAAAGAGTTTTAAACACAAATATACTCAAAGTACATCCATCAACAAAGTCAAGTCATTCACACACCTAGAATGCCCTCAAACAATAATATTAACAATAATATCAAGTATCAACGAGTCTAGTGAAAAGAGGGTCATTACAAATCATAAGTACGTTGAGCTAGATTCACTAGAATGATGGTTAAGATCTCTAACAAATTCTTGTAAAAATGCCTCAATTATTTGGAAGGCAACTGTTGCAATGTTTTCTCTTATTGGGAGACGATTGATTTGGAAGGTTGGTGATGGATACAAGATTAGAATTGGTGTTGATTTGTGTGTGGGTTGTGGACTTGATTATAGATTACATGATAATTTAATTAATACTGTCAAAGGGAATGATATATTTACCCTTTCTCATGCAATATGTGTTAATATTACTACCATCTAGAGTCAAGACTGGAATCAGTTGATCAGTTTGGTCTTAGATATGAAGAAGCATAGTTGTGGGAAGGATATATTTCTAAGCTTAAAGTTAGTCATGTAAGAATCAAGGAGGTAGAAGAAGATTTGCTCTAATCGAGAAACAAGACCAGAGGTTCATATACTCCAAGATTGGGATATAAGATATTATGTGAAGGTTTTGATGTTGGTGATCCAATGTGACGATGGAAGAAAATTTGGAAATATAAGTGTCCTTTCACATCTCATATATTCATGTGGTGGGCATTAAACAACAAAGTTCTCACACGGGACAAACTCCAAAAAGGAATAAATTAGGTCGTGGAAGATGTTCCTTGTGTAAGAAAAATGAAGAATTTATTCTACATTTGTTATACTTATGCTCTTATACAATACAGGTTTGGAAGGAATCAACTAAAATTATTGGCCTAAATTTGGATTGGAACGAAATGTATATTGAGGAAGGTCTTAGGTTATGGGACAAGAATGTGGTTGTGTCAAATTTCAAGGCTTTACTTGTGATTGTGGCCTAGGGGATATGGCTATTTTGGAATTCTAGTCTCTTTGAAGACAAATACATCCTTCCTTTACAGTCTTCAGTGCAAAGTATGTATACACTCAAGAGCTTTCCATAACAAAAAGCACAAAAACCTCTAAGGATGATCGTGGAGAAGCATATTGATAGATTGAGTACATGGGTATGTTTTGATGGAGTTTCACAAAGAAAGTCCCAGTGTTAGGGAGCAAGGGGTATAATTCACCTATTAAAATCCCATTTGATCAAATTTAAGGTTGAATTGTAAAGAGGTACAAACAATTATGCATAACTTATAGCCCTAAAACTGTCTCCTACATCAGATTTAGGTAAAGGGGCTAAAAAGATATGAGTATATGGAGATATTCTTTGTTAGTAATAAATTTGATGAAGGGTTATTATCTTTGTGAGTATTTCTTATTATGCCCAATTATTGATGAGATACTTATATTATAATCAATTTTTAGCTTTATTTCATATCAACACATTTACAAGGCAAGAAGCACTCATGCAAGTGTTTTATCAAAAAGAAAGGGTGTCCTTGGAGCCTAGTTACTAGAAGATATGGTAGGAGGAAAATGTCCTTTTTTCTAAATTTGATCAATATCTTTACTATTGATGTTTTTTAGTGTAATACTTTATATGATATGGGGAAGATTGTTCCTTTGTTTGGATTTTTTTTTTTATATTTTAGCATGTTTTCAGTTTATATATTCTCATATTCTCCTTGCTTGTAATGGATAGTTCGTTATGCTTCTTCCTAAGGAATAAGGTTTATATATTCTCCTTGCTTGTAATGGATAGTTTATTATGTTTTTTCCTAAGGAAGAAGGTTATTCTAGTATTTTGAATGATACAGTTATGATTATGGTTATGTATCTAATTTGTGATGATGTTTCTATTAGAGAGTAAAGAGTCTTTTTTTGAAGAATAAAATGAAATGTTATAAAACATCTATATAATGTAATTTTGTTAATTATATAATGAAATTACGAATTATTTTCCGAAAAAAAAGAAAAGAAAAAGAAAAAGTTGGATGCCCATCAAATTTATTGAATGTGAAGAAAATTATTTTAATCAAAGAAGAATATTATTGTAATGTTTGAATGCGTTGGTTTTTTATTAAACAATAATTATTCTAGATAATATATGTGAGCACACAAATTGTGAAACTGAATAAATTTTCTATCATTACTCTGTCCCTCTCTCTTGATAATATATGTGCACTTGAAATATGAAATAGAATTATTTTTCTACTCTCTCCATATAGAGAAATTGATGTAAAGAGCTTAGTGTGTTAGCTTAGTCGATTTGAACAATTGTTTCAAGGCAGAGTTTACCATGAGGTCTCTAGTTCTAGCAGTCTAATGTTCGGTTTGAGTGAGTCCCACCGAGTTACCAATTGCTATTGTGGTTGGTTGTTGAGTCGTCCTCCATTTGGATATTTCAGGGAAGAGGGGGTGATTCCACAAGGTTTCCCTTGAAAAAAACAAATTGATGCAACTGATTAAAAGATATCTCATTTTTTAAACATGGATTCTCTCCTTTTGTCTCTTTCTCTACATATAACAAATTCATGCGAAAAATTCAAAATTATCACATTTTAAAATATGTCACAACTTTTAAGAGTGTTTTTTTTTTAATTATAAATAATTACATTTAAGGTTTATAGATTTTTTATTATTATTGTAAATTATTAAAATATTTTCAAATAACAACTTCAAAATTGTTTGAAATTGCACATGTTCACAAGATCATATCACAACAAAAAACTCACAAACGACACAAAATATATGTGGTAAAATCCTAGAATGAGAAACATCCACAAAAGAAAGGGGGAAGCTCAATTATTTATCAATCAACTCTCTATACAATGAAGACCCCTGTCCTTTTATTTATAGAGCACATGCTTGCATGTTATCATTTATTTTTGGTTCGCTAAGCCACACCTCAATTAACTATGCCTAAAATAGAAATATTTTCCAAGTTAAGTTTAAACTTAACTTGAGAATAGTAAACACAATATTGATAACTCCCATGCTTATAGATAATTACAAAGCTATTTATCATATAATGTGCACAAAATTATGTACCAACAAATATCTATTTAAAAAAAATCAACTAGTAAAAAATCACGTTTTCATGCATTTTAGTTGATTTTTAGATAAAGTCATACATTTGCTATTTAATCTTTTAACTTATTATCTATTTTACATAGATGTTGTTATCTAAGTTACTAATTTCCCTATAATTCAATCTAAATCTCATTCTTTTAAGCAACAATTTATGGAATAAATCACATAAAATTAAAGTCCTTAACTATTTCACATTTCATAATTTTCCTAATAAACTAAAGCCTTGGTGACAACTTCTATCATATTATTTCCAAAATAATATTGTTATCTATTTTACCAATTTCCCTATAAGTCAATCTAAACTTCATCCTTTTAACTTAGAATAAATCACATAAAATTAAAATCTTGATTAATTTCACATTTTATAATTTTCCTAATAAACCAAAACCTTGTTGACAACTTCTATCATATTATTTCTAAAATAATGTTGTTATGTATTTTACCAATTTCCCTCACATAAAATTAAAATCCTTATTTTTTTTCTTACTAATAAACCAAAACATGTGGGCAACTTGTATCACAATATTTCCAAAATAAATTTATAAGATTTTTCCAAAAAATTATTTTTTATTGAAATTTGTGACAACAAGCATAAACATAATATCAATGGCTATGTTATAAAATATCTTTTTCTTAAGAATGTATATATCCTTGTCACAATATATTTTTTACACGGGAATAGTAATTGTCTTGCTATTTAATTAAGAATCTTTTATTTGTGTCATTAAGAAAATTTAACACGGATGGAGAGAATAATAATCCTTCCTTGTCCTCAAGGTATATACATAATCTTCGTCCTCAAGGTATATACATAATCTTTAATAAGCAACCTATAATAACCTTAAGTTCTGACTAAAGTTATCTTTCATTTTTCTCTTTTTTAGTGTGAACATATGAAAGTCAAACAAGGGACCACTTCGTGGGAAAATAATATTTGTTGCTAAGTAATCCACCTTTCGAATATAAAATTATATGGGTTAAAGCCTTGAAAGTGAAGTGGGAAAATAAATAAATTGGTAAAGAAATATAAACAAAATCATTTTTTTAATAACCTTTTAGAAGGAGGTGGATTCTTTTTGACAAGACGCGTGAGATTCGCTTTACAAAACCTTATGAAGTTATAATTGAGTATTTATTATCCCAAAATCACTTAAATAATATTTATATTCATTTGTGAGAATCACTTAAAACATATATTTATATAATATTTATACTCACTACTACAAAACAACATTAGTTAATCGATATTTATTATTTTTATTAATATTACTTTTTAATACAATATTTTGAAAAGATTTGGTTAATTATAT
>ML779284.1:1280741-1290900 GCA_009831015.1 Picea engelmannii
TGGGGAATCATGGAAGAAACCATTTTGCAGAATAAAGATACTATTAAAAAAACGTCAAATCAAAATTTAAGGAAAAAATGTGGTGTGATAAAGAGTTAGAGGAAAAAAGAAAATTAAAGTATTATAAAGATGTAATCAACCCTGATCTAGAAGATCAAAATTATCTGTCTGTTTTGCCAAGTGTAAAGAAAAAAATAAGCATTGCTAAGATAAGAACAAATTCTCACGAGCTCCATAGTGAAACCGGGCGTTGGTCAATTCCTAAAACACCATGGGATGAAAGAGTGTGTCACCTTTGTGACACTAAGAAGGTTGAAGATGAAAAGCACTTTCTCTTAGATTGTCCGACCTATACCCATATTAGATCTCATTTTCAAGATATTGATCACACTACCAACCTTTCTAACCTCTTAACTCAACAAAAGTATGGTGATCTTGGAAAGCTTCTCTTAATGTTTTTTGAGCACAAAAACAAAATTCTAAAGAATCACAAGTAATCACTTACCCTCTTAAGGTCCGATAGACCAATTAGGTCTTAGTGGATGTTAATCATCATCATCATCAATAAAACTCAAAATGGTTTTGATTTTAAATTATTTAGTCAAAACCAAGTTAACAAGAAAATCTCAAAATAGTTATAAAACCAAATTAATAATAAAAGTCAAAATAGTTATAAAACCAAGTTAACAATAAAACTCAAAATGATTATGACAATTGAGTTCAACATATTATTTATAAAAATAAATTTTGATTATAACAATTGAATTCAACATATTATTTATAAAAATAAATTTTGCGTAGATAAGACAACTCTCCATCCCACAACTATTTAAACTAAATTCAATTCACACTAGATTAACTATATTTTCATCATAAATATTTTTATTAAAATTGATATTTAAAACATCACTATAATACACTCTAATTCATTACTAAACTACATTATTAAAAACTTTCCTTTTATAATAAAAGTATTTGTGTTTATGAAAATTTAATTTATGGTAATGGTATAATTTATTTAGTTTTCAATTATGATTTTATTTTTATTATACTCTATTATATTAAATGCTATGGTGTTAATTTTATAACTTATTTCGTTTTCAATTATGATTATATTTTTATTATACTTTATTATATTAGATGATATTGTGTTGTATGATATCATTATATAATTATTATTATTATTATTATATGAGATTAAATTTGGTTTATCTAACCTTAATAAATGTAAAAATTTAATTGGTTTGAGTTAGAATTTAATTATGTATTTGAAAAAATTGGAAAGAAGCTTTACTAAATTTTTATAGTTTTGACGAGTTAATGTTAGAATGTTGGTATTGTTACAAATATTTTGGATTGAGATTTAATGTGGAATACTCGAGACATTTTAAGATAAAGTGCTTTTCATTTTCCACCTTCTTAATATCATAAAGATGACATATTCTTTCACCCATGTTGCTTTAGGATTTATCCAAAGTCTTGTTTCACAATGAAGCTTCTCAGAGTTCATTCTTATTTGATCAATATTGATTTTCTTTTGTAAGCTAGTTATAACATAAATATACTTTCGATTTTCTAGATTATGATTATTGACCTCTTTATAACATTTTAATTTCCTTTTATCCTCTATTTCTTTATCACACCACAATTTCTCCTTAAACTTAGACATGATGGTGTTTTTAATGGTATCATTATTATGTGAAGCAACCTTCTCCTCCATTCCCCAATGATTTAGCCAAGACTTAGCATCTTTATGCCATCAAGATCAGGGGGACACATTGCCATAAGAACGATATCACCAATGTAAAGACGACGGATGATGACTATTCCAATGAAAGTAGTGCCAACACAACCTACTTCTTCCAAACACGCCCCTAACTTGTTAATGTAAATCCTAAAAAGGGTAGTGGATAGGGGACAACCTTTTAACTCCCATGTTACAATTAATTTATTCCGACCAACACTCGACCTTCCTTAACTTAGTAATAACATTCTTAGAGAACCTTATCACAACAACTCTCAAGTCAAAACAAACCTTTAACTCTTCTAATCTATTTCAAAGGTTCTTTCTAGACACCGAGTCAAAAGATTCCCTAAAGTCAATGAAGCAATAAAGCAGATTAGTTTTATTATTATGACATTCTTTTGAAATGATCCTAGGCGTAACTAGGTGATCCACGGTTGAATTCTAACTTCTAAAACTAACCTAACATTTAGCCATTTTTACATGACTTTCTATCTATGTGCCAATCTTCTTTTTAAAACAATTTTGTATAACTGAGCTAAAATAGGACTACTTATAATGGTCATATAATTTGAGGGGTTATCTTTATCCCTTATTATACCTGCCGATAGGCATGGTATATAATGTTGAGTTAGGTTTGACTTTCTATTAGTTTATGGTTGACCATAAAATATACACCCCTTTATCTAAAGTTTTAAAAAATAATGATTAATTTAAAATTTTAAATCTCATTTATCTCATATCTTATTGGCCAAAAACTTTGAAGTCTTATTGCTACCTTCACTTCCCCAATGTTATTGTAATAAATATTTCTACCATCTAATCATTTCATGCCTATTCCTTGTCTCCCTATCTTCTTAAACAATACTTTCATTATTATATTCGACATGTATATGCTACCTAGTAGCCTTGTTTTAAAAAATAAGAATAACAAGACTTTGATGAGAAAACTTGTTTTTCTACCAAGTTAAAGAGTTTATGAATGTGGAGATAAAAATAAATCCTCTAATTTTAAAAATTTATACTTTACAACTTTTAATGTTATCAACTTTCCCTTTTTACAAACTATTTAACTCAAAACTCTATATCTTTCAAAGTAAAAAGCTCTTAATAATAATTAACCATGAAAAATTTATTATCATTAATGATATTAAAAAATTTATAAAGTATAAAGTTCAATCCCTTAAATCAATTGTGTTATTTTTTTTAATTTGTTCAAGTTATAATTTGCATTATAAACTTTTAGAAACAACGTATATTAAATATTTTTGACGTCCATACACACTCATCTAAAAATAATTAGATTGACCATGTTATTAAGTAACCTCATTTCAACTATTTGTTAAGTTGGTTATTAATGTTAACATTAACATCACTTTACTTTTTTTAAGGAAGGATAAGAAGGTCGGGTTGAAGTTTAGAAGGACAAGGTTCTTGACATTAATCTTTCACTTAAGAATAAAAATTTAATTGATTAATCCCTTTAAAGTAGTAGATTGTATATTTATCCTTATAATTGTAATAGATTGTTATTAATGCTAGCTAGAATTGAATGAGGAAATTAGTGATATAAAAAAGAAGCAAGTTAAAATTAATGTTGAATAAAATCTCAACATAGGGATATGTCACTATAAAAATAACATATAACATCATGTAGATAACAACTATAAGCCAAAAATAACTCACAAGACACCACATCAAAACCATTGATGAATATGTCATTGTACCTTAATAACATCACATAGATAACAACTATAAACCAAGGATAATTTACAAAGTTTGACACTAAAACCACCATTGATGTTAGGACAAACAACACACTAGCCATGACATGAAACATGTGAAATCCCCACCCAACAATCCTAGCCATGTGGTAGGTAGCCACAATAAGGGATTTTAAATTTTGGCCTATAAAGACAATATTCCTACAATAACAATTGAGTAAGCATCCCATGAAGGACCCTAATTAAATAAAATGCATGCACATGTGTGATAATTAAAATGCAGTGGAATTAGACAAGCATGGATTAACTAATTTCATGGCAACCAAATGACCATGACTAGATTTGAGTGTAATCACACACAACATGCAAAATACACAGATTTCCACAACAAAAATAACATTTATTTGCATCTTCACAAAAAACAACAAAGCACTTACTTTTTAACATAAATTGGTCTAAGAAACTAGCTAGCTACAAACATTTTTCCATCTAACCATAGGTATCCAATGTAGACATCACCCCCAAGTCGGGCTATAAGGCCAGGTGGGTGAAGGAACCAAACTACAAGCTTCTATCTATCCTAACCCAACCCATTTGCTCTCATCCTTAGCCAAATTGCTTAATTACATATCACTATAGGCATCTAATCTAATTATTAAACAACCATGGAACTATCTTCCATTGCCCCACACAACATAAGGAAGATCTCCCCTTTCTCTGCTCAACAATCCCTCATGGATATTCTTCCCTACAATGCTCTTCAATGCATGCAAAAAGAGCCCAATTTGTTGTATGTTTTCTAGGAATTTCTTGCAAGACTAATACTTATCACTCAAGCACCCAAAGAGAAGCAAATACACAGGGGGGTGGAGGATTCATAACTTGCCCAACCTCTGTTCTCATCTATAATCATCTATCTTTCATCCAAAGTCTGCAATTTCCTCTTCATAGTGTCAATTTGGTCAGTTTCCAAATTTGTTTGTGGTTGACAATGGAGAATAATGCATGAACAAATGTAGAGCATGAACATGAGAATGTTAGAAATTAATAGAGTGAGTGGCAAGGTTGATTGACATTCCATTTGAGATGAATAATTATGTACTCTTACACTTCCCCATGCTGATTGTATTTACCCCATACTTTCATAACTACCTGAAGAGTTTCCCACCAATCTCTTATGTGTGTTTAGTGATTGGTTTTATAAGTCAATAGAGGTGGATGACTTCATTTAAGGCACATGGTGAAAAAGTGATGAGATCCAAGGCTTCACTTGGCAATAAATGATTTACTTTTCCATAGGCCCCATTTCCTCTTCCCTTCTAGTGGAATCATAGTCCCTCTTGTGCTCTCCATAACCATATTGGACCATTACATATTATATTCCTACGTTAATATTTACATAGCCTAAATTCAATGTGGCAAGCCTACAACACAGTCCATATAAATATATTTACATTATCTACTTGCTTATCCATTCACTAGTTAAGCCTTGACCTTGAACTTTACACTAAGAATCCATTTTGCATCATTTACAAATGGGTCATTCATTTTAAGCTCACATTGTTTGACTTCCATCATTATGACCATGCATTTAGAATTTATACATACTAGAATCCAATACATTCCACAGAGGTTGAAATTAGGGTATTATAAACAAACTAGAAATGTCGGTACAAATAATAATGACAACGTTTTTCATTGAAGAATAAAAAATTTGGACCATCGTTTATACAGGGAAGAATTAATCTCATACTTAATAGGTCACAGGTTCAAATCAATGTATACCTTCGTAGACTTTACCAGTCAAATCGTTGGGTGGAGGGGGATCCCTTGTCCCACAAACAAGGGGGTCTCATACACCAATTTGGTGTGCTGGCTTGGCCGTGACCTTAAAAATAGATTATTATTATTATTATTATTATAAAAAAATTGATTCATCTCTTCAAAACAATTTGCATACTTACCCAGATTAATAAAAAATAGATTATTATTATTATAAAAAAATTGATTCATCTCTTCAAAACAATTTGCATACTTACCCCGATTAATAACACTCTCACCAATAATAACTACATATCATTAGGAAAATTAGTAAAATAAAAAAATAAAAATTAATTTAGAAAAAATTCCAAACATAAAAATATGTCATATACATAGCTTATAACACCAAATAAATAACAACTATAAACTTAAACAACCCACAATAATAATATTATCACATATAATTCACAAAGCATTGCATTTAGCAAATATACCTAGCAAAGCATGACATATAACCCAAAAAGTGAACCAACCCAAAAACTTCATCCCAAAGGCAGAATCCAAATAAAGAAAACTTTCTACCACTTGTGGGATTATTCACAATAAATAACTCTAAAAATGAAAAACTCTGATGACGATATTATATTAACACATACAATTATGGTATAGCATCCCAACTTAGCGATAAGAATAACCCGACTAGATGCACATCTTGACTAAGCAAAGAAGTGGTCCAGTTTTTATATTACTATTGTCCGATTTAAATAATAAACTCACTACAGAGGGAATCCTGTACGCGTGTGGAGACGCATTGCCAGCTCTGCATACGAGCATTCGTTTTTTTGAAAATCTGCTTGTAGGCTTACGTTCTCTGTTCATTCCCAGAATGCTTCGCGAACTTGTTTTTCTCGGGAGCTCCATTGCATGAAAAGGAATAACAATGGCCGGCTTTCTAATGAATAATGGCGTTCTTTCGGCGCAGAGTGGTGGATATTTGCTCTGCTAAGGGTATGATTATGATTAGATCTTCTTAAGGTTTTCTGATCTCGAGGGTTAAGTATGGAGCTGTGGTGGGTGGTGCTGGTTATTGGCAGCGCGATTGCATTATGCCGTCTTCTGTTGATGCTCATACCTCCCGTAGTGCCTGCAATGGACGTAGATGCATCTGATGGTATGCATTTCTCTTATTCGAGCTTAAAGAATCAAGTTTTCATTTTTCATTTGTAGTTTTGATGTGCCTCGGTGGGGCCAGGGAGTACTGGGTATCTGTTCTTGAAGGCGTGCATTGAGCCTTTTTAAGGCAATTTTGTGATTAATTAATTAAAATAAAATTAACCCTGTTGCAGTTTTGGACGATGGTAGCCAGACAACGGGCGAGGGATACATTTATGTAAGTAGCTTCATTGTCTTGACTGTTTTGCAATTTTCGCTTTATACAGTTTCTTGAAGTGTCTTGTTAGATCCCCAAAAGGCCACCTTATGAACATATAATGCCAACTTTAGGGTCTCTCTGAATGCAGGTCCTTCACTGAATGACATCTGATGTTAGGTTAAATAAATTCCGTAATTGTTGTAGTTGACATTGGATATCTAGCTTCTAGCAGAAATAATTTTAAATGCAACATGTCTTGGTGATCGACAGTCTGGGTATATGGACGTGTGTAGTGCTACAATTGGAAATCATGTGGCTCCAGTTGAATGAAAATTGATCCCTATGTAGTTTTATGAGTGGACATGGCACTACCATGTGGGATTGGATTGGTTGCTCGGCTAGCAAAGCCTGATTGGGACTTCTAGGTCAACCTGCTTATGCTTGACAGGCCGCATACGTTCCCTCTTATTTGGTAGCAGCAGTACCTGGATGAATGATTGCTGTGTCAAAAACTACTCAGGACTACTGGATCAAACCATGACTGCTGTGTCAAAAACTACTCAGGACCACTGGATAAAACCATTTGTGTACAACATAGATACGGAGCTTCAATGGCGTACTCCTTGCCATTGTTCTTTAGGTATCCAAGCTGATAATATAGCGGTGCAATATGTTTCTGATGGCGACTTTTCAAATTAAGCATTTGAACTAACACTTCCTTTTGGAATTGTGCATTTGAACTAAAACTTGTCTAGGGCTTCTTGGAATTTCACGTTCATGAATATAACTATGGTTTTAAAGCCTCAGGGAAACTAGCATTAATTCCATACTCCTTACAGTCATTGTATATACTATATGTAGTATGTACCTAAGCTCAACAGTGCGATTTATTTCAATTTTCCAAAGGTTACTTGTCAAATTGTACATTTAACTAATACTTCATTTTCAAATTGTGCATCTAACCAATACTTCATTTTCAAATTGTGCATTTCAACAATGCATTTCAGGAAGTGCATTTGAACTAGCACTTATCTACGATTTCTCAGAATTTAGTGTTCATGCATTTCACCATTCTTTTAAAGACTCAGGGCGATTAATGAGGGTTACAATAGTGGGCAAGACTCAAGAGTCCAATAGACCAATGGGATTGGGTTTTCTACAATAGTCAAGGAATATATATCAAATGTTATTGTGTTTTCATTCTGGGATAGGTTTTGTTTCTTTTCTAATTTGATTTGTGACAGCTACCGGTGTTTATTAATGTTTTGCAACTATTAGAAACATTAACTCCCAACTATTTCGGATTCTATTCTACCCTGTGAAAAGGATTTCAAAAACGTTTGTTTTTACCGTGTGACTTATATGCAGATTCCAAGAAAGGGTAAAGGGGCGCAAGCAGAAAGGGTCCAATGCTATGAACCCGCTACAATGAAGTACCTTGGATTTTTCCCAGCCCTGACACCAGATGAAGTGAGAACTCTTTTCTTTATATCTGTTTTTCACTGTTTTTGTATATTGATGAATTATGAAGCGATGGAACTTGGGTTGCAATATGAACGGAGAAACTAAAACCTAGATGCTGCTTAAATTAATGCCAGATATTGTCTAGTATTTTAGACATTGATCAAGTTGGTCTGGCCTTGGTCGGGGGCATCTACATACACATTTGATATAAGAATCCTTGCAATCCAGATTAATGGAAACTGACAATGGTGGTGGGACATTTTTTTTCCAAGGAAAAGCTTGCAGTGAAACCCAAGGATGCTTCCCCACATTAGTGGATGGCATCCCTAGTAAACCCATTGGCGTAGATAAGGGGGGTTTTGAACTACGCACCTGCTGGCATGGAACTAGCGAATTGCCCAGCAACGTTGGCAACAACTAGTTGAGCTAACCCCCTGGGCCGGTGGTCAGGCATTCTTGACCAGCTGGCTTTAAAGAATCTCTTTTCATGCTAAGATATGATTAATATTCCACATGGTATACTATAGAACTTAAATTAATGATGGTGCTAATCCTGGTCATGACAGGAAAGTGAAGCCATAAATTATGGGATGATAATTCATTAGCTCCTCATGATTTTTTTTCAGCTTATGCTAATAAGAAAACTGCTGTGACTATTGCTCTTCCACGACTTCTAGGCTTAACACTAAAATCGCAGTCCATGAATGTTTCACAAGCTTTCTTCCAACCTGCATATAAGAAAAAACTTGCAGTCAATGGATGACTCAGCAAGTCAATATGCACTGTGCAGTGTGATCCATCTTACATTGACAACTACCTTCATTACTAAAATCTCGTATTTCAGTCTTCATGGCAAAATAAGCATGCTGTTAGATTGTATGGAGTTTGAGATTCAGGTTTAAAAGCCGCAAGCTCAACTCCTTGAGGTTGAGTCTATTTTGAACAGGAAGGATTTCAAGTCATGACCAAACGCTCTCCAGGCCACAGGGGGAGGGGAGAAGAAGATAATAACTCATAAGAGCCAACTTACAGAAGATCAAGCCAACATATCCTTCAGAACTTGTTAAAACTTAAATGTTACCACTTTCAATCTCAGTATCATGCTGAAGAGTGAAAACTGAGCTGAGATACATATATCAAGTTTCAACACTTGGCAAATTTGTACATTTGCATTTCAGTGTTCTCTTCTCAGCAACTTATTCTATTTATTTGCTTTCAATGTCTAATTTTACATGCTAACATATGTGTATGATACATGTGTGTAAGCACCTGCATATCAATCATGGAGATATGCTGTCTGCCTGATCACAACATATATTTTAGGCATTAAAGTCTTAAACATTATGCCCATGAGCTATTTTGTATGTAAGCTCATGATTTTGTAATATTGTTCTAGCCTTAGACCTTTCTAGTGTTGTATTTCAACACCTGTAAAAGGCCACTTTTATGTGATAAGGGCCTTAACACACTTTTATTAGTAACACAAGCTTCATGTTAGGGTTTCTACCTATTTTTGATAGAAATAGAGGTTCCCCCCTTTCATTTGTATCTTTCATAATTTTTGTAATAAAAACAAGCTTCATTTGAGAAGTCTTCTTTCATGTAACCCCTCTCATAATTTTTTGTAATTAAAACAAGTTTCACTGGAGAAGTCTTCCTTTATGTAATCTGGACTTGTAGGTGCATGGGTGTGCAAGTGCCCCCGACCTTTGTGTTTTTTTGCCATTTTCTATTATTTGAATTTTCTACTATCATCTCTATTGTTGTTAGTTTCAGTTACTCAGGTAATTGTAGTGCTTGTGCCCTTTTGGATGCATGCATATTGCAAACTAGTATCGAAGCATCAATTGTTTTTCATTCTCCTTACACAATTATAGCCTTGGGAGTTTGAAACAAAATGCCAAGGGGTAGATCTTAGTATGTGACTAAAGTGGAGTTGATTGGAAACTTCACAAGGTTCAGAGGAAATGAGGCATGAGTTGTGAACCCTAGGGAAAAGGACCATGGACCTGGAGCTAGGTATGTCCATTCACAACCTCGAAATCGTCGAGGAGGAAGAGGAGGATGTAAACCCTTGGGAATGGGAAACAACAA
>ML779284.1:1292340-1305351 GCA_009831015.1 Picea engelmannii
AACACTATTCACATACAGGTCCGACTTTCCATTTTTTTTTCATTCAATTAATCAGAAACACAATTTGACCATCGGTTCAGAGACAAGCCAGAGGCCCGTAGTGGTGAACTTACTGTTGCTTTGATACCAATTTTAACTGCCCACCTAGCAAGAGTGCTGGTGCTGTTACAATTTGAGGGGGGTAAACAACTCACTAAATCCAATCATTAAACGATACAACAAATTTAAGTACAACGAAGGGAGAAGAATAGACAACTTAGTTGTTGTCTCCCACTTGTTGTACAGTCTTTGACTGAGCACTTGATGTTGGGGATGCTCTCCTCAGCCAACATTTTTCCTCGCAGCTAACTTGTCCTCGATACGAAGAACACCCCTCTCGTAGGGTTCTCAAACCTTCTAAGTTCCAACTAAAGATAGGGATTTTGATAGACACTATTCCCAGCATAAAACGTTACCCAGTCCAAGGGTAAAACTGGACTGGTCACAACTCACCATCTACTGCAACCAAAGCATGCCACGGATCTTGGATTTGTATCATGTTCCTGCCTTACACACATGATTTGGGGTCACGCTTCCTCCTTGTCTCTCAGTAGTAACAACAGGCAGTGTGCAGCTTTGCCCAATCAACCAAAGTAGTCCCAAACTTTCCCTCACTCAAGGGCTCAATTTAACAGTCTAAGTGGGGAATGTCTAGCACTCAATCCTAGACCAGCACTGTCGTGGTAATCTCAATGTGCTGATAGTGTCTAGGGGGAGTCCTACTCTACCCCTTAAATAGGTCATCAAGGAGTTAGGGTGGTTAGGGTTTTTAAGTTAAGGCCCCTAGTCCTATGGTCAACACCCCCCATGTCATATGCTTAGTCCCTAGGGCTTAGACTTAGGTTAGGCTTCAAATAAGATTTTCGAATTATCTCCCCCAAGGTTTACAATAAGGCTTCCAAGAGTGTGAAGGGAAGAGTCCAAGGGTCACTTGAGAGCTACTGTAGCTGAGGAGTGACATCTCGCAATAGTATTAAGAGCAATCTGCTGCTCCCAACATTTGATCGCAGTTTGTGGGTCCTGATGTGAATCAGGCACAGAAAACAAGCTCTTATATATTTCAATGCATGCTCTCAACAAACGTGCCATGAGCACCACAGTAAAATGTCTCTCTATCAATATTATCATCAAGACTATATATCGATTGTCAAATAAATAATATCACGAAAGTTATCTATAGTTCATATTCAAGATCACCATGTTACAAGCTCCTAGTGATAATCATATCATAACCATGTGAAATCATCATCGAAACTGAAGGAGTAAACTATATGAAATCATCATCAATTTGTGTGAACATCACATCATCATCAACTGTCAAGCAGTAAGCATCACATGATTGTAGAAGTTGACTAAAAAGTGTCAAAAGTGAGATTTTGAACAATTATCTATATTAAATGGGATTTTTGTTAAAGATCCAGGAGTTATTCAGGTGAGGAGTAGCTATCTTCAAAATTTATTTTTTGATGACGGTTACTCTTAATTTTTTATCTGATTATTTTGCCTGCTTGAATGTAATATTAAATCAGGTCAGGGAACATGTTAAGCAGGCAAGAGAGGCACAAAAGGTGTGGGGAAAAAGTAGTTTCAAGCAACGAAGACAGTTACTGCGAATCTTTCTGAAATATATCATTCAACACCAAGAACTTATTTGCGAGTAAGATTTGCTACTTTGTTTCAAGAAATAATATTAATCTTTTTCTTTGGCATGTTATTAACTATGAATTGATGTTTAATACACATTGTTAAGTGCTTTAGATAAGTACCTAACGATTGAGGCAGTGGTTTTAGGAAATAGTCATGTTCTAGAGACTTTTCTTGTTTCTGAAGTATAATATCTTGCTATAGCATAAAGCAAAATATTCTTTTCATATTTATTTTCAAGCTGTTTTTGTTTATAACACGAGAAGCCGATACTAGAACTATATATTAGCTGATATTGCTAGTATTCTTTATGTAAAGGGTAATTTCTTTCACTAGGAGAAGCTAAAAGGGATTTGAAGAATTGATTATTCACGTGTTTTATCATTTATGTCCTTGTTTTCTGGGCTATAGAGCATTGTATGTGGAAGTGGTGTCAGTCCATGGGTGTGGGTCCCCTCACTGTTCCTTGCAGAAAGCTGTTCATAATCATTACACCAACCTTTCTTCATCATAGCGAAGATATACTCTGGTTTGTCAAATACCATAAAAGCTTTTTGATCAGTAATAGTATATGATTTTTCTGTTATTTTGATGCAGTTACCTAAACCAATCAAAGTTTAAAGGCATTTTGATATTTCTTTGAAGCGAGAATTTTTAGTGTTACATGGGGACACGCTCTCCAAGGTCAGGGACATGCCCCAAACACTCCTTGTGCCCCTGGGATGGGGGGGTGCCCTATGAAAAGTTTCACTGCATCCCTCTTTTTGCGAAATGCATTGGGAAATGTGTTGCATTGATGCAGGACATGTGGGTTGAAAGTTTTAAACCTTTACAATGAAACAATGCATACAGATTATTTATAAAAAACAGAAAGAATAACAATAGCGAACGCACATAGTACTCAGAGATTTACCTTGGAAACTCTTAATCGAGAAAACCAATAAACCTTAGAGCCGCACTTCTATTTCTCATTGTATTGCCTTGACCATTTACAATACGTATAGGATTTTGTAGCATCCAAATGTTGAAATCTTTAACCTAGCACCCGACTGTTAACACAAATTAAAAAAAATGCTTTATTAATTAACAGCACATCTAAATTACTCAACGAAAATCAGTGGAAGCGTAAACAACAGAAACCAATCACACATTGACACGAGATTCGGGTAAACACCGCTGGAAAAAACCCTTGCGGGAAAACCAGTTCTGTGATGCTTTTATTGCTATAAAATCAGGGCTCCTGTATTGGGATAATGGCCCTTTTGAGGAAATACAACTGCAGCTGATAGCCTAGCCCACCTGGCTTCTATCTCCCTAACTGCCCCTTGCACCCTTTCCTCAGCCCCTGCCCCGGCACACCTGAGTGCTCACTCACTCTTTGTGTACCATCACTACCCTTAGATCTGACTTCCAGGGCACTAACTCGACCCTCTTTGGCAAGCACAACTTAGCTTGCTGCTAGATCACACTTTGATCTCCCTATCTCTAGCTCAGATGGTGAGAATCACTTGTGATGTTGAGAAATGAGGCTCTCTTGGTTTTTTATAAACCCTAGCCTTTCTCTTATTTAATCCTGGCCCTTAGATCTTGTCCTCAAGATCTAGATCTGACGGTGGGAACTTAATCAATCGTTGAGATAACTTAAGTCAAGATCAACGACTGTGACTTAATCTCACATTGACTTAAGTCAACTCCCACCACTACTAAATAGTCTAGACATATGATGGACCCTTTCACATTGCTAGACACCCCCAATGTGAAAGTACTTGCCCAAGCTACACTTTCTAACACCAAAACCCTAATTTGTGAACATAGATTAGATTACAACCCTAATTCCTTAACCAGAATTAGATTACAATGGGCCGAAAAACCATTGGTCGAAAAACACCAAAACAGGCAAAAAATGAATCAAAAACCCCGCTATGACCCCCTCAGCACAACGTACATCTCGTGTAGCTAACCATGCAAAGAATATAACACATTCTCAACATTCTCCAACTTACTGTTTTCTTTGCATACAAGGGGCTTAGGTTTTACAAGATCAAACAATTCAGGGCAACAATACCCATTGCTTCTCTACACCAAGAGAACTTCTCGATACTAACAGGTTTCGTCAATGAGTTTGCAACATTCTTCAAAGTGTCAACCTTCACCAACAACACCTTGTCGTTAACCATGTTTCTCACAAAGTGGTATTGAACATCAATATGCGTTGTTTTAGAATGATGAGCAAAGTTCTTTGCCAGAAAGATTGCACAATGACGATCGCAATCTAACCTTACAACTTCTTGTACAAACTCGATAAGTAGGTTTCTTTGCCAGAAAGATTGCACAATGACGATCACAATCTAACCTTACAACTTCCTGTACAAACCCACTACCCGAACACAATCTCTGTAACCATATAGCTTCCTTACTTCCATGAGTGGCTGCCATGTATTCAACTTCTGAATTTGATAGTGCAACTATAGATTGTCTCTTGCTCATCCAACCGATTGCTCCTCCAAATAGGTTAAACACATAACCACTTGTAGATCTTCTGTGATCCAGATCTCCAACCTAGCCCGTGTCAACAAAGCCATGTACATCTAACACTTTGTCTGGTCCAGGTCTTCCTTGGTAGCAAATTCCATAATCTGTAGTGCCGCGCAAATACCTGAAGACCCTCTGTTACCCCCCCATGCCTACGGGTAACTAGAGGAGATCATGTCTCATGGCACACAATGAAGACAATGATTTCGACGACGACAATGATCAACATGTCCACTCTTGGTAGCCCAACAACCCCTCTCAGATGCCTCTTTCACTGTTGATCAACAAAGCTCATCACATCCAATCAACACAGTCTTTGAGAGATGGTGGTCCAATGCCATCATGAGGTACATTAGTCCTTTTTTCATATGAGGTGTTGTGCTTGATATACCAGGCATGTGAATGAGGATCATTGGTTGAAGTTGGATAATGAATTATAAGCTCGAGAAGTTATGCTTGTTGCCATGTTTCATCTTGGTGGCCATTCGTTTGTACTCTAGTCCTATGTTGTCACCCCCACGGAAAAGGGGTATCACTGGGGGGCCTCACAAGGGTAACGTTCCATTTCCCCGCCATACTTAACACTTACCATCCTGGAGCTTGTCATAGTGTACTAAACTTTGGTAATGGGTCATGGTTGATTCTCTCATTAGAAGA
Organism: Picea engelmannii; assembly: GCA_009831015.1. Classification (NCBI taxonomy): domain Eukaryota; kingdom Viridiplantae; phylum Streptophyta; class Pinopsida; order Pinales; family Pinaceae; genus Picea; species Picea engelmannii. The sequence continues at coordinate 1,297,213 of ML779284.1, forward strand.
GGGCTAAAATGCCGAGGTTGATGCAATGGCTAGTAAAAAACTGATAAAGAAAGAATGCTATGAATGAAAGTAAGAAATGGTATAGCAAGGACCTTTAAAGCTACAATCCATATTTGAGCTCTACCCTTTTTGCATTCACCCAAGTTCCAAAGCAATGAATGCTAATGCTTGAAACCTTATAAAGGGGACTTGCAAATCAATAAAAGGACAAGATAAAAGGCAAATTAAGGGGTTTGGAAAAACATAGAGTGTAGAAAGGGGTAACTCAAGAGCAAGCACACCCTCAAGGCACTCATAGAAATGGACCAAATGATTCCATAAACCATGTAGTAAGCCCTACACGTTTCACTATCACACTTACTCTTGAAGGGTTCTTTTCTTTCTTGCATCCCTTGGGACATATCCCTCTACTTGGGTCTTTTCTTTCATGCTTTGGTTGGCACACCTAATAGGGCCCGATGATGGTCCTCCCATACTTAAATTTGCCAACTTACATAAAGTCTTGAGAGCTAATGTGAAGTTTGAAGGGGATACTTGATGTGAATTGTTTATGTGGCTTCTATGTTAAGTAATGACTTTCTTTATATGATCTAAGGACTTTTGTACCTCGAGAACATTGGTCTTACTTGATTCCATAACTTTGATTGATTTGGATGCATCTAACTTGGTTCATGAAGGACGTCCCCTGCTTCCACCCAAGACGTTGTGCATTTATTTGTAGGATATGGCATGTGTGATGCAGAGCGTTGAGTCATTTGATGGCTTGACACATTCAAACACAGGTTCTCACATATTCTAGACCTTGGATGATGGACAGATGGGCTTGCATTTGACAGATATGGTCATGATGGCACACCTATGGGTAGAAAGCCCATACTTTGGACAGTGCACAAACACCTTACTCAACCATTTGATGGAGGACGTTGCACTTGGTTTGGGTTGGACACCATGCAGAGATGAGATGTACCCTCTCTCCACCTTGGACGCTGAGCTTTTGATGATGACGTCATGTGCTAGGGTTTGGTGGAGATGATGGGGTTTGCTTGCCACTTGGACACCATATGATGATTTGATGTGACATGGCACTCTTCCACCTTGCTTGCACCTTGGACGTTGACATATGGCCTTGGGAGGCCCTCCTTCACCCTTTGGAGGCTTGACATCACCACACATGTGGCCTTATGATGGCTTATTTGCGAGTTTTATCATTTGTAGAGGCTGTTTGAGGGGTCAGCCTCACCTGTAGCATGGATTATTATTGTTTTACACCTATTATTGTGGATTATAGCGCTTGGTTACCTCCTATAAAAGGAGGGAGCACTCAACTCATTTTCTCATCATCACAACTCCTCACACTTATGAGAGAGCTCCCTTAGAAAAGTTCGCTCTACCTTTTTTCTCTCTTGGAGACTTGTGCACACTTTGGAGTAAGGATTTTGTGGATGCTTTTCATTTCTTTGGATGGATAAATGTTGAAGCTAGGGTTTTTCTTGCATAGCGACTTGGATAGGTAAGTGTTCTTCTTCAACTTGATATGTTTGTTCATGGTATAATGTGATAATTGCTATCTTGTTGCATGTTTATTTGTTCTAGTGAAACCCTAGGAGGGAACCATAAGGGTTTGCTCCCCTTCCTACTTTTGTTTGTCCAAGTTTGTGAAAACATTTAGAGACCTAGTCCTAAGGTCCATAAGGGTTTGCACCCTAGGATTAGTCTCTAGCTAAATTCAAAGACCTAAGGTCCGTAAGAGTTTGCACCTTAGGGTTTTGACTTTAGTCCATTTGATCCTTGAACTAGACGCTCTAGAAGAAAGAAATTGACACTTAGGGTCTGTAAGGGTTTGCACCCTAGGGATTGTTTTCTTGTAGGTTTTGTTCCTAAGGTCCATAAGGGCTTGCACCTTAGGGTTCAAAGCTTCATTTTTCTTGAATATCTAATTCATCTTTCAAAGTGTTGCTTAACTCCATGGCCTAAAGAAGTAGACGACACTAGTCTTATTGTTTGTGATGCTTAATACTCTCGAGTCTCAACACTTGCAAAACTCCTTCACTCTCTCTCACTCAAAACAATCTAGCTAACCTCATTAACTTTGAATCTAACCTAACTCTTACCAAACAAATAAGTTTTATCGCTGATGTTATAAATGTTTGCTACAACCATTAGGGCTTGATATAATTGCTGCATACTTATTTAATATTGTGGCTAAAGATACTCAGAACCATTGTTTAGCAATTGGATATTGTTGTATTTGTTATAAGCTAAATTGTAAGACTTAATTGCTAATTTTCTGGGTTGTTTTTCCTTTTGCTATTATAAAATACTTATTGCTGTTATAGACTGGTTTAGTGCGACAATTTTATAACAACAATTGGTTTTACTTGATATCTAGTGTCTACAGGTGAATGGTATGCAATATAACTTGGTAATTGATCATTATATGTATTGGAAAGTTTATTGTCTCGCACAGGTTGCCCAATTACCTTATATAACCTATATCCTACCATCCACTTTCCTAGACTTAACCTCTAACATCTAAGTGACCAAGATAGGGGGTTGTAGGCTGGGCCAACCTTGCTACTTGATCCCTTGAGGTCACTAGGGAAGCCTCCCTTGTATTGGACTTCTTTCCTTTACTAAAACAAGGGAAGTATCTGCTTAGGTGACAGTAGTAGATACCTCCAATTGTTACACAAGATTGGCATCTTGTGGAGGGCTTTGCACAAGTACAAATCCTGTGATAACACCCTCTTTAGAATTGATGCTCCTTCCTTGGTTTTGACATATACCTGCTCAAAACTCCCATTGCATGGGCAATGTCTGGTCTAGTATAGACCATTGCATACATCAAACTGCCAACAACACTAGCATAGGGGACATGGGACGTGTCCTCTTCCTCTTCCCGTGTCTTAAGACACTGATTTGCAGATAGCTTTACACCTACATGAATAGGGACCTTGATCAATTTACATTCTTGCATATTAAACCTCTGGAATATTGTCTCAACATATTTTCTTTGATTCAACTAGAGTTTCTTGTTTGCTAGATCTTTTTTAATTTCCACGTCGAAAATAAAATTTGCAACACCAAGATATTTCATGTCAAATTTAGAAGATAACCGAGTTTTGACATCCTTGATGATTTCCCTATTTTTTCCAATCAACAACATATCATCAACATACAAGACCACATAAATAAATTTTAAAATGATCATCAACTAGCTTGGAATACACACAATGTTCAACTTTGCTTCTTGAGAAACCAAGTCCCAATATATATGAGTTTCAAACTTTTGATACTATATCCTTGGAGATTGTTTTAACCCATATAGGGACTTTTTTAGCTTGCAAACCAATTCTTTCTTTCCCTTCTTTGCAAAACCTTCTAGCTGTTTCATGTAGATTTCTTTTTGAGATCCCCGTATAGGAATGTTGTCTTCACATTCATTTTCTCTACTTCAACATCAAAAGCAACAATAACAAATAAAATAAATCTAATAGAAGTTAATTTAGCTACGGGTGAAAAAATTCACCAAAATCTATTCCCTCTACCTGGGAATACTCTTTTGCTATGAAGCGAGATTTGTACTTCTCAACTTTACCTTCTGCATTCTACTTCTTCTTAAACACCCATTTGTTACCAATGAGCTTTCTTCCAGTTGGCGACTCAACTAGATCCCAAGCCTTGTTCTTATCCAAGGCATCCATTTCTTCAACTATGTCTTTCTTCTAGAGTTTACCATCGTCTGAATGCACTACCTCTCTAATAGTTCTGGGATCATCATCAATAATAGATAAAGCAAAACTAGAACAAAAATTAGGTGGAGTATACCTTTCTGGTTGCCTTCTTTCTTGAACATATCTCCTCAATACTGGAGTCAAAGGTTCTTCTTCTAATTCATGTTCTTTTGTTGAGTTAGATTCTTCATCCTTCAAATCAAACTCTATTATCTATGGTTCTTTTTACTTTGCTAGGACTTCTTGTTTGGGAACAACTTTAACCTCTCTAAAAACAACATCCAAACTATAAATAGTCTTATTAGTTATTGGGTTCCAAAGTTTATAACCTTTTATACCATCTTTATAATTAATAAAGATACATTTCATCTTTATTATCCAACTTACACCTATTTTCCTTTGGAACATGTACAAAAGCACCACAACCAATAACTCTTTGATGTTTAAGAGAGGGTTTTTTACCAGTCCATGCCTCATGTAGAGTTTTTTCAACCAACACTGATGAGGGTGATCGATTTACTAGGTAACATGTAGCATACATTGCCTTCGCCCAAAATTCCTATCCTACCTGGCACCACTAAGCATGCTCCTTGCCTTTTCCATCAACATCCTATTCATCCTTCCTGCAACTCCATTATGTTGAGGTGTGTATGGAGTAGTCTTTTGCCTTGCTATTTCACACTTCTTATAGAATTCCTCGAGTTCTTTCCTATAGAAATTTCCACCATTATTTTCCCTCAACACCTTTATTCCTCAGGAGGTACAACTTCTTTCAAAGGAATAGTTTGTTTATTAGGGACTTAGATTGATACAAAATCCCTAACTTATCCCATAACGCCTTGGATGTAGCTTCTCCTGAGACATTCAATAACACTGAATCTGAAAGACACGACTGGATTGTAATCTTTTCCTTCCTATCCAACTTTGCCCAGTTTTCTGTCGACATACCTGTAGGTGCAGTACCAGGATCCATAGCGACCCACTGTTCTTTGTTTACAAGAAGACCTTTCATCTTGAACTTCCATAGCTCAAAGCTTTGCCCATTAAATTTCTCAATCTCAATTTTAGAATTGCTCGCCATTCTCTTTCAACACAAGAATCACCACCACATAGCTCCTATTGAAACCAGGTTTATCACAAACCCAATATAAACTTGCTCTATCAAAAAACAAGCCGAGCCCTTAGCAACAAAGGCATCCCCCTGAAGCAAATAAACTCACTCTGATACCAAATGTAAGTTTTAAATTTTTACAGTGAAGCAATGCATGATGATTCTTTATAAAAAACAGAAAGAATAACAATAGAAAACACAGATAGTACTAAGAGATTTATTCTAGAAACCTTTAACCGGGAAAAACAACGAACCTTAGAGCCACACCTCTATTTCTCATTGTATTAACTGCACTAATTACAATGCAGCATAAAAAACCTAATCCGTTAACCCATATTAGATTACAACCCTAATTCCGTAACCATAATTAGATTACAATGGGCTCAAAAACCATTGGCTTAAAAACACCAAAACAGGGCAGCAACGGACCTGTTACAACACAAGTTGTAGGTTGGGCAAAGCTCGACCCAACCACGAAACAAGTGCTACAACTTGGGAATCCTACACCCAATGTCACTTCGATGTAGGTCCCACACTTCAAGGGTGACTAGGTCACTCTAGCGAGGCGATCCCGGTGACCCTAGGGGGATTGAGATGGAGGTAGAGGGATATGGAAGTGAAGCCCCTAGAGATCAATTCTAAGTGGAATAAAAGGTAGGGAAAGATGCCTTGCAAGTCAAGTAATTGCTGCCCCACATGTATAATACTTCTTCGGATGATTGTACCTGCCCAAGACACAAGAAAATACACTTTGCAATAATAGATGTTAGTTGGATCAGCAAGTTAAGCTTGCTGTCCCTAATTTGCAGCAGTAGATATCAGCAATTAAAACATCTAAAATCAGCATATAAAGATCTAGACTAGTTAGGTAAATCAACATCAAACTTAGCAATGAACATAGGCTGAAAAATGGCACTTAAGAAGCTAGATAAGATGGCTGTTGTAAACATGTGTTTTCTGCAGAAAACTGCAGCCTTATGGCTGTAGCATTCAGTGGCATGCAACAGCAAAATCAACCATGAAAAGTTGCTAAGAACTAGCCCAAAAAATGCGCCCTAGTTAGTAGAGTTAGTGTACAAAATTTAGGAGCTAGTCTAGGGTTAGTTTAGGAGTTATGAGAGTGCTAATGGCTAGGGTTATGCATCCCTGATGGCTGTAGGTTAAATTTTGTAACAACAATTAGAGTGTTGGGAGAGAGGGGATGCACTAGTGGGGGAAGGCTCCTCTCAATGAGACAAATCAACTTCAAGCAAGAGACCTTTCAAAATACCAACAATTGTGTTTCCCAAGGCAATGATTTTATATCTCAAAAAAAAGTATGACTAGTGCCTTTACTATTAGGTTAATGGAGTCAAAAAGGAGCCTAGAGAAGCTACCTCCTTGGGGGTGTAAGCCCTTTTACTTTCCAAGGCAAGTTTCTCTAGGCTAGGGTTTAAGCTAAGAGGGTGTATGCCCTTATACTTCTCTTAGCAAATCCTTGTTAAAGCAATAATATGAAGCATAAAGTGATGAAGCCTAAGGTGGGGGTGTACGCCCTTATACTTCCCACCTAGTTCCTAGCACAATAACCTTGACTTGAAACAAATGATAGCAAGAAAGTAAAAAGCATACCAATTCAAGGAAAAATGCCAAGATAATCCACCACAATAGCAATAGAAAAGCCTTCGAAGGCTAGCGCATCACTTCTTCCATCGACCATTCATAAGTATAGGCATACACAAGTGCACAAGAGATAGAAATAGCCAAGAGGGCCGAAAATTTTAGACCAAGTCTCTCACAAGAGGGAGAGTTATGTTTAAAAATGAGATCTTATGATCTCTATTTATACAAAATGTAGCTAACATAGGTTTTCCACAAACTTTAGGGTAAAACACAAGATTAGGGGTCAACAACCTTAATCTTGCCCCTTTTTACAAAATAATACTAAACAATTCCTTTAAAATTTCACTTTTGCACAAATAAAACCCTAATTTAGAAGGACGTCACCCCTTTAGGGGACGTTTTTCCACTTTGAGGAAGTCGTTGGTGTTGGAGAAGCATGGGTAGGCCTCTAAAGGCCACATGTCAAGCATCTAAGGACCCTCATCATGGTGAAGACCCTCTTCTCCTCAAAACGTCCATGTGTCAAAAGAGTGGCACCTCACCACCATGCTCTAGTCCCCCCAAGCATGACGTCAAGCTAAAAAATAGGACGTTTTGCCCCTCCTGGGCAAATCGTTTGGCAAGTGAGGGCTGGGCTATGTCGTCTAAGTCATCATCAAGGCCTTTCAAGTCTGATCTCTCTCATCTGTCATGCGGGCCCCTGGCATCCAACGTGTGGGCTTGTAGCCCCATGGACGCCCAAGCTAGCTTGTTCTCCCAAAATTGTCCACCAACTAGGTCCTACAAAGACAAATGAGCACACCCTCCAAGGATCTCAAGTCATAACATCATGATAAGTGAATCCAATCAATAAATAAACCATCTAAGCATGTGCATCAACGATCACTATATCCAACAATTAATTGCTCAAAGACATTATGCAACTTATCAAGCTTGAATATGGGAGGGTTGACGAGGTGTCCTATTGGGTAGATCTTGCCCTAGGTCAAGGAGAGCTTCCAAGAGATCCCTCTCTAATCCATGTAAAGTGGATGAAATGGTTGGGGTCAAGACTCAATGGGCTTAGGGCTCATGATATACAAGGGGTTGTAGTGTCTCATTCATGGGTGCCTTTGTAGAGGGTGTGTGGTACCTTTGTCCGCAATGCACTTTTTCCAAGCCCATTAATTGCCTTTTATCTTTCTTTTTTTATATTTTCTTTCATAATAACATAAGGAGAGATTGAAGGTCACTGCCCTGGCGTGGTGACCAGGTGATGGCAATGTCACCCATAAGGACCTAATGGATCGTGATGAGTCCCCGTTTCTCTCAATCATGCAACTGAGAGCCATTGCCCTGATTTGGTGACCAGATGATGACAATGTCATACCACTAGATATCCATGGACGTGATAGGTCGGCTCGTGATGAGACCACCTATCCTTCAACTAACCTTTGAAGCATTTCTTTATTATTTTGTGGGTCCCTTTTATTCAAAGATAAGCGTTTCATTGCTTTCTTGGGTGATCCCTGGGCGAAGCATCTGGAAGGTTTATACAAGGCTTTTATCTTTTACCCAACACCAACCCCTCTGGGCCTTTAGCCCCTTCTTCCCATATAATGAGGGAAAACCCCTTCTTGGGTCAATATATCCTAAATCCCAAGAGATAAGGAAATGGAGGGGAATAATGATGGAAAGTGGTAAGTATGGTCG